>JBBCBC010000006.1:20690792-21225530 GCA_037126765.1 Stenogyne calaminthoides
ATGAATCTCGAATCCGTTTGTAGATAAACTAATAGTGCAATGAAAATGAAAGAATATGACTAGTAAAGAGTAGAAATTTTTTAGGGCGGAGCTACTCATTTTTTTCAAACTAAAATGTGTGTTCTGGATTTCATTTTGTATAGGTTCAACTCTTTTTATAGTGTATTTTTATCGGGATTGTTTACATGTTTATTCATCATGACTAGTAAATTAATTTTAGAATCTGAAATTGATATTGTTTTTTAAATAAATTTAAAGTATTCTTAATTATAATTAGAAACCCATGATCTTTTATATTCAAATCATGTGCTATTAATTAATTATTATGTATCATAAGTACTTGATTTATGACCAATAGTTAATGTACTTACTTTTTTTCTTGAAACCTATAATATACTTTATGATTGAAAACGTATATTTTGGAAGCAATATTATTATGGCAGGCATGTTATACAGGTTTTTAAAAGAGTCATGAATATTAAAAATATATAGTACATTTAATAATTAAAAAGATTAATATTTGTATTATAAATGTACAAAATATGAATTTACGCTCACTTGAATAAATATAATTCATAGTGATCTTAAAGTGTGACTTCTTTGAATTTAGTGACGGAGAAGACTTGACGTCATCCTCACCTTCCTTCGGCTTATCATCGGTAGTTTGTTCGTAGTTTTAAATTCAACGATGACAACTAAAACATGAGGGTTGTGCTCATTGCGGGACTTAACCCAACATCTTACGGCACGAGCTGATGACAACCATGCACCACCTGTGTCCGGATTTATGAAGGCACCCCTCTTTTTCAAGAGGATTCGTGACATGTCAACCCTTGGTAAGGTTCTTCGCTTTGCATCGAATTAAACCACATGCTCCACCGCTTGTGCGGGCCCCCGTCAATTCTTTTGAGTTTCATACCTAAAAGATAAGATTATAAATTTAAGACCTACAAAATAAAACATATCAATCAAAGTTTCACATTTTAAAGGTATGTTCGACATCTTGTATTCATAATTTTAAACTATCTTTAAATAATTAATAATTATATGATACTAAAGAAAATCTTTTGACAAAAACTTGTATGCACAAATAGGGGTTGAGAAAATACTGAAATTTTCTTTATACCACACAAACTGTACTGAAAAATATAAAAATATCAAAATTTTCGGTACTATATCATACCATATAACTTAAGATTTCGATATGGTAACAACATCAAATTAAAAAACTTCAGTATTTTGGTATATTTCGAAATACCGAAAAAAAATTATATTTTTGATATATTTGGTATTTCATTAAAATTATCTATAAATTTTGGTATGAAACGGAGATGTCAAACTTTCAATATATGATATATACCAATCATTCATGATTCCAGTACAATGATATTTCGGCATGGTATCAGTATATGCATTTTTCAAATACCATAATTTAGTATGCCAAATTCTGGTATACCAAAAATTTCAGTACAGTAACGGTATGTTGGTCCCCAGTAACGAGTCTAACACGTGCATGGGGGGGGGAATACACGTGTATGAATTTTTTTTCAGCTTTCACAAGAGTGAACAGTGATGAGTTCAAATTAACTTAGACAACATCCCTGAAAGACACTCTCCTTGATTTTCAAGTCTCATCGAGACAGAGCCCACGAGGAAATAGTTTCAAAACTTCAAATATACTCAACTATTATAAGATGCAAGTGACCTGAAAAAAGTTTGGCACAGATAACCAACTTACTAAGAGCTAGACAAGTTGTTCAGTTAGGTAGCTATCCGCACTAGCCTTTAATATTTGGAAGTTGTAGGCTCTAATTGTTTATACTCGTTTTATATTGTTGAAAACTCTTTGTCTTTAATACATAAAATAAAATAGTTGTTAAGGCTATGCTACACTTAATGCAGTTTCAAGTGAGATGACCTCACTGAATGTGTTAAAATTAGAAATTTTGATGCTTTTCTGAAAACAATGCAAATGATAAACAGTAAATAAAACAAGATTAGAAAGTAGTAAAGGCACAAGGTCTATAGTGGTTCAGAGACTCAAAGTCTTATATCCACTTCACTTTTTATTGAACATGAGATTTCTTACCTTTGAAATTCCTTGTTTTTCAAGGCTAAGACGATCGAACACAATCAACCTCTCGGGTGATTTGTTACCTAGGTCAACTCAGAGTCCTAGTTCTCGACCACAATCAACAATAAACTTTTTTTGACTAAATATTTCTCGGATTACTTGCCCTACCCACTCAAACTAAACCTCATCTCTTCTCAAATTATAGGGTTTTGAATTTTATTTCAACTAAGTGAGATATCCTTTACAATTATGATTAGGTGTAAAGGCTAACACATCTCATTCTAAGCATAGAATGTATATCGTTTAACTTCGATTATCTGAATGAAGCTCTCTTAAAAAATGAAACACTTGAAAATTCTTGTAGTTTCGAGTGGTTCAGTGAGTGCTTAGAATAGGCTTGAGCTCTTTGGAATTCTTATTTTTCTATAACCTTATTTGGGTCCAAAGTCTTCTATATTTATAGAGTTTTCAAATAATTATCCGTTAGAGAGACAACTGTTCAAAATGCTTCAATACTCTATAATGCTCTTAGCATACCTTAATTAGGCAATGTGAATTAAATGCTAACTTCACATTTCTACAGATATTCTAAATGGGCGTATTGAACTTTTGAGAACATGTCACTTTTAGGCTCAGTATCCGTATAGTGTTGTCAATCTCTTATTGGTCCACATCTTCAGGTTGTCGATACATTCCAACGGTTATTAAAGACAACTCCACTGATGGACAAATAACCGTAACTAAAATAAACTTGTGTCTTCACGTTTGTCATTCTTCTTGTCTTCATTGATTCTCAATAGTCATTTATTGTCCTATTTAATTTCTCGATAATTAACTCAACATCCTTGTCTTCAAAGACTTCAGGTCTTCTGTCTTCGGATGACTTGTCTTCATTTATCTTCAATGTTAATGTTCTTAGCACATTTTGTTGGAATTTAGAGGCACGTAAACACGTAATACACTTACTAAATCAATTAAACAATTCACCAACAACTTAACGATAATAATTGCATAATTAAATTACGGGTAAACATAAATGAGAATTTACAAAGGATTCGTTCACGGATTCTCCACTATGGTATCCGCAGAACGATCGTTTACCAACCTCGCACTGGATTCGGCCAGTTGTTGAATCCCGAGATGAATTTGCTAGGAAAATTCTAACTAGAGATTTTATGGAGAAATAAATTTCTTGTGTTAATAATGAATTCCCAAGGACTCATATATATAGGGGAAGCCCAACTTAAATCTTAAGCTATCTTTATTAGGAAATAAAATCCATAATCTTGCAAATCAAATCCCATAGATTTGATTTCCCTATATATAAAATCCTACGGATTTGATTTCCATATATATCAAATCCTACAATAATATTCCATATATTATTATTGGGAATCCTATTTAATTAAATCCAATTTAATTAAATAATAATAATAATTAATTCTAAATATAATTATTATTATATTCTCCATAAATTAAATATTAATATCCAATATAATATTTAATCAACCAACTATAATCGGTAAACAAATGTTACTTGTTGTATTACCCATTGACCCTCGTATATCGAGTGATTAGTCAAACTAACAGTCTTAATTGAACCCTAGACAATAAATCAGACATTCTCAATATACGAGGTACGTTGCGAGAAATTCTGCAACTACCCGTAACATGTAGGCTATTGTGATATCTTCCCCTTCATTCGTGAATAATACTCGATTAAGCCTTGAACATGATGAAATGTCTATTCAAATAACTTAATCATATTACCTCTAATCACTAATTGATCACGATGTCACACTTGGCCACAAAGTCCAAGTTGACGGCATCGACCGATGACTTAGATCCAATTATGATGAGAAGATGATATTCTCTAAATCTACATTGAGGAATGAATCATATTCTTGGCTCAACCACCACGACATGCATTTAAGTGAAGAACCCAATCCAAGCTATATCTACCCATGGAAGGGTGCAAGTGTTCTGGTCATAGTCAAAGTTCATCACTCCACACATGTCGTAAGGATTGACCTCAAGTCAAAGGAGTATCACATCGCCCCACTAATCGAGACACCAGAGACACACATATTGTGGAATTACATCAAACGTTTTTTTTGGATGGGTATACCAATACCCTCTAAGGTATATGTGCATCCATCATGAGATACCTAGTGTCTCGTGAGTAAGTGAGATCTTACTACACTCTCTAAGAATATGATGCAGATCGCACACCAATCTCAATTGCATCATCAATATCTCATTCTCGATAATCCTTGATCGAGGCAATTTGAGAATCATGAGTTCTCATAACCTCAAAGCTGAAAATACCATCTTATACGAGAAATCGTTAAGAGAGGAGACATAGAGGTGGCAAAGATTGTGTAGGAAGACAACCCAGCGCATCCATTCACAAAGGGTCCTCGTAATACATTCGAGAGACATGTGGAAGGAATGAGTGTCAAGAGCATTGCCTAATCGCTTTGAGTATAAGTGGAAGAAATATTATTAGGTTCGTGTGGGTGACATTAGATGTCACGCTTGAGAACCAGACGCTTATGTAGTATCTTAAAAGTAGACTTTGAGTATAAGTGGGAGATTGTTGGGGTTATTTCGAAAGTATGTTTTTTACTTTGTATAACCAAACCGAGTTTCTTATTTATTTCTTTGAAATAAATTATTTATCACTATTGTATTAAATATGATTGAATGTTATATATATTTTCGTGACACTGTTCAATAAATAAGACGTGTTACATTGTAGTTAATTTGGTGATACCGGATCACGGAAGATCAAATTAACAATCCCTCGTGAATTAAGTACAAATTCACAACCGGATGGAAATGAACAATCCATCGTGAAAGGTTGAAGTGTAAGGCTCAGTTGGCTTTGTCTTGACCAAGAGATTACACTAGTGCATTATGACGCTGTTGAATAGGACCCTACATGAGGATAAATTCTTCAAGATCTTGAATATAGAAGAATTAGACCTCAGTGGTTCGTTATTTCTTAATCTTCGTTCCTTAAATAGGATAGTGTGAAATTAATAACTATTGCTTTGACTTATGATGGGAAGAGAATCAACGTTATTTGATACCTTATATCTTGGTCAACATTATTAGTTACACGGCGATTGCTAAGATTTAATACGGAGAATCGTGCAACCACCTCTTACTTGATTTGTCCCTTGGTGGGCTCGGAAGATTTATCATACAAAAATCTTGCAAGTGGAAATTTATTTCAAAAGATGGATAATAAAGTTGAGTTGTCTTTACTCCAAGGATAAAGATATTAATTAATATAAAGCTTTTCAGTGGCTTAATTAATTGGTGGACAAAATAATCTTAAACACGGGAAATAATAACCGGGAGTCATATTAGCATCGTAATATGGATTAAGATGGATGGTTCAATATTAATTTTATAGTGGAGTAAATTAATATTAATGGGCTTGAATAATATTTTGACTTAATATTAAAGTTTCATAGCCCATTGGATGTTCAATCTTAATTCTCCTAAAGTCCCCTCAAACAGCTCAATATAAGTCCAATTAATGAAAAGAAGAAGAAAATATTATTGCCTAATTATTCTTCATTTTTTTGAAAATTGTAGGAAAAAGAAGAGGAAAGATTTTCTTGATTTTCTTGAAAAGTTTTCATGGAAAAAGATAAGTATTCTTGGAATACAAGATTATCCCATAAATTCAAGAAATCAAATCTTGATTCTAGTTTCCTTGTATTTTTAAAAATCTTGTAATAAAGGGAAGTGGGATTTTTGTGGGAAATTTAATTATGGAGAAAAGAATATATGAGATATATTCAAGATTTCTTGGAGATCAAGAAAAAGATTTTCTCCTTATTTTTATAGAGAAAAAAATCGGTCACCCCTTATTATAAATAGGGGATGAATTTTTCATTCCCAAGACAATTCCATATGTTGGAAAAATTAGAAATCCACAAAGGTGGTGGCATATATTTTTGGTTTTCTCCTTTATTAAAACGTTAAGTGAGAATCCTTCCAATCGGATTACGTTCGTGGGATGGGACATATTTGAGAAGACACTTTGGGTTGATCCATCGTCTCAACGTTTGTCTCTACAAGAGGTATGTAATCTTGTAACTCCTAGATTCCGCATGCTTAGGATTTACGTGAATTAAGTGAACGCATGTTGTTGTTGCTTATTTAATTATTATGTTGAAGTAATTTAGGATTGATTCATGTTAGTAATTAATTTAATAATTTAAATATGTATTTAAATACACCTCGAATAGATCCGGGCACCCCGAATTTCCAACAACTGGTATCAGAGTCTCGGTTTCGAGCTCTGTATTTAAATTGTTATTTAAATTTGTTGGCAATTAAATTTTATTGAAAATTGGATAGTAGAATTTTTAGATCTGTTTTGCAGGTATCCATTTGTCATGGTATTTAATGTGTTTTATTAATTGCATGCGTATGATTGGTTTTAATTCGACTTGTTCGAATTTATTTTTCTCGTGAGAAAATTCACGAGTAGATTAGGCTATTTGATTTGTTCAATGTAATAGACTAGTCTAGATTTAGGTTATTTATTTTTGTAAAATAAATTGTAACATGATCAAAGACGAAGGCAGAGACAAGAAGTTAAAATGATAGTCGTGCGTCGCATCACAAAAAACCAAAGGAGGCACGCGCGCGATGTGGACATCGTCAGATGCAAGACATGCTAATAAGATGGCGCCAAAGTGGTCGGCCTTTGGACGCGCATAAACCTTGTGGTGGGGTGTAACGGCGCCAGACGGGAGTGCGCTAGGTGTGCCGAGAGGACGAGGCGGCTGGTGCCGAGGTATGGGCGGTGTGGTGTGCGGCTGCTTTGCGCATGGGCGATCCCGCCTGGATGTCTCGCCGAGGCTCCGAGGACCTCGGGCGGACGCCAGCTGCTAGGGCTTCGGTCAAGGGCCGGTTGGATGCGGACGTGCATCCCGACTGTGAGCTACTTGGCGTGGCGATTCGAGATGGAATTTTTTTTCTCGAGATGAACGAGTGGGAGAAATCAAGACGGATTTTCTTCAAGATCAAGACAAGGAAAATTAAACCATGACAATTGGATAATTTGTGCCCAATATGTTTAATTTCTGTTTTGTTTTGATATATTTTCTTTCTTATGCTTCTGTTTAAATTCGTTTAATGTGTTTGCATGAGATATTGCTTGTGAAAAATCTCAAACTCAAAAACTACTAAGTATGTTTTATATAATTAATTTGGTTTTGAATCAAATTAATTTGACCTTCATGATTTATTTATTTTGAATCTTTTTGGAGAAATTCCCTAAGGGACGGCCAAAAAGAAAGCTTTCACATGAATAAATTCTCAAAAGGATGATTGTGAATTATTACTAGTGATATGGCGATGACCCTCCCAAGAGGCTCGCTCAAAATGAAATAATAATTCAGATTTAATCATGGTTATTACTTAGGTATAAAATTGATATGCATATACTTCACCGAAGTCCTATCAATTTTATATTGTTTTTGGAAGTCAACCATTAATTTTTTTTGAATTAAAGGTTTGTAATTGTTCTTGTTTGTAACCTGCTTAAATGTGATTTAAATGATGACCCACCAACGTGGCTCATTTAAACTGTTTTGAGATGTTGGCTGATACATGTTCATATTTTTTTAGATTTTAATATGATTCATGTGATCGAATTATGTGATTTTCTTTGTGTTAATTTTCTTAACACAAGATGTATATTTATTTTCAGTATCATCATGTCGCAACCTTTTAATCCACTGTTCAATATACTGAAAGACAATTTGCTTACTGGAGAAAACTGTTTTTGTTGGAAAACGAAAACTTATGATTGTCCTAACTGCCAACAATCCAAATGGGTACTTGACACACCAAAACCCGAAATACCAACTAAGGATGCTAGTATATGGGAAGAGATGGAATATAATGAATGGGAGTTGGCCAATGAATTGATAAAGGACATAATCTTGGCACACATGTCAGATTTATTGAAACGCCTTCATCAAGGATTTGAATCAGCTGCAGACATTATGAAAATCTCGAAGCGATGTTTGCACATCTGGCCCATATGGCAATCCAAAGCATTAGGCATGACATGGTCTAGAAGAAAATGGAAGAAGGAACGACCGTAAGGGAACACGTTCTTAGGGTTATGGTTCTTTTTTAGGAGCTTGCAATTCTTGGTGAAAAATGTGATTTCAAAACCAAAATTGATTTCATACTCAATTTTCTGCCAAAGAGCTATGATCACCCCTGTGTAGAATATCTAATGGAAGATATGTAATTTACTGTGGATGATCTTGTAAATGCTCTTACATTGGTCGAAGAGGAGATAAAGCGCAAGAAAACGAACTTGGTTGCAAAGAGGTCTTCTTCTCGTTCTAGGCAATTGGTGGTAAGAATGATGAGGAGACAAAGAGGATAAACCAGATTCACCTCAACTTCCATCATTTGGAAAATATGGGGTCCGGATCTATTCGAGGTGTATTTAAATACATAATTAAATTATTCAATTAATTACTAACATGAGGACTTCTTCTCGTTCTAGGCCAATTGGTGGTAAGAATGATGAGGAGACAAAGAGGATAAACCAGTTCTACTCAACTTCCATGTGTTGGGAAAATACGGGTGTGGGATCTATTCGAGGTGTATTTAAATACATATTTAAATTATTTAATTAATTACTAACATGAATCAATCTTAAATTCATTCAACATAATAATTAAACAAGCAACAAACAACATAAAAGACACGTAATTCACGTAAATCCTTAGCATGCGGAATCTAGGAGTTACGAGATTACATACCTCTTGTAGAGACAACCGTTGGGGACGATGGATCAACCCAAAGTACCTTCTCAAATATGTCCCAAGTCCACTTAACGAATCCCGTGGAAGGATACTCACGAACGATTTTAATAAAGGAGAAAACAAAAAATATATGCCACCACCTTTGTGGATTTCTAATTTTTCCAATACATGGAATTATTGGGGATGAAAAATCCATCCCCTTTTTTAGAAAAGGGGGACCTAAAATTTAGGTTAAGTTGGGTCATTGGAAAATTTCCTTGCTTCTTCTTCAAGATACAATCTTGAATATATCCAATATATTCTATTTCCCCAAAATATCTCCCAACAAAATCTTCTCCTCCTTCTTGTCACACAATTTTCAAAAATTCCAAATAAAATAGGGAAGGAATAAGATCTTTTACCTTTCTTGAATTTATGGGATAAACTTGTATCTCAAGAATACTTATTCCATAAAATCTTTCCAAGAAAATCTTTTTTTCTCTCCTACTCATATTTTCGAAAAATATCATGGAAAAATAGGCAATAATATTTTCTTCTCATTTTTCATTAATTGGACTTCAATGTTGGGAAACGAGTTGCACTGATCTATTCGGGGTGAATATTTAAATACAAATTTAATTCATTAACTATTACTAACATGAATTAATCCTATATTAATTCAAATAATAATTGCAACAACATATCATGCATATAAAAACCACGTAAAACCCACGACGCGGAATTCACGGGTTTCGTGAGAACGCACTCTCGGGATGGCAAAAGTGAATTGGTTGACGGACTAACCAAAAGGACTTCCCAAGTATTCCCTTAGCCCTTGCTCAACTATCGGGGTGGAAGGACACTTGACATTTAACAATTAACAAAAGGAAAAAATAAACTTTGTTGCACCACTTATGTGGATTTGCTAATTTTCCAAAGACATGGAATTGTACTTGGGAATGAAACAATCATCCCTATTTATAGGAGAGGAGTGGTCTAAATTTCTTGTAGAAAATCAAAGGGAAAAGACTTTTTTGGTCACCAAGAAATCTTGAATATATCTCTATATTTTTTTTTCCCATAATTAAAAATATTCTCTGGTTACTTTGATATCTTTGCTACCATGCCTACTAGCAGTTAGATATCCTGGGCCTCGCATATAGCATTGCATACGTAAGGTTTCCGACAAATTAAGCACAATGAATGCCTTTCATGTCATCTATCTCCTTCGTCTTAGGGGACATTTTCTTGGATAGATGAATTCCAAGTCCTAAAGGTACGAATCCTTTCTTGGAATCTTACATGTCAAGAAGCGTTTCAAGATGTTGTCTATGTATGAAACTTGCGATAACCCGATCATCATTTTCGCGATCTCGAAAGTGATCTTGATCCCAAGGATGTGTCCGGCTTTCCCTAAGTCTTTCATATCAAACTGTTTTTGAAAAGCCATGCCCTTACGTCGACCACACCTTCACATCGTTCCCGATGATCACAATGTCATCTACGATAGTACTAAGAATACCAATGCAGATCCAGGCACACTTTTTTATACACAATTTTTCAAACTCGCTTTTGATCAAACCCATAAGACTTTATTACATGATCAAAACTTTGGTTCCAAGCTCGATGCTGTTTGAGTCCAAAGTAAATGGACTTCTTGAGCTTAGAAACTTGGTGTTTTTGCTTTTGTTTCAATGAAGCCTTGGGGTTGTTGCATATGGATCTCTTCATCAAGACTTAGATTAGGAAAAGTTTGTCTTGACATCCATTTGCCCGATTTCAAAGTCGAAATGCGCAAAGAATTGATAAGAGAATACGGATGGACTTAAGCATGGCTACGGAGAAAAAGTTTCATAATCGATCCCTCCTTTCGAAAGTGTAACCTTTCGCCACTAGTCCTTTAAAGGTTTCAACCTTCCCGTGGGCCCTCTTTTCCTCTTATATACCCACTCAGCATCTAATGGGTTTGACCCATTAAGTGGTTCGACTAGCTCCTACACTCTATTATGAAACATAGAACCCATTTTTGGCTTTCATTTCTTTGTTTGCCAAGAACACGTGATCCTTATCTTGGAGTGCCTCGTCATATATCCATGGGTCCGATTCGTCTTGTCCCGAATCAAGTCCGAGGACTCTCCTATTCCCATGAATCTCTCGGCTATCTAACAACCTCCCACTATGACGAGGCTCCGCCAGAAAGTGACGATTGGTATATCGTCTTAAGTGATTAATCGTAATCGAGGTTTGCCCTCTAAATTCATTTAAGGTAATCTCACTGGTTTTCTTTCGTTCATATAGTCTTCTTCCAAAAATCTAAAGTGGGTGCCGATGACCACCTTTTGATCTTCGGGGACTATAGAACATACACCCTTTTGTTCCTCGGGGTATCCTACAAATAGCTTTTTATTTCGATTGAGGATCCAATTCTCGGCTTCCTTGTCCAACACGTAGGTCGGACACCCCCAAATTCTCGTATGTCTCATACTAGGCTTACGCCCGCCCCAAAATTCTTTGGGGGTTTTGGGAAACGATTTGGATAGCACCAAGTTCGAGAATGTAAGTCATTTGTTTCTAAGGTATGACCCCGAAGCGACTTTCGGGAAGATCCAAGATAACTCATCATTGATCTAACCATTTTCAAAAGAATTATGTTGTTTTCGCTCTCGCAACCCCGCTTTTTGTTGAGGGGTTAGGTGCAATGAAATGGGATACAATCCCTTCATCGATAAGTAGTTCAAAAACTCATATTTGTGGTATTCGCCTCCACGATCGGATCGTAGAGACTTGATACATTTTTTCTTATGATTCTCGTTTTGAGCCTTAAATTTTAGAATTTCTCAAAGATCTCTTTATTCACGCTTCATAAGGAACATGTAATCGCACCTTGAGTAATCATCAATAAAATTACTCATAACCTCCTCCCGCTTTTGGTTGACATTGACTACATACATCCTGTAGAACGATCTCTAACACTTCTTTGGCACTATTCCCTGGCTCCAAATGCCCTCTTGGTCATATTACTCTCCAAACATGATTCGCAGTTCGAATCGGTTCAACTTGGAGAAGCCCTAGTGAACCGTCTCACCAACCTTTGGATCTTCTTTCGATTTATATGACCCAATCTTAGATGCCAAAGAAGTGTCTCGCTTACGCGTCGATGAACGTTTTCTTTTTTAAAAATGCTTGATGTGTTATAGGATACATTTCGTGAGTGGTGTGCCGCGATTAATTATAGAGATCATTCAACTACGTTCCATGATGATAAATTTATCAAAAGAAAAATGGCAACAACTTTATTAAAAAGTAACCAAATATCCATCATAAAAAGTTTAGAAACCGAAAAACTAATTCTTTCTAAAATCCTAACGAAAGAATATCTCAAAAAATTAAAACTTTGTCTTCAAAAAGACAAAGCAAGACTTCTCCCATCGCTTTTTGCCACTCTCAGAAGATCGCTTCAAAGGTGATAAGGACCTCACTCCCACTAAGTTGTCGGGTCCGCTTGAACCCCCGTGAATGTGAAACAAACATGATTAGTGGATCCCGATCCACCACCCACAAAATGGGAGGCATACACCGCTAAACAAGTTTCAACAACTAGCTAGCGTGAGAATTACCTTTTCTTTCCATCCCTTTTGGAGTGGAACAGTCGACCTCCAATGTCCTTTTCTCACCGCAGCTTGAAGCACTTCCCTTAGTTAGCTTTGTTCACTCCACCACCCTTCTTCACCTTATCTCTTTGGTATTGGCAACACTTGAGTTCACTTGCTTGTGGCCTTTGTTCCTTTTTCTTGTTCTTACCACCCCTTGGTCTAGAAGAAGAAGAAGGTCCGCTTTGCCACCAAGGTTTGGCTTTTTTTCGCCCTAATATCGCCTCTCGCCGAGACTAAAGCTTGCAATATATTAGGCATCGAGAACTTCGATTATTCATCCGTAGTTCAACCCGAATCGATTCAAAGCTTTTCGGCAGAGAATGGAGCACTCTAAATCGATTTGGGTCTCGATATCGATTCAAATACCAAGTACCTCAAGTTTATTAAAGTGAGCCATCATCCGAGAACGTGTTCCTTACGGGCTTTCCCTCCACCATTTTCATAGAGAGCAAGTTCTCATGGTGATCCGACGAGCCACACGGTTCGATGTTGAAACATCGCTTTAAGATCGGGTCATGATTTCGCAATGGCTCTCAACGTTCGGTGTTGGAAAGGCAAACACATCCGACATAGAAGCCAAGATGGTACACTTTGCCATTTAGATTTAGACCGCTCCCGATCAAGATACTCTTTCTTAACCATTTTAGTGGACTCATCGATGGTTTATCCGGTTTTAGGTGTGGTCGTAACCCAGTTATGGCTTTTGTGCAATGAGGACAATAGTGAGTTTTCGATTCCAATCAACAAAAATTTTCTCCGGTGAGCAAATTGTCTTTTAGTATATTGAAGCAGATGGATTAAAATGTTGTGACATGATGAACTGAAATAAATAATAACATGCATAAGCACAATTATATCACAAGGTTCGATCACATGCATCATATTAAAATCTCAAAAAAATATGAACATGCATCAGCCAACATCTCAAAACAGTTTAAATAAGTCACGTGGGGTGGGTCATTATTTAAACACATCATTGTGTTACAAACAAGATTTACAAACCTTTAATATCCAGATTAATAGTTGGCTCATTTGACCAATATAAAATTGACACTTGCGGGGGAAGTATATGCATATCAATTTTATACCAAAGTAATAACCATGATTAAATATGGGATTACTATTTCGCTTTGATCGAGCCTCGTGGGGAGGGTCATCGCCGCCACTAGTAATAACCCACAATCATCCGATTTGGAATTCATTCATGTGAAAGCTATCTTTTTTGTCCGGGTGGGGAATTTCTCCAAAAAGAATTCACAAATAAATAAATCATGGAGGTCAAAATTAATTCAATTTTATTATCCGAATAAAATTGTCAATTAATTATTTAAACATACTTAGTAATTTTGAAGGTGAGATTTTTCCATTTGGGCAACTCTCATGCAAAACACATTTAAAAGTAATTAAATAAAGCATAAGATAGCACAAATAAATCAAGCAAAAAATGTAAAAAATAAACATATTGGGCACAAATTATCCAATTGTCACGGTTTGATTTTTTTCTTGACTTGATCTTGAAGACACACGCCTCGAATTTCTTCCCACTGCTCGTCTTCTAAAAATACTTCGCCTCAAACGCCACGCTTGTTAAACAATGGACGACGCTCAAGATCCTACCGGGCCACTGTTTAGAACAATTTCTAAGAATTTCTAAGATCGCCTTCGCATACACGCTCACAAATGCCAAGACGCTTACAGGCCGGCAGTTTTACAGGAGACATGATCTGCTGCAGGCCGCCCAACCTCGGCAAATTTCACAGGTTCGCCACAAGGCCTGGCCCACACTGACGCGATGAGCATCGAAGGGCGCCTAAGGTTCACAAGGCCCTATTCTCAATGCCTGGCCACCAAGGCCATAAAGGAATACAAGAATTCGCCGACTACAACCCTTTTGCCTCGATTTTGTCCTTTAATTCTTTCGCCTTCTTCGTTCCCTATCCAAAGCCATAATTTATTTACAAAAATAAATAACCCAGATCTAGACTAGTCTATTACATTGATCAAATCAAACAAATCCTAGTCTACTCGTAGATTTTCTCATTTAGGCAAAAAACAAATCGAATCTAATCGAATTAAAACCACAATTTATATGCATGCATAAATAAACACATTAAAATCCATGACAATTGGATACCGCAAAACAGATCTAACAGTTCTACTATCCAATTTCAAATTTAATGTCCAATAATTAAATTACAATTTAAAAATTCAGAGTCTTAAACCGTGGGCTCGATACCAATTGTTGGGGAATGAGTTCAGATCTATTAAAGGTGAATATTTAAATACAAATTTAATTCATTAATTATTACTAACATGAATTAATCCTATAGTAATTCAAATAATAATTGCAACAACATATCATGCATATAAAAAGCCACGTAAAATCTACGCATGCGAGAATCTACGGTTTACGGAACGCACCTCCGGGATGGCGGTGAATTCGGTTGAACAGACTAACCAAAAGGACTTCCCAAGTATTCCCTTAGCCCTTGCTCAACTATCCGGTGGAAGGACACTTGTCGAACAATTAACAAAAGGAAAAAATAAACTTTGTTGCACCACTTATGTGGATTTGCTAATTTTTCCAAAGACATGGAATTGTACTTGGGAATGAAACAATCATCCCTATTTATAGGGAGAGGAGTGGTCGAAATTTCTTGTAGAAAATCAATGTGGGAAAAAGACTTTTTCTTGGTCACCAAGAAATCTTGAATATATCTCCTATATTTTTTTTTCCCATAATTAAAATATTCCACAAAAATCCCACCTCCTCAATTATGGATAATTTTCAAAATACTAAGCAAGATCCCAAGATTTGGACCTTCTTGAATTTATGAGATATTCTTGTATTTCAAGAAATACATATCTTCCATAATATATTTTCAAGAAAATTAAGAAAATCTTTCTTGCCACTATATTTCCAAAAATTTCAAAATTCCTTAATGAATAACCAAGTGGGAGATTTCTTGAATTTAATGAGATAATCTTGTATTACAAGAATACATATCTTCATTCCATAACAAAATTCAAAGAAAATCTTTTCTCCTTTTTTATCCATAAATTTTGAAATAATTAGGAAAAATTAAGCAACAATATTTATTTTATTTTAATCACATTTTTTCGGTTAATGGACTATATGTTGGGCTACTCTTTGGGGGGCCTTTTAGGAGAATTAAGATTGGACCTTCTAATGGACCTTGAATATCTAATATTGAGCCACAATATAATTCAAGCCCATAAATATTAATTAATCCCACTACATAATTAATATTGCACTATCCATCTTAACCCATATTATCAATATGGCTCCTCGTCATTATTTCCCGTGTTTAAGATTATCTAGCCCATTAATTAATTCAAGCCCTTTGAAATAGCTTTCCATTAATTAATATCTTTTGTCCTTGGTCGAGGAACGGTTCAACATTATTATCCATACCGGAAACTAATTCCACTTGCAAGATTTGGTATGATAAAGCTTATGAACCTCCCAAGGGCAAATCAAACAAAAAGATTTGACACGATTCATTCTTCAGATAAATCTTAGCAATCACATGTGACCAATAATATTGCCCAAGATAAAAAGTATTGAATCTCTCCGATTCGCTACCCATGATAAGTCAAAGCAATAGTTACCAATCCCACGTGATCTTATTTAAGGGACTAAGGTTAAGAAACAACGAACCACCGAGGTATAATTCTTCCTTGTTCGATTCAAGAATTTATCCTCCTCAGAGGTCCTATTCAACAGATCACCATGCACTAGTGTAATCTCTTGGTCAAGACAAACCAACTCGAGCATTACACCTCAACCTTTCGTGATGGGTTGTTCATTTCCATCTAGGTCATGAATGGCGACTTTTTTAGTTACAAAGGATTTGTTAATTTAATCTTCTCGTGATCCGTATCACTAAATTAACTACAATGTAACACGATTTAATTATTGAACAGCTTATGCAAGAAATATATGTAACATTAAATCATATTTAAAGCATCGTTGATAAACAATTTTATTCGGTAAAGAATAAGTCCGAAAATCTGGCCGATTATACAAAGTAAAAAGCATACTTTTCAAAGATAATCCCAACATTCAACGGGCTATTTGAGGGCCTTTAGGAGAATTAAGATTGAACCTCCAATGGGCTTAAATGAATCTCTAATATTAAGGCAAATATTATTCAAGTCCATTAATATTAATTTATTCCACTATAAAATTAATATTGAACTATCCATCTTAACCCATATTACGACTTCACAATAATATGGTCCCGGTTATTAAAAGAACGTGTTTAAGATTATCTAGTCCACAAATTAATTAATTGAGTTGAACAAGCTTTATATAATTAATATATTTGTCTTGGAGAAAAGTTGACTCAACATTATTATCCAAAATGAAATTGTTGAATTTAGAGGCAAAAAAACATTATTAATACATGCACAACGAAAATAAAAGTAGGTTCACCAACAATTAGACAATTAATTGCATAATTAAATACAAGTAAACGTAAACTTAATTCTTACAACAATTGATACATCCAAAATTCCTCAACTATGGTATCCATGTAATTACCATTTAAATCAGTCAAAGAAGGAACACGATTTTTTGAATCCACAGATGAATTTGTGAGGAAAATTCTAACTCTAGATTTTATGGAGAAAATATGAACTAACTTTTTATGTTTGTGAATTCCCAAGATTTCTTATATATAGGAAGGATGAATTAAATTTAAGCTTTTAACTTTGACAAGGAAATAAAATCCCTGAAATCTTTATTTAAATAAATCTCTAAGATTTATTTCCCACGATAAAATCTATACGGATTTAATTCACATGTATATCAAATCTCTACGGATTTGATTCCATATATATTAAATCCTACAATAAAAAACCATATATTATTATTGAGAATTCTTATTTAATTAAATCCAATTTAATTAAAAATTAATAATAATTAATTTCAAATTAATCTATTATTAATTAATTCTCCATAAATAAATATTAAATCCAATTTAACATTTAATGTGAAAAACTATAATCCGCCTTACAAAGGGAACTACTTGTTGTGTGACCTTTTGGGATAACATATGTAAAAAAGGAGAATCGGGATGACCTCATAAACACAAATTTAAATTAACAATTATTACTAAAGATGAATTTACCTAAGTGAATTCAAATAATAATTAATCCAACAACGACATGCAAATAAAATTTCACGAAAAAATCCTAGAAATGTCGATTTTCTAGTAGTTTACGTGAACGTAAAGATTGAGAGACGATCAAACAAACAGAATAGGATCAAGAATCGATACCCAATTAAAAAGTCATTCTCAAGTAAGAGAAGTCCTAACCAATAACCAATAATTGGAAGGTTCTCGATGAACGATTTATAAAATAAGGAAAATAAAAATTGTTGAACCACCTTTGTGGATTTCTAATATTTTCAACGATGGAACACTCTTTGGGAATGAAAAATTCATCCCCTATTTATAAGTAAGGGGTGTTGAAATTTTCAAGGCAATTAGGGCTAGGAAATATTTTTTTCTTGATCTCCAAGAAATCTTGAATATATCCAATATATTCTTCTTTCCATATGTTTTTTCACAAAAATGGAAAAACCCTTATTTAGCCTAAATTTTAAAAAAAAAACAAGAAGATTTGCAAGATTGGATCTTTATTGAATTTATGAGATATTCTTGTATTCAAGAATACATATCTTTTGCCATAAAATCTTTCCAAGAAAATCAAGAAAATATTTCTTCCCTTTTTACACATAATTTGAGAAAATTTAAATATTAAAGATGCCAAGTGGGAGTTTTCTTGAATTTATGGGATAATCTTGTATTCCAAGAATACATTATCTCCTTTCCATAAAATCTTTTCAAGAAAATCCTTTTCCCTCTTTTTTTAATATTTTTGAAAAAAAAAATAGAAAATATTACAACAATAAATTTATTTTATTTTAAGCACCTTTTATTTATTGGACTATAATTTGGGCTACTTGAGGGGCCTTTAGGAGAATTAAGATGGACCTTCCAATGGACTTCAATTCCAATATTGAGCCACAATATAATTCAAACCCATTAATATTAATTAATATCACTATATAATTAATATTGCATTATCCAATCTTTTACCCATATTACGGTAATATGGCTCTTGTTTATTATTTCTCGTGTTTAAGATTATTTAGTCCATTAATTAATTAAGCCACTAAAAAGCTTTTATATTAATTAATATTTTTATCCTTGGAGTAAGGATAGTCGACCTTTTATTTTCCATCTTAGGAAAAATTAATTCCACTTGCAAGATTTGGTATGATAAAGGTTCCGGCCCACCAAGGGGACCAATCAAGCAAGACTTTTGCAAGCACACGATTCTCTCAGATAATTTAAGAATTGTCAGGCAATTAATATTATTGCTTTCAAGATATAGGTATAGAAAGTCGCAATGATTCTCTTCCCATTTATAAGTCAAAGCAATAACTACTAATCACACAAAGTCCTTATTAAGGACGACAGAGATTAAGAAATCAACAACCATCGAGGTCTAACTCTTCATCCCTTAAGTCGGTCTTGAATGAGTTTATCCTCTCTCGAGGGTCCGCTTCAACAAGATCGAATGCACTAGTGTAATCTCTTGGTCAAGACAAGCCAATCTCGAGCCTTACACATCAACTTCTACCAATAGATTGTTCGGATCTATCTAAGTTGTGAAACACGACTTTCAGATACAAGGAATTGTTAACGTGATCTTTTGTGATCCGTATCACCACATTAACTACAATGTAACACTTGCTATGAACGGTTTGTAATAAATATATATAGCATTCAATCATATTTAAAGCAACAATGATAAACAATTTATTTCAGTAAGTAAGTGTTTAATACATAGGTTATACAAAGTAAAAGCATAATTTCACGTATAACCCCAACAATCTCCCACTTATACTCAAAGTCTGCTTTTAAGTATACCACAAGACGTGTCGATGTATTATCCGGTGACATCTAATGTCACCTACATCAACCTAATAACATTTCTCCCACTTATACTCAAAGCAGTTCGACAACGCCTTGACACACATTCCTTCCACATGTCTCTCGAATGTTAACTGAGGCAGACCCTTTGTAAATGGATCAGCTAGGTTGTCTTCCGACGCGATCTTTGTCACCTCTATATCTCTTCTCTTAACGATTTCTCGTATAAGATGGCATTTCCTTTCAATGTGTTTGCTGGCCTTGTGGGCTCTCGATTCCCTTGAATTTGCAACTGCTCTGGCATTATCACAAAAGATTGTGATTGTGTTGGGCAAATTGAACAACGCTCAAGTCGGCTAGGAAGTTCTTGAGCCACATCGCTTCTTTTATTTGCTTTCACAAAGCAGCTACATATTCGCTTCCATGGTAGAATCGGCTATGCATTTCTGCTTAACGCTTCTCCATGTTACAGCTCCTCCTTCCAGACAAAACACACTACCCGAGGTAGATTTTCTGGAATTTAGGTCTGATTGGAAATCTGAGTCTGTGTATCCCACTGGAAGTAAACCATCTGACTGATAAACCAGCATTCTATCTCGAGTTCTTTTTTGATACTTCAGAATGTTCTTAACAGCAGTCCAATGTTGATTTCTGGGATTACTTTGATATCTTGCTACCATGCCTACGGCGTAGCAGATATCCAGTCTCGTACACAACATTGCATACATGAGACTTCCTACTGCCGACGCATAAGGAATGTCTCTCATGTCATCTATCTCCCTTTGTGTCTTAGGGCACATGTCTTTCTATAGATGGATTCCATGCCTGAATGGTACAAAACCCTTCTTGGAATCTTGCATGTTGAAACGCTTCAAAACGGTACCTATGTATGAAGCTTGCGATAAGTTCGATCATTTTTCTTTTCGATCTCGAAAGGATCTTTGATCCCAAGAATATGACCGGCTTCCCTAAGTCCTTCATATCAAACTGCTTTTGACAACCCATACCCCTTACGCTCGATAAAACCTTTACATCATTTCCGGCGAGCGTAATATCGTCTACGTATAGTACTAGGAATACCAAGGCAGTTCTGTCACACTTTCTATAAACACAACTCTCAAAATTATTTTGATCAAACCCATAAGATTTTATTACATGATCAAAACATTGGTTCCAAGCCCGAGATGCTTGCTTAAGTCCATAAATGGACTTCCTGAGCTTGCACACAAGGTGTTCTTGGCCTTTTTCGATGAAACCTTCGGTCATTGTGATATAGATTTTCTCGTCAAGACTCCAGTTAAGGAAAGCTGTCTTGACATCCATTTGCCAGATCTCAAAATCTAGATGCACAGCTATTGCCAAGAGAATACGAATGGACTTAAGCATGGCTACAGGCGAAAAGGTTTCTTCATAATCGATACCCTCTTTCTGAGTGTATCCCTTTGCTACAAGCCTGGCTTTAAAGGTTTCCACCTTCCCGTCCGTCATTTTTCCTCTTTAGACCCACTTGCATCCAATAAGTTTTATCATTGGGTGGTTCAACTAGCTCCCACACCGATTATGATCCATTGAGCCCATCTCTGGCCCAACCTTGCTTTGCAGATTTCAATCCTTATCTTGGACCGCCTCAGTAGGACCGGGTCCGATTCACTATCCTCGGGACCAACCAAGATTCTCCTATCCCCATGAATCTCTCAGGTTGTCGGACAACCCTCCCACTACGACGAGGTTCCGATTATGTCGGTGTGACGCTTGGTATATCAACCTATACAGTCCTTATTTATAAGTCAAAGCAATAACTACTAATCACACACAATCTTATTAAGTCGATGTAGATTAAGAAATCAACAACCATCGAGGTCTAACTCTTCATCCCTTAAGTCGATTGTGGAATGAGTTTATCCTCTCAGAGGTCCGCTTCAAAAGATCGAATGCACTAGTGTAATCTCTTGGTCAAGACAAGTCAATCAGAGCCTTACACATCAACTTCTACCAATAGATTGTTCGGATCTATCTAAGTTGTGAAACACGCACTCATATACAAGGAACTGTTAATGTGATCTTCTGTGATCTGGTATCACCACGTTAACTACAATGTAACGCTTGGTACGAACGGTTTGCAATAAATATATATAACATTCAATTATATTTAAAGCAACAGTGATAAATAAGTGTTTAATACATAGGTTATACAAAGTAAAAGCATACTTTCACGTATAACCCCAACATGACCCATAGGCCCTCATATATCGAGCGATTAGTCAAACTAACGGTCTTAATTGAACCCTAGACAATAAATCAGACATTCTTAATAAATGAGGTACGTTGCGAGAAATGTGCAACTACCTATAACTGAAACATGGGCTGTTAAGATTTCCTCCTTTCATTCGCGAATACTCGATTAAGTCTTGAACATGATGAAGTGTCTATTCAAATAACTTAATCATATTATCTCTAATCACTAATTGATCATGTATGCCACACTTAGCCAAAAAGTCTAAGTTTATGTGCATCAGCCGATGATTTAGATCCAATTATGATGAGAAGACGAGCATTCTCTCTAAATCCACATTGAGGAATGAATCCTATTCTCGCTCAACTACCACGCACACGACCGTGATGAACCCAATCCAAGTCATATTTACCCATAGACGAAAAGTGCAAGCATCGGTCATGGTCAAAGTTCATCATCCCACACATGTCGCGTCTTGACCTCAAGTCAAAGGAGTATCACATCGCTCCCACTAACCGAGACACCCGTAGGCACATATAGTGGAAATACATCAAACGGTTTCTCGGATGGGTATACCAATATCCTCTAAGTTATTTGTGCATCCATCATGAGCTACCTAGTATCTCGTAGTAAGTGAGATCTTACTACTCTCTAAGAGTATGATACGGATCGCACACCAATCTCCATCAGATCATCAATATCCCATTCTTGATGATCCTTGATCGGGACTATTTGATAATCATGCTTAAGTCATCTGAGTTCTCACAACCTCAATGACAACAATGACTCATGGGAACACTTGTATGAATAAATGCAAACAATCAAACATAATATTCAAACAAGTGTATTGCCATACATTAATATTAAGTGAACTACAATATTAAATCAAATCAATATTATCGAAGTATTATGTCCTTGCAATAGATTGTCTCTAGACACTAACACTAATGTAAATAAATTTCCACTTGCAAGATTTGGTATGATAAAGCTTCGAGCCCACCAAGGGGACAAATCAAGCAAGCCATTACTTGCGATTCGATTCTATTATAAATCTTAGCAATCGTCATGTAACTAATAATATTGCCCAAGATATAAGGTATCGAATGCGTTGATTCTCTTCCATAATAAATCAAAGCAATAGTTATTAATTTCACACGATCCTATTTAAGGGGTGGAGATTAAGAAATAACGAACCACTGCGGTCTAATTCTTGTATATTCAGTACCGAAGAATTTATCCTCATGTAGGTCCTATTCAGCGCATCATAATGCACTAGTGTATTCTCTTGGTCAAGACAAGTCAATCTGAGCCTTACACTTCAACCTTTCATGATGGATTGTTCATACTCAGTTACCAGGAACTGTTAATTTGATCTTCCATGATCCGTATCACCAAATTAACTACAATGTAACACGTATTATTTATTGAACATGTTTGCAACAAATATATATAACATACAATCATATTTAATGCAACAGTGATAAATAATTTATTTCAGTAAATAAATAAGAAATTCAGTTTGCTTTTAAGTATACTACAGCACGTCTCGTGTTCTATGTGACATCTAATGTCATCTATACTAACTTAATAATATTTCTCCCATTTATACTCAAAGCAGATTGGCAATGCTCTTGACACTCATTCCTTCCACATGTCTCCCTCGAATGTATTCTCGAGGCGCCCTTTGTGAACGGATCGCAAGGTTGTCTTCCGATGCAATCTTTGTCACCTCTATGTCTCCTCTCTTAACGATTTATCGTATAAGATGGTATTTTCTTTCTATGTGTTTGTTGGCTTTGTGATCTCTCGATTCCATAGAATTTGCAAATCATTCCCAAGATTATAACCTTAAAGTGGTGGTCAGGGAAAATCCGGAACAACGTCAAATTCCACAAGGAAGTTCTTGAGCCAAACCGCTTCTTTCGCTGCTTCACAAGCAGCTACATATTCGACTTCCATGGTAGAATCTGCGATGCATTTCTGCTTAATATTTCTCCATATCATGGCTCCTCCCCATGCAAAAACATACTACCCGAGGTTGACTTTCTCGAGTCTATGGTGATTAGAAATTTGAGTCCGTATGTAATGGGCGGGGGGAGGGATCGTGTCGACCGATAAACTAACATTATGTCCCGCGGTCCTCTTCAAAATACTTTAGAATATTTTTAAGTGCAATCCAATGCTCCTTCGGGGTGGTTACTTTGATATCTTGCTACCATGCGCTACGACAAAGCAGAGATCCGATCTAAGATCATCATTGCATTAGGCTTCCTACAAACCAAGCAAAAGAAATGCCTTTCATGTCATCTATCCTTTTTGTGTCTTGGGATACATCTCCTTGGATAGATGGATTCGCGGTCTAAAAGTCACAAAGCCTTTCTTGGAATCTTGCATCTTTCAATCGCTTCAAAAACCAGATCTATGTATGAAGCTTGTGAGAGGCCGATCATCATTTTCCGCGATCTCGAAAGTGATCTTGATCCCTAGGACGTGACCGAACTTCTCCTAAGTCCTTCATATCAAATTTGCTTTTGACAACCTATGCCCTTACGCCCGACAACACCTTTACATCGCGTTCGATGAGCGTAATATTGTCTACGATAGTAATAAGAATACCAAGGTAGTTAGCCATGCTTTTTATAAACATAACTTTCAAATTGTTTTGATCAAAATTGTAGGATTTTATAACCCGATCAAAAACATTGATTCCAAGCACGAGATGCTTGCTTCAAGTCCATAAATGGACTTCTTTTAACTTGCAAACCGGATGCTCTTGGCCTTTTTCAATGAAGCCTTCGGGTTGTTGATATAGATTTTATCGTCAAGACTTAGTTAAGGGAAAGCCATCTTGACATCCATTTGCCGATCTCAAAATCTAGGTGTCTTTGCCAATCGACAAGAGAATGCCGATGGACTTGAGCATGGCTCTGTGCTAAAAGGTTTCCTCATGTCGATCCCTTCTTTCGAGTGTACCCTTTCGCCATTTAATCTTGCTTCAAAGGTTTCCACCTTCCCGTCCGTCCCCTCTTTCTCTTGTATACCCACTTACATCCAATTTGTTTCACCCCATTAAGGGGTTCGACTAGCTCCCATACTTTATTGTGATCCATTGAACCCATTTCGACTTTCATTGCAGTTTGCCAAGAATCTGCATCCTTGTCTTGGATCGCCTCTTTGAACGACCACGGGTCTGATTCTTCTCCGGAGATCAAGTCCGAGGACCTCATATCCCCAAGAATCGCTCGGTTTGTCTCGATAACCTCCCAATCGCGACACGAGGAGTCGTTGTGTAGGTGTGACGCTTGGTATATCGACTTATACGTTCGAATGGAGTTGGCCCCTTAAGTTCTTCTAAGGTAATCTCACTTCTAGGCTTTCTATCGTTCATATAGTCTTCTTCCAAAAATCTAAAGTTCGCATAGATTATGACCTTTTGATCTTCGAGACCATAGAACATGAATCCCTTTGTTCCTTCAGGGTATCCAATGAACAACCATAATTCCAAACGTGCATCCAATTTACCAGCTTCCTTATCCAACATGTATGCCGGACACCTCCAGATCCTCATATTTCCCAAGCTGGGCTTGCGCCTTATCCACAATTCTCTAGGGGTTTTGGGAATCGATTTGGATGGCACTAGGTTCAGAATGTAAGCCGTTGTTTCCAAGGCGTAACCCCAGAACGATTTTGGTAAATCCGCATAACTCATCAATGACCTGACCATTTCTAAAAGTGTTCCGTTTCTTCATTCTGCAATCCCATTTTGTTGAGGGGTACCGGGTGCAGTCAACTGGGAGGCAATCCCTTCATCTGACAGGTAGTTCAAAAATTCATCACTGAGGTATTCGCCTCCACGATCAGATCGTAGAAACTTGATACTCTTTCCTTATGATTCTCTGCTTGAGCCTAAAATTCTTTGAATTTGTCAAAGGACTCAGATTTATGCTTCATTAGGAAAACATATTCATAGCGTGAGTAATCATCGATAAATGTAATGAAATACTCGTAGCCTCCTCTAGCTTTGATTTGCATTGGACCACACACGTCAATGTGAATAATTTCTAACACTTCTTTAGCTCTAAGCTCCTTGGCTCCAAATTCCCTCTTAGACATTTTACCCTCCAAACATGATTCGCAGGTTGGAAATGGTTCAATCCGGAGGGACTCCAATGAACCATCTTGGACCAACCTTTGGATCCTATTCGGATTAATATGACCTAATCTTAGATGCCAAAGAAGTGTCTCATTCACGTTAGTCGAACGTTTTCTTTTAGTGCAAAATGTAGAGATGTATTTACGGGATGCATTTTGAGTGGTGTGCACAATTAATAATATAGAGATTGTTATGTAAAGTTCCATGACAGATAAACACATCGTTACGAAAAATAGTAACATGTTCATTAAAACGACCAGAATATCCATCGGTGAATAGTTTAGAAACTGAAATAAGGTTTTTGTGAAAAATAGGAACATAAAGAACATCTCTTAAAATTAAATTGTTGTCTTCAAAAGACAGTTCACGCTTCCCATCGTTTCACCGCCACTCTCAGAAGATCGCCTAGCGTGATGAGGATCTCACTTCCACTAAGTTGTGCAGGGTCCTTTTGAACCCCCAAAAGTGAAACAAACATGATCGGTGGATCTCGATTCATTCGCCACTAAACAAGTTTCACAACTAGTGTGACAATTACCTTTCTTTTCCATTCCGCTTGGGATTGGAACAGTCGACCTCCAATGTCCTCTTTCACCGACTCCAAACATTTCCTCTTACTTAGACTTCCAATTTTGAAGGTTGAATAGAACTGGTTTATCCTTTTTGTCTCTTCATCATTCTTACCACCAATTGGCCTAGAACGAAAAGGAGACCCCTTTGCAACCAAGTTCGTTTTATTGCGCTCTATCTCCTCTTCGACCAAAGTAAGAGCATTTACAAGATCATCCATAGTAAATTCCATATCTTCCATTAGATATTCTACATAAGGATGATCATAGCTCTTTGGCAGAGAATTGAGAATGAAATCAACTTTGCTATTGAAATCACATTTTTCGCCAAAAATTGCAAGCTCTTCAAAAAGAACCATAACCATAAGAACGTGCTCCCTTGCAGTCGTTCCTTCTTCCATTTTTAGCTTGAACATGTCATGCCTAATGCTTTGGATTGCCTTATGGGCCGGATGTGCAAACATCGCTTTGGCTGATTCAAATCTTGATGAAGGCGTTTCAATAAATCTGACATGTGTGCCAAGATTATGTCCTTTATCAATTCATTGGCCAACTCCCATTCATTATATTCCATCTCTTCCCATACACTAGCATCCTCAGCTGGTTTTTCGGGTTTTGGTGTGTCAAGTACCCATTTGGATTGATGTGCAGTTAGGACAATCATGAATTTTCGTTTCCAAACAAGATAGTTTTCTCTAGTAAGTAAATTGACTTTCAGTATATTGAACAGTGGATTAAAAGGTTGCGACATGATGATACTTAAAATAAACATACATCTTGTGTCAATATCCGTATCAACATAAAGAAAATCACATAATTCGATCACATGAATCATATTGAAATCTCAAAAAAATATGAACATGCATCAGCCAACATCTCAAAACAGTTTAAATGAGTCACGTGGGTAGGTCATCATTTAAATCACATTTAAGGTGTTACAAAACAAAAATAAGCATAAACCTTTAATTTTTAAGAAAAATTAATAGTTGGCCTTCACTTGACCAATATAAAAAATTGACAGGGACTTTGACGAAGTATATGCATATCAATTTTATACCTAAGTAATAACCATGATTAAATACTAAATCATTACTTCATTTTGAACGGCCTCTTGGAGGTCATAAATCGCCACTAATAATAATTCACAATCATCCTTTTGAAAATCTATTCATGTGAAAGCTTTATTTTGGCCGTCCTGTTGGGGAATTAATTGCCCGGATCTATTCGGGATGAATATTTAAATAAAAATTTAATTCTAACAATTATTACTAGCATGAATTAATCCTATATTAATTCAAATAATAATACAACAACAAATCATGCATATAAGCGATTCCACGTAAATCCTTACGATGCAAAATTACTACGGGTTTACGTAAACTAACCTCGAGTGAAAATCGTTGAAGATGGATCCCGTTCACACGAACACACCAAAAGACCTTCTCAAGTATTCCCTTAACCTTGTTTAACAATCCGGTGGTAGGAACTCGCGAACAATTTAACCAAAGGGAAAAATAAAATTATGTTGCACCACCTGTGTGGATTTCTAATTTTTCCAACACATGGAATTGCACTTGGAGATGAAACATTCATCCCCTATTTATAGAGAGGGCGGTGGTGAAAATTGTGTGTTTGAATAAGATGGAATTTTTTTTATTGGTGTCAAGAAATCTTGAATATATCTAATATATTCTTTTTTCCATATTTAAAATATTCCACAAAAATCCCACCTCCTCTTGTTATGGAATTTTCAAAAAAACTAAGGCCAGGATTTCCAAGATTGGGATCTTCTTGAATCTATGAGATATTCTTGTATTCCAAGAATACATATCTTCCATAATATCTTTTCAAGAAAATCTTTCCTTCCTTATTTTTTTCATTATTTTCGAAAGTTTCAAGATAAATAGCCAAGTGGGAGATTTCTTGAATTTAATGAGATAAACTTGTATTCCAAGAATACTTATCCTCATTCCATAACAAAATTCAAAGAAAATCTCTCTCCCTCTTTTATTTATCTATTTTCGAAAAATAGGAAAAATAGGCAGCAATAATTTATTTTATTTTAAACACCTTTTTCAGTTATTGGACATTATGTTTGGGCTACTTGAGGGGTCTTTAGGAGAATTAAGATTAGACTTTCTAATGGACTTTGAATATGTAATATTGAGCCACAATATTATTCAAGCCCATAAATATTAATTAATCCCACTACATAATTAATATTGCACTATCCATCTTAACCCATATTACTGTTGATATGGCTCCTTGTTATTATTTCCCGTGTTTAAGATTATCCAGCTCATTAATTAATTCAAGCCACTGAAACAACTTTCCTTTAATTATTATCTTTTGTCCTTGGTCAAGGAACATTTCAACATTATTATCCATACCGGAAACTAATTCCACTTGTAAGATTTGGTATGATAAATCTTATGAACCTCCCAAGGGGGCAAATCAAACAAGTGTACTCGCACACGATTTTTCATATTAAATCTTAGCAATTTTCGTGACCAAAGAATATTGCCCAAGATATAAAGTATTGAATCTCATTGATTCTCTACCGTCCATAAGTCAAAGCAATAGTTACTAACAATAACGATCCTATTTAAGGGAATCTAAGATTAAGAATAACTAACACCGAGGTCTAATTCTTCCTAATTCAAGGTCTTTGAAGAATTTATCCTCATGTAGGTCATATTCAGTGCATCAGTCATGCACTAGTGTAATCTCTTGGTCAAGACAAGTCAATCTGAGCCTTACACTTCAACCTTTCACGATGGATTGTTCACTTCCATCTAGGTCGTGAACAGTTGCACTTTTTTAGTTACAAGGACCGTTAATTTAATCTTCTATGATCCGATATCACTAAATTAACTACAATGTAACACGATTGTTTATTAAAAAAATTATGCATAAATATATGTAACATTCAATGATATTTAAAGCATCGGTGATAAATAATTTATTTCAAAGAGATAAGATTTAAATTCGGTTTGGTTATACATCTTAAAAACCATACTTTCCAAAGATAACCCCAACACGTCCTTTGGGAATTTCTCCAAAAGAATTCACAAATAAATAAATCATGGAGGTCAAAATTAATTAGATTCAAAAACCAAATTAATTATTTAAAACATACTTAGTCATTTTTGAACTTGAGATTTTTTCATTGAACAATTCTCATGCAAAAACATATTTAAACAAATTAAATAAAGCATAAGAAAATATAACAATAAATCGCTAAAAGTAGAAAATAATCATATTGGGCACAAATTATCCAAGCATCATGGTTTGATTTTTCTTGGCTTGATTTTGAAGAAACATCGTCTTGAATTTTCTCCCACTCGTTCGTCTCGAAAAAAAATTCCGTCTCTCGAAATCGCCACGCTAAGTAGCTTGCATTTGGGATGCAAGTTTCCGCATCCGACGCCACTTGGCCGGCGACCCGTCCGTCGCCAAGCGCCTGTCGTCACCCCTATGGTTCTCGGAAGCCTCGGCTGGCCGGCGTACCCAGCGGCGCGCCTACAGCCCCGTCGCCTTTGCCGCGTCAGGTGCACATCCGCGCATCAGATCCGGCGTTCATACCTCGTCACTTTGGCCCGTCGAGCTTCACCATATCAGCGCCCGCCTTTGCGCCCTAGTGCACCTAAGGTTGATCACTTAAGCAGCAAAGCGCCATACCCGTATCGCCTGTAACGTCAGAGCGTCAGCGCGTGCCTCGCCTTAGCACATTTCGCGATGCACATCGCTTCAAAAAACGGTTTGGATCCGTTTTAATTTTCGCTCGTTTTGATCAAGTTACAATTTATTTTACAAAATAAATAAACCTAAATCTAGACTAGTCTATTACATTGAACAAATTAAATAGCTTAATCTACTCGTGGATTTTCTCATGAGAAAAACAAATCTGAGCAAGTCGTAATTAAAACCCAATCATAGCATGAAATTAATAAAAACACATTAAATACCATGACAATTGGATACCCGCAAAACAAATCTAACAATTCTACTATCTAATTTTTAATAAAATTTAATGGCCAACAAATTTAAATGACAATTTAAATACATAAAATAAAAACCCAGGCTTTGATACGGTTGTTGGGAAATCTGGGGTGCCCGGATCTATTCGAGGTGTATTTAAATACATATTTAAATTATTCAATTAATTACTAACATGAATCAATCCTAAATTAATTCAACATAATAATTAAACAAGCAACAACAACATGCGTACACGTAATTCACGTAAATTTAAGCATGCTCGGAATCTAGGAGTTACGAGATTACATACCCTTTGTAGAGACAATCGTTGAGACGATGGATCAACCCAAAGTACCTTCTCAAATATGTCACAAGTCCACGGATGTAATCCGGTGGGAAGAATTCTCCTAACGATTTTAATAAAGGAGAAAACTAAAAAATATATGTCACCACCTTTGTGGATTTCTAATTTTTCCAACACATGGAGTTGGATTGGGCATGAAAAAATTCATCCCCTATTTATAGAACAAGGGGGGACAAAATTTAGGTTAAGTCATTGAAAAATTTCTTGCTTCTTCCTCAAGATACAATCTTTAATATATCCAATATATTCTATTTTCCCAAAATATCTACCAACAAAATCTTCTCCTCCTTGTCACACAATTTTCGAAAATTCCAAATAAAATTGGGAAGGAATAAGATCTTTTACCTTTCTTGAATTTATGGGATAAACTTGTATCTCAAGAATACTTATTCCATAAAATCTTTCCAAGAAAATCAAGAAAAATCTTTTTCTCTCTCCATTTCATATTTTAAAAATATCATGGAAAAATAGGCAATAATATTTTCTTCTCATTTTCATTAATTGGACTTCAATTGGGCTATTTGAGGGGTCTTTAGGAGAATTAAGATTGGACCTCCAATGGGCTATGAATCTCTACTATTAAGCCAAATATTATTCAAGCCCATTAATATTAATTTATTCCAATTATAAAATTAATATTGAATTATCCATCTTAACCCATATTACGACTTCACAATAAAATGGCTCGCCCGGTTATTATTTCACGTGTTTAAGATTATCTAGTCCACTAATTAATTAAGCCCTTTAACAATGCTTTATATTAATTAATATATTTGCCTTTGGAGTAAAGACAACTCAACATTATTATCCATCTTAGGAAATAAATTTCCACTTGCAAGATTTTGTATGATAAAGCTTCTAAGCCCACCAAAGGGGACAAATCAAGCCGCATTTTGCACACGATTCTCCATATTAAATCTTAGCAATCGTCATGTAACTAATAATATTGCCCCAAGATATAAGGTATCGAATCGCGTTGATTCTCTTCCCATCATAAATCAAAAGAAATAGTTATTAATTTCACACGGTCCTATTTAAGGGCGGAGAATAAGAAATAACGAACCCGAGGTCTAGTTCTTGTATATTGAGATCAAGAATTTATCCTCCTGAGGGTCCTATTCGGTAGCATCATAATGCACTAGTGTAATCTCTTGGTCAAGACAAGACAATCCGAGCCTTACACTTCAACCTTTCATGATGGATTGTTCATTTCCATCTGGTTGTGAATTTGTACTCGCCATTTAGGAACGTTAATTTGATCTTCCGTGATCTGTTATCACCAAATTAACTACAATGTAACACGTACTATTTATTGAACAGGTTTGCAACAAATATATATAACATTCAATCATATTTAATACAACAGTGATAAATAACTTATTTCAAGAATAAATTGGTTTGGTTATACAAAGTAAAAAAGCATACTTTTCAAAGATAACCTCAACACCATCAAAATTGAAGGTCTAAGTAAGAGGAAGTGTTTGGAGTCAAAGTGAAAAGGGACATTGGAGGTCGGCCTATTCCAAATCAGCGGAATGGAAAGAAATGTAATTCTCACACTTTAGTTGTCGAACCTTGTTTAGTCTGCAGATGCTACCCATTCGTGGGTAGTGGATAGGATCATTTGATCATGTTTGTTTCACTTTATTGGGGTTCAAACGGACCCGAAACTGAATTAGTGGGAGTGAGATTCTCATCACGCTAAGGCGATCTTACGAAAGTGGCAGTGAAGTAGTGGAAAGCGCTTTTGTCTTTTGAAGAAGTAAGTTCGATTTTAAGAGATGTTCTTTATGTTCCTATTTTTAGGAAAAAAACCTTATTTATGTTTCTAAACTATTTTCGATGGATATTACATTTTCATTTTAATAAGCAAATTCTTGTTTTAGAATTACGATGTGTTTTATCGTCATGGAACTTTACGGAACAATCTCTATCTATTAAGCATGCACACCACTCACAAAATGCATCCTATAACACATCGATTTGTTTCGAGCACTAAAAAAAAAACGTTCAACTAATGTGAACGAGATACTTCTTTGGCATCTAAGATTAGGTCGTATTAATCCGAATAGGATCCAAAGGTTGGTCCAAGATGGTTCATTGGTGTCTCTCCGAATTGAACCATTTCCAACCTGCGAATCATGTTTGGAGGGTAAAATGACTAAGCGGTCATTTGGAGCCAAAGGGGTTAGAGCTAAAGAAGTGTTGGAAATAGTTCATACTGACATGTGTGGTCCAATGCAGATCAAAGCTAGAGGTGGCTACGAGTATTTTGTTACTTTTATCGATGATTACTCACGCTATGGGTACGTTTTCCTAATGAAGCATAAATCTAAGACCTTTGATAAATTCAAAGAATTTAAGGTTCAAGCAGAGAATCATAAGGAAAAGAGTATCAAGTTTCTACGATATGATCGTGGAGGCGAATACCTCAGCGATGAATTTTTGAACTACATGTCAGACGAAGGGACTGCATCCCAGTTGACTGCACCCGGTACCCCTCAACAAAATGGGGTTGAAGAACGAAGAAACAAAACACTTTTAGAAATGGTTAGATCAATGATGAGTTATGCGGATTTACCAAAATCGTTCTGGGGTTACTCCTTGGAAACAACGGCTTACATTCTAAACCTAGTGCCATCCAAATTGATTCCCAAAATCCCTAGAGAATTGTGGACAGGGCGCAAGCCCAGCTTGGGACACATGAGAATCTGGGGGTGTTCGGCATACGTGTTAGACAAGGAAGCCGATAAGTTGGATGCACGTTCAGAATTAAGGTTGTTAGGATATCCTGAAGGAACTAAAGGATGCATAGTCTATGGTCGAAGATCAAAAAGGTCGTGTCGGTACACCTTTTAGATTTTTTGGAGGAAGACTATATGAGCGATAGAAAGCCTAGAAGTGAGATTACCTTAGAAGAACTTAGAGGGCCAACTCCTATGCCGATGTACAAGTCGATATACCCAGCGTCACACCTACACAACGAACCCTCGTCATTGGGAAGGTTGTTAGACAACCCGAAAGCATTTCTTGGGATAGGAGAGTCTTCGGACTTGGTATCGGGAGAAGAACCGGACCTATGGTCGCATAACCCAGGCGATCGAAGACAAGGATGTGATTCTGGCAAACCGCATTGGAAGCCAAAATGGGTTCAATGATTCACAATAAAGTGTGGGAGCTAGTGAACCACTTAATGGGGTAAAACCCATTGGATGCAAGTGGGTATCTACGAGAAAAAAGAGGCCCAGGACGGAAGGTGGAAACCTTCAAAGCAAGACTCGCGGGCTTAAAGGGTACACTCAGAAAGAATGGATCGATTATGAGGAAACCTTTTTCGTCGTAGCCATGCTCAAGTCCATCCAGTATTCTTTGTCGATTGTTGTACATCTAGACTTTAAGATCATCAAATGAATGTCAAGACAACTTTCCACAACGGAAGTCTTGGCGAGAAATCTATATAAACAAACCGAAGGCTTCATTGAAAAAGGCCAAGAGCATCGGTTTTGCAAGCTAAGGAATTCCATTTATAAGATCAAAACAAGCATCTTGTGTTTGGAATCAATATTTTGATCAGGTTATAAAATCCTACGGTTTTGATCAAAACAATTTCGAAAGTTGTGTTTATAAAAAAAGTGACGGAACTGCCTTGGTATTCTTAGTACTATACGTAGACGACATTCTGCTCATTGGGAACGATGTAAAGGTGTTCTCAAGCGTAAGGGCATTGTCAAAAGCGGTTTGATATGAAGGACTTGGGAGAAAGTGATCATCCTAGGGATCAAGATCACTCGAGATCACAGGAAAAGGATGATCTGCTTTCTTACAAGCTTCATACATTGACGCCTTGTCTTGAAGCGATTCAAAGATGCAAGATTCAAGAAAGGTTTTGTACCTTTTAGACATTTTAATCCATCTATCCAAAGAAATGTGTCCCCAAGACACAAAAAGAGATAGATGACATGAAGGACATTCCTTATGCCTCGGTTGGAAGCCTTATGTATGCAATGATGTGCAAGAGATGGGATATACGCTTTATCGTTGGCATGGTAGCAATATATCAAAGTAACCACAGGAAGGAGCATTGATCATTGCGATTAAAAACATTACGAAGTATCCAAGAGAGAGGACACGGACGAGAATGTTGGTTTTATCGGTCGACAGTTTAATCCCCATCCGGTTACGGACTCAAATTTCTAATCGGACATAGACTGGGAAGTCTACCTCGGGTAGTGTGTTTTTGGGTGGGAGGAGGAGCCATGACATGGAGAAGTGTTAAAAAAGTAAACGACGCCGATTCTACCATGGAAGCCGAATCGTAGCTACTTGTGGCTGCCCGAAGGAAGCGGTTTGGCTCAAGAACTTCTTAGTGGACTTGGACGTTGTTCCGGATTTGCTTTAACACAATCATGATTTCTTTGTGATAATCTTGAGTAAATTGCAAATTCAAGGGGCAAAGAGCCCACAAAACCAACAAACACATAGAAAGAAATACTATCTTATACGAAATCGTTAGAGATGAGACATAGAGGTTGCAAAGATTGCGATAGGAAAACAACCCAGCGGATCCATTCACAAAGGATTCGATGCCTGAATACATTCGAGAGACATATGGAAGGAATGGGTGTCGAGAGCAATGTCAATCTGCTTGAGTATAAGTGGGAGATATATTATTAGGTTAGGTGTGGGTGACATTAGATGTCACGCGAGAACACGTAGACGTGATGTAGTATACTTAAAAGCGGACTTTGAGTATAAGTGGGAGATTGTTGAGGTTATCTTTGGAAAGTATGCTTTTTACTTTGTATAACCAAACCGGAGTTTCTTATTTATTCTTTGAAATAAATTATTTATCATCGTTGCATTAAATATGATTGAATGTTATATATATTTGCATGATATTCTGTTCAATAAATAATCGTGTTACATTGTAGTTAATTTGGTGATACGGATCACGGAAGATCAAATTAACAATCCCTCAGAACTAAGTACAAATTCACAACCAGATGGAAATGAACAATCCATCGTGAAAGGTTGAAGTGTAAAGGCTCGATTGGCTTGTCTTGACCAAGAGATTACACTAGTGCATTATGATGCTATTTGAATAGGACTCTACAAGAGGATAAATTCTTCAAGATTGAATATAGAAGAATTAGACCTCGGCGGTTCGTTATTTCTTAATCTTTGTTCCTTAAATAGGATCGTAAAATTAATAACTATTGCTTTGACTTATGATGGGAAGAGAATCAACGTGATTCGATACCTTATATATTGGGCAATATTATTAGTTACACGATTTATTGCTAAGATTTAATATGGAGAATGTGTGCAAGCACCTCTGCTTGATTTGTCCCTTGGTGGGCTCGGGAAGATTTATCATACCAAATCTTGCAAGTGGAAGTTTATTTAAATTTATGGATAATAAAGTTGAGTTGTTTTTACTCAAAGGATAAAAGATATTAATTATTATAAAGTTTTTTTCGGTTGGCTTAATTAATTAGTGGACAAAATAATCTTAAACACGGGGAAATAATAACAAGAGCCATATTATTGTAGCATCGTAATGTGGATTAAGATGGATAATTCAATATTAATTTTATAGTGAAGTAAATTAATATTAATGGGCTTGAATAATATTTTGGCTTAATATTAAAGTTTCATAGCCGTTGAGGTCCAATCTTAATTCTCCTAAAGGCCCCTCAAATAGCCCAATATAAGTCCAATTAATGAAAAGGAGAAGAAAATATTATTACTAATTATTCCTCATTTTTTTGAAAAAATTGTAGGAAAAAGAAGAGGAAATATTTTCTTGAAAAGTTTTCATGGAAAAAGATAAATATTCTTGGAATACAAGATTATCCCATAAATTCAAGAAATCAAATCTTGATTCTTGTTTCCTTGTATTTTTTAAAAAATCTTGTAATAACGGGAAGTGGGATTTTTGTGAAAATTTTAATTATGGAGAAAAGAATATATTGGATATATTCAAGATTTCTTGGAGATCAAGAAAAAAATTCTCCTTATTTTTCTAGAGAAAAATCGGTCGGTCCCCTTATTATAAATAGGGATGAATTTTTCATTCCCAAGACAATTCCATATGTTGGAAAAATAAGAAATCCACAAAAAGTGGTGGCATATATTTTGGTTTTCTCCTTTATTAAAATCGTTATTGAGAATCCTTCCATAGGGTTACATTAATGGGCGATGGGACATATTTGAGAAGGCACTTTGGGTTGATCCATCGTCTCAACGGTTGTCTCTACAAAGAGGTGTGTAATCTCGTAACTCCTAGAATCCACATGCTTAGGATTTACGTGAATTACGTGTACGCATGTTGTTGTTGCTTATTTAATTATTATGTTGAATTAATTTAGGATTGATTCATGTTAATAATCAATTGAATAATTTAAATATGTATTTAAATACACCTCGAATAGATCCGGACACCCCAAATTTCCCAATATAAATAAGTCAATTGACTATACAAGTTTTAATTTTAAGCTTTGAATAACTAGCCGACTAAACTAGCGTGACAGATAAGCCTTTTTTATCAAGATGTTTTTATATTTATCTACTCATGAATTTTGGTATCTAATCGATATATATCTTCATTCAACTCATCTCCTATTACGGTGATGAATTTCTACATACTAAAAATTTTTTACTAAGATTATCTGTATGAAATAAAAAATTTTGGTATACATCTCTAACTACCACTAAAATTGAAAAAGTAGTGGTATGCGATTAAAAGAGAGGAGATTAATAGGATTTTACAATCTTAAATCCTCATTTGTTTTGATTCTTCTTATAAAGGTGTATATTTGTTTTGAATTTTTTATGTATAGCGTAAAAATTAACTTTTATGTCAAATCATTGTGTAAAAGTGAATGATATTGTATTATTATGTTGTTGTGTTGTATGATTGTAATGTTGAATGATTAGAGATGTTTACGGAACGAGTCTGGGACGGGTTTGTCTTATCCGGAAGGACCCTTTGCCGAGAAAAATTAAAGGACTCCGGACCTTCCCCAGCCCGCCTAAGGATTCGCCAGGTCTAATATGTCCCGTCTTCCCTAAATTTTTACTATTTTTAAATATATTTTGATAGACACAATATCCTCATTCTAACATTAAAAAATCAACTAATATATATATATATATATATATATATATAATTGCTAAAATAACATTTAATATTCATTTTATACTTAAAATAACATATGTAACACACAAATATATATTCATTGGCAAAGTCTTATATACACCAGGGGCACCATGCAACTCAAGTGTATTTTGAAACATGCAACTTGTTTCATTGAAACATGCAATTTGTTTAAACTGAAACGTTCAACTTATTCAGTATAAAACTAGTTGAATATTTAAATATAATCAAGTTGAACATTTCAATAAAATAAGTTGAATATATCAATATAATCAAGTTGAACATTTCAATAAAACAAATTGCATATTTCAAAAATGCACTTGAGTTGCATTACCCAATGACAGAACCTATGTGTTTATGTAGCCAGAATATTTACACCCCCATATTTTTTTTCTTCTTTACTATATGTTTTATATATAAATATTATAATTATTAGGAATAATAGTTATAGTTATATTATATGTATATTATAATTTAAATAAATTTTTAATAGTGTTATAATATGTCAATCATGCAAATATTCTGTCATACATAAAAACTCTTAAGGTTTAGGTGTAATAAACTTGAGTTATTATGTAGAAATAATTTCTTAGTGTGTTTTATATGACCCACTCTTTCTACAGTCTTTCATTGTTATGTATATTTGACTATCACTATTTAAAAATTAATCATTTAAAAATAGTAATATTGCATATATACAAATAACAATACATATGCATAACAATGACATTAAAGAAAGAGAATTCACGTGAACTTGGATTGTTTTTAATTGGTCAGGAGCTCTTTTATCTTGAAAAATCATAGAATTATCTTATGGAGAGTTAGCCGCACTGACGAATGATATAAATACTACTGTTACTTTGACTTAACTAACGTAAACAAAATTTATTTTTTCTTAATATAATTAAATTTAATTAATTAAATAAATGCCTATGTTTATTGCAACTTTTTATTTAATTAATTAAATGTAATTATATTAAGAAAAATAGATTTACATAACAGCTTCTTTAATGGTCTTTCGATCATTCCACTAATATTCATATTCCAAAAACTATCCAGAAAATTTATTAAATTCTACAATGGTTAATTGAGATATATTATTGAACTCAAAATTTGAATATGAAGAACCAAACCAACACCATAACTTCTTGAATATAATTTGATTTCTGAAGCACGGTTCCGTCACTCCTTTTATCAAAATAATCCTCCAGCGGAAAAATCAATGATAAATTTCTAGTATGTTTATAGTAATAATCTACCAACTACTTTGGATGCTTTGTGGGACCTGTTGTTGATCGCGGACAAATTTGATGTCGATTCATGCTTGAGAGACTGTACTCGATCATTGCTTAACTTTCCAATGACTTGTAAACTTGCCTGCGATTATTTGAATCTTCCTCAGTGTCTCCTGGTGTCCCCTATAGTTCAACCAATGATAGATGCGGCCAAGAAGTTCCTTGTTACAGAGTTTCAGAATTTACGAAAGTAAATTCTCGTCTTTCTTAAGTGTTGTTGTTTCTCAAGATTTTGTTCTTTGTTTGTCAAAAATCATTGTATAAGATATTTTAAGTCATACAATTGTACCGAAATTCATTTATTAGAACTTTTTAATATTTGGGACTATTACTCTTTAGAATCGGGCTTTTGTGAGATTTATTCAGAGCTGTATAAGAAATTTAAAATATTATAATGGGTTTAAATTTTTTGTAGTCCTGTAATTTTGCTTCATTTTGAAATTGGTCCCGATTGTTTTGACTTTTTGATTTTGGTCCTATAAGTTATCAAAAATTTTGAAATTGGTCCTTTCAATTGTCAGAAGAGGTCATCAAACAAAGAATCGTCGATATGTAATTATTTTATTTTTTCCTTTAGTTTCGAAATGTCACCTAAATTTTTTTAATCCAAATAATTTGTTTCGGGATTTTTTTTCGTATTTTTTTAAGAAGGGAGAGTGGTTTTATGCATTTATTGATTTAATTTTTTTATTTTTCATTGACCCAAAGAATCAGTAAATCGAACCCATTGGCTTTGTTTTTAATATACAATTTTTTTTAAACCCAACCAAAATTATTATGATTAAAAAGTTCAAGTGGCTTTTGAAATTAAAGAAGAAAAATAAAATAACTATATATGTGGTGTTTAATCGCTTAGAATTCGGCAGCAGAAAGTGAAAAACGACCAATTTCAAAAATTTTAGAAAACTTATAGGACCAAAATCAAAAGTCAAAACAATCGGGACCAATTTCAAAACGATACAAAGTTACAGAACTACAAAAAATTTAATCCCTTATCGTACCGAAATTTTTTATATTTAAAAAATGTACATATACCGTATTGAAAAATTGGTACTCCCCCGTCCCCTAAAAATGTGTTCAGATGGCTTAAATAGGTTTTTACGGAAAGGTATATTAAGTACATCTATGGACACAATTTTTTTTATCTTCATAGCCTAATAATCACTTAATTATTTAAGTTGTCATTATACTTTTACTCACATTCAATTATATTATTCATAAATTGACTTAATTTACCTTCAGAAAAAACATGTTTCAACCTTCTCGAGCATATTTTTGGGGGGCGAAGGTAGTATGCGAAAATCACATATCGTTACCAAATCGAAATTTTGGTATAGCCATACCGGTATATTATTACGTACCTAATTTTTTTTTTTACAAATTTGTATATAGAAGACGGTGATCTACAGACACTAGTCCCACCGTCTCGAACCACCTCATCCAACTCCGCTTTTTCCTCTACCATTATCAATGCCATGAGGCTTATAGTTGTTACTACGAGGTAGAGAAGGAGAGGGAGATGGAGACGAATCAAGACCACTCAATTCTCCAACAGAGTTTCATGGAGAGTCAAGGAAGAAGAAATCTCTTGTGTCAAAAAATGAGAGATGTAGATTGAAGCATGGAAAAGATTCTGAATCGTGGAAGAAGCAACTAGGGTTTCATTTTGATTTAATTATGGCGATGGATTTGTAATTTAATTTATTGGGCAATAACCCATTGATGGGTTACAATATAACTTAATGGGAATTTGTCGTGATTATAGATTTCAATGAAAAATTTCAATTAAATAATTAAATAATTAAAATGATATTTTTTTTAATTGGTATTTATGTACACCGCGGTATATCTAATCTTCATGACCTTACCATACCCAAACTTTTCGACACAAAGATGGAAATTTCCCAGATACGAGCATTTTTGGTAAATTCAAAATATTTTTTTTGCAACGGCAAAGCGTGGTATACATAATTTTTCAGATTTTTTCCCACTTAGTTCGTAGTATGAAATTTATATCATTAAATGATATGGTATCAATTTATAATGATATCGGTTGATAAATATCACGTATTAATTTTATAGTATGAACAAGTTTTACAATTTATTTACTTTTTTAAATATCAATTTGATAATAATAAATAAATATTCACTCCAAGCCAATTCTTGCATTAATTAGTATTAAAAAACTTTTATATCCTTATTTTTTCATTAATTACAAGATGATTAGTATTTTAAGTAATTTATTATGGGTAATTTTAGAAAAAAGAAAATAAAATTGCATTTACATGTCATAATGACAAATAAAAAGGAACACAAATGTGGATAAAATGAGATCATTAAATCGGAACGGAGGTACTATATAAATTGTGATCTTGTTGGGGATATTTTGTTAATTGTTTAATGGTTTCATGGGAAGATTAAAGCCAAAATTATCCCATAATTGTTTTTTATATAGGGTTTTATAACTTTTAGATGGAATAAATTAGTCTCCGGAAGTGATTTAAATTGCTCATTTTAGTCTCAAATCGCCTAATATTGTCAAAGACGACGTCATTTCATTTCGTACCAGTCACTTGCTAACGAATTTTTGCGACTTTCGAATAGAGCGTGTATCTCTAGATTACGTGGTAAAAATATCGTTTAGATGACTAAAATTATTTCACACATCGCTTTATAAAAAAAAGGATAGTAGGTGACGACTGACGAGAGATAAAATAATTCTTATATAGAATAAAATAAAATTGAACTTAAAAGATTTCAAAACACTCCCCCACCCATGAGTCGATCCCCAAAACTACATAGCTACTAGCAAAAGACTAAATATTTTCATTTACAAAGATAGTAAATGCTTTTTACCACTAATCTAGATAGTAATCCTTCATTTACAAAGTTCTTGCAAATCTCTGCTTCATTGGAGAAAATATCTTTAATTGGTGTAAAACATTCTCCCACCAATATTACATCAAAATAGACAAATTAAAAATTTATGAGCCAATTCGTTTCTAACGGGTCATAAAAGAGAACAATGAAACTGTGCAGGTTGATTAGATCCGTGAATATTTGCAGAAAAGTATTGCCGAATTAACGAATGCCCTAACCAAACTGAATGCAGGTTGATTAGATCCCAGGAAAAATGTGCATATTATTGTGGGAAGGAGAGAATATATGTTATTACTAATGGTTTTAGCGCTTAGCATACGCCATATTTTCTTTCTGCACAATGATGTAAATAAATCAATTATGATTAAGACAGTGTTAGCAAAAAATAAGAGAAGTTGTTTCTCCTAACCAAAAATTAAAAATGACACAGAGGCTATGTTTGCAAACTCAATGAAAAGGATTAAGCACTTTATATTTGAAAAAAAAAAAAATCACTTATTGAATGTCTGCAAACTCTCTATGAATTAATTTTTTTGACAAAAAAACTTCAGATTTAATATCAGATACTAGTATTATGTATAATTTTTTTTTTTTTTTTTTTTTTTCGCTGGTCAAAAAGGATCCGCTTAGGGCAGATTGACTTTTTTCATCTTCGTGTCGCGCAAAGACGGGCATTTATCAAATTTTTTTTTCTTCTTCCTCTTCTCTTCAAATTGTTGTGGATCTCACGGGTTCTTCTTCTCCTCGCGCTTCTAATTCTTGTCCAATTTAATTTTCTTCAATTCGCCCGATCATTGGATGAAATCGGGTTGTCCAATTGAATTTTGGTGTGGATTCTAGGAGAAGAGAGAATATGTGATGTTTGATTACATCTCAACACAAAGTGTATTCTTCATCATTTCTTTTTCATGTTCTCGTAAATGTAATTTTAGATCGATGATTTTTTTTCGTTTGTACATTTAATTTTGTTCATGTAGTAACACTATTTTGCTCGTAGGGTAACACTATTTTGTTCATGTAAGAATACATCGTTGTTATGTAAATGTAATTTTGGATTTGTGGATTTCTTTTTGCGCTTTCTTTGGTTTTGTTTCATGCCAGAACACGCTTTTTCTTCATAGGAACACTTTTTTTGCTTCACGTAGTAAGACATGTTTTTTAGTAATATGTAACATTGTTCACATATCGTTAATACTATGTGAATACTATGTGTTACCATATGAGCAACAATGCGCGTTGTATCTTATGTTACCATATTAATATTTATACCATATGATATTTTTAATACGTACATGTAAGATACGTGTTTTTCAATATAACAATGTAAAAACTTATACATGTTGCATAAGAATAATAACAAAAACTTGACAAAAAAAAATATTTTAAGTTTTTTTTCAATATAACAACGAGTAAAACTTATACATAGATATAAGAACACACAAAAACAAAAAAAAAAATATTTTTAAAAATTATGTTTCAATAAAAGATTGAACCTCCACTAAATACATTAACAACAGACATAAATCACTAGACTACAACACATATTCAATAATGATATGCATCTATATATATATAACCGCCCTGCCAGCGCCCAACCCAGAACCCTGGACTGGTATGCCTGCCCCATCCCATGCCCAACTCCGCCTGCTTGTCGCTAATAAATTTATGAGTTTTTTTTAATTTACGATGATTGCACATATCAAAAGTCAAGAATATTCCACAGAAGACCTTCTCTAATTTTTTTATCACTTAAAAAGTTGTTTTTATGAAGCACCTTTTACCTGCTTTGAGTCTCAAGAATTGATTCTACATATTTTAATAAATAAATACAATTTTTTTTTGGATCTATCCTTGCAATGTAATACACCAACATTACCTGGATAATTCAACACAATACAACATTCACAGAACTCCATTTTATGCTCCATTCTATCATCGAATAATCCAAATAAAAAAAAACACCAGTAACCCCAAATTCAATTATCCCCACTCCAATTCGAAGAACACTGAGAATTCAGAATTGAGGTACAACAGCAAAAAATCTCAAATCGAATTCTTCTTTACTCCAAATCGAAGAACAACAAAAAGAAGAACACCAGAAATTTTAAATTGAATAACAACACTCAAAGAATCCCAAGTCGAAAAACACCATGGGTATTAGTAAATATTAGAGCTTGCAGAGTTGAGACTGGTGGTAAGAGGCGTCCGAAGAGCTGAGGTAGGCAGATTTAAAACATCGATGCCGAGATAAAATATTGTTGGCCGAACAGAGTGTTCTGGAAGTTTTATAATTATTATTTTTATTTTATTTTAGGATTTAGATGGAGATGAAGATATGAAGGTTGGGTGGATAACTTGGGATCGTAAGCAAAGGAATGAAAACGATGAGTTCTCCTTTACCCCTTTTTAAGCTTAGATACAAACATTGGCTATGTTCATGATTTCAGGAGTACACTGAAAAATGGTAGTTTTGTAAAATTATTATAAAAGTGATTATTTTACAAACACACACAATTTCTTAAAATTTGATCAGAAGTACTTTATTATCAAACACCACCCACTTCTAATTTTAAAAAAAAATCAATTATAATCACTTCTTTGATATGAGTTGAGTTTGAAAACAGGGCAAGAATCTAGACAAAATCACTACAGATTAAGGAAAGTTCTTCCAACCAAAATATACTACGATTAAGAGGTGACACAGAATCCTTTTTTCAAAAGCAACATCCCCTGAGAAATTACAAAATAAACAAGAGAAGTTGTTTCTTCCAACCAAAAGATAAGAGAAGTTGTTTCTTCCTACCAAAAGCTAGACAAAAAATCATTACAGATCAAGGAAAGTCTTCTACACTGGTTAATCAAAGTCTAAGCAGTTACATCCATTGATTGAACTTGAAGATTATGCAACATCTCGTGATTCAAAATGGAGAATGTCGTATCATTTCTTGATGGAGAGCTCGGCCCGCACGTGGAGAACGCCATTGACGAAGTAAGAACTGTCGTAACCCAAGAAACGAGCCCAATCGGCTACTGGAAGCCTCGAGATTTTCCATGTCTCGGTGAACGTGTGATTTCCTTTAAGCCAACTCTTGAAGTCCTCATGGGGCGTCCTTCTTACTGAGAACTCATACTTAACCGTACATGCCAATTTATCCAACGCCTCCCCGCACGTGCAATCATCGGAATCCAACATTTCTATAGTGAGCCCAAATTTACGTCGATTGATGGTGCATCGAAAGTGCAATTGGCACCCAAACAAAAATTTTGCTCACCCAAGTGAACAGAATCTGACCACACCGTCAGGGAAGATGCCTTTAAGTTCATTCCGTGTTAGATCAAGATAAACGGCACAATATGGATGGGGATTCAAGTGCAACCACCTTAACAGGTCGATATATGTATGCACGCCCATAAATTGACGAGATGCAACGTTGACCTCCTGCACAGATATATAACGCCTCCGATGGGAATTATTAGCTTCGCCTTGAAACTAAGAGCACGAATAACTATCTCAGAAGCAAGCTCAGGATCAATGTCGCTACAATCTTGAACCTTCCGTTAGCTCCATTGTAGTCATGAATGGAAACGAACGAGATGGAGTAGATGTGTTTCAATATCTCTCGCCTTTCCTCCAAGTCTGGATAATGTCTACGCGCCCATCCCATGACATAATCATACACAGAAATTTCTGTAAGAACTTGCAGATTATCACTGGATAGAATTGCTTGAAGACCGAGTAAAGGCAAGTCAAGAACCTCTTCATTAAACCTGGTTAAAGTTAAACATTATCAAATCATCATGAAACAATAAAACAAGAATACTTGACAAAAGAAAGATGAGAGTTTTACTCTTGTAAATCCTCAAACTCCGTAACAAGGAACTGCATGGCCGCATCTATAAGTGATCGAACTGTAGGATATCAGGAGACTCTGATGAAGATTCAAATAATCGGAGGCTAATTCATAAGTCATTTGAAAGTTTTGCAATGCTCGAGCACAGTCTCTCAAGCATGAATCAACCACAAATTTGTCTGCAACCAACAACAGTTCCCACAAAAGCATCCAAACTAGTTGGCAGATTATTTACAATATACATACTTCAGCAAGTCCATAAAAGAAGTTTCCTCTGCAGAGATGCAAACCATGTCACAATCTATAATCTACTACTAAGGGTGTGTTTTCAAACTCTATAAAATACTACCTCCGTCCCAACTCTTTGTTCACAATTACTATTTTCTCGTGTTTTAGCGAACGGGTTTTTAATTAGTATTTGAAATGATAAAGTAATTTTTAAAGAACGTATAATAGAGGAAAGATATATCTAATTCATACCCCTTCTTAAAAGTCATTTTATCATTTTAAATACTAATAAACAACTAGCTAAAACACGAGAAAAAATGTGGTTGAAGAAAGAAGTAGGGACAGAATCACTTTTTCTCAAAATAGCTTTTTCAAAAAGGGATTCTAGAAGCAGGTTTACAACCCTGAATATGCAAATTTCACCATTTATATTAACAACTTATATAAAGAGTGGGAATTTAAAGTTTCACCATAGTCTTCAATCCGCAATGTTACATGCTTCTGGTCAGATTCTTGCATCAGCTACAAAATAAACGAACAATAAAAAGTGGGGTAGAAAAGAAACATAAATAAAAAAAGGAAAACAGAGCTTTTTCTTTTTCTTGTTTGAAATGAACGAAAAACAGAGCTTACTTGACGAAAAAATGGGACTTCTTGCGGCCAAAAATCAAAGAGGTGACGTGTATTGTCTTCACTAGTATCGGTGGTTCTGCCAAAACATAACAAAGAAAATGTAAAGGAGCAAAATGAAAACCAAAAATCCCTCAAATACACAAGTCAAATGTATATCTATTTACGGAAAAAAGAGCACAAAATGGCAGTCATTACTGTTGGGGGCGACGATGATCTCGAGTAGCAGAGTGCGATCGGAGTAATTGGGGTCGTTGAAACCGAATGATAAGTCAAAAGCGCCTTCAGGTATCCGGATTTCCGACGAACTGGCTGACTCCATTGTAGTCCGAAGAAATGGAGATGAATTGGGAAAAATGGAGAGATATTTGTTAGGGCGTTTTAAAATTTGCTGATTTAATGAATAATTGGGTTTTCAAAAGCGAAACTTCTTGCATACTCTCCCGCCTACCCATTTTTTTTTTCTTATTTCATGATATTCTTTTAACACAAATAAATAAATTAGTAAGTTTTGGTAAAACTTGTTAATTGTATTTATAAATTAATATCGATGCACTTATCATTTCGTATTATATTTATAAATTGATATTATAATATTAATAAGATAAATACATTAATATTAATACTTTAATATCAATTTATAAAAGAGAGATATCAATTTCATATTATGAATAAATTTTACATAATAATTTGTGTATTTAAATATGCAAAATTAGAACAAGATAGTATTTAATTGCTTTATATTGGTGTAAAAATAATAAGTATTTTTGTATAAAAACTATTTCTTCTAAAAATAAATAAAATGGGTCAACAACAATGTAAAATAATAATACCTATAAATCTGGGATTTAGTTTTGGGTTTAGAAATTAGAATTAATATTCTTGTATCGGCCCAAAAAGCATTAGTAATTTGTTCTTCCACATGATTAAACAGTTGATTTTAGCAACTACTTTTGAGAATATCGCATTAGACATTCGACTCCCATAATGCCTATGCTTCTTTATTTCTTGTCGTATGCGGAGAATTTTTAGCATCTATCCTGGTATAACCAAGATCTTTCCCTACCTTTTTATTGCCTACCAAAGCAAGTGGAAAGTTGATTTCGCCTAAGTTCATCATCTTCTGCTAATTCAATCTCATGTTCTTGAACTTCTATAATTTTACTGATGGGAGTTTAACATATGAATTGTCTCTTGAAAATGGAGAGGATTATTATGATCTTGATAAACCTCATCAACAATGTTCTTATTATCCACATGTTTAATTCTCATTCTCACTTTACAATTTGTTCAAGTCTCAAGACGAGGATTGAGGACCAAATAATCTTTTGTCTTGTCTCTTTTGTCTTGTTTATGAAAACCTTCTTTACAAAAAAGCATATTTATATGAAGTTATAAAGTCGGACTTCCTGTTCTTATTAGCATAATGTTTTCTAACCCAAAAATCAATTTTTCCACCATATTCAACCCAAACTTTTAATGCCTAAGCTAGGTTATCAAAATTCATACCAATCTCAAATTTAAATTTATCATGTGAAGTAGACATGGCAAATCTCTTTTATATGTAACGATTTGTCCAAATATAATTCTGGACAAAATAACATGATATACATCATGACAAACAAAATTTTAAATATGCACAATATAAGAATGACAACAACCATATATGTAACATATACAAGACAATATACAAGAAATTAATTATCATGTTCACTTTTAAGATGGGGAAGAAGCAGAGGATCTAATGTGAAAAAATTATGATAAGCAATAAATTTTGAACAAATAAATTATTCATTAATAGATAAAATATCAAATAGAAAAATTTAAAAACAATAGATACTATAAATTTTACGAAATAGCGAAGGATAAACCTTTTTCAATGAAGTTGACATTCTAAAGTGAGTTTCCGGGTTGAGAAAATAAATGAATAATGAAAAACAAAACATACAAAGTGGTTGTCCTTTCTAGTATCGCGCCAAAACAAGAGACAAAAAGGAGGGAAGGAAGGAACAAAAATAATAAAGAACTTTTCGCAATTAAATTAAAATATGATAAATAATAATAATTTATTTTAATTGTATTACTTTTTATTGGATTACATTCTATTTCACAACATGTTTCATCTACTATTTCATTATCATTTAACCGCTAGATATTCGCCAAAGTGTTGCAAACACTCCTTTAAATATGGGGCGATTTCAATCTTTCGACAAGTTAGTTAATAATAATAAAAGAAATTTATTTTAATTTTGGCTGGGCCCGTCAAATTTTGTCACCGTGATTTTTGGGATTTCTATTTCACAATGTTTCATCCTATCATTCCATATCATTTAACCGTTAGATCTTCGTCATGTCATCCCTTCAATTTCTACTAATTAATGTAATTAATCTTTTGATTATTAATTCAAAAAAGGAAAATTTTACCTTCTATCCTTTAGTTTTTTCTTTTAAAATTAGAGATCTCCAATGATTTAAGAAATATCAACACTTTCATATATATATATATATATATATATATATATATATTTTATGATCATCGTTTTTACTGGATTCTACCGAAGTGGTTCATATTCACCCAAATAATAGGTCATGATTTAGGTTCATTATTTAATGTTTAGGGTATAGATGGTTCATCCAAATTAAAATTGAATCCAAATTTTTCTTTTTGAATTAACCAAAGATTAATTACATTAATTAGTATAAATTGAAGGATGACACTTGATTTAAGATCTAACGGTTAAACGACAACGAAATAGTAGATTTAAAACATATTGCTAAATAAGAATCTCATCCGAACATATAGTGGGTGTTTTCAAACACTATTCTCACCAAGATAACATTTTTTAAGCCAGGCCTCCAAGTTGGCCTGAAAAACTTTTTGAAAAAATCAAAGTGTTTCTACACTATGAAACGAGGTTACGAAATTGTATTTTTTATTTAATTGATTTTTTGTCGTTTTTTTTACCAAAAAAATTATGTCTTCAACTCTTACTATTTCAAAAGATGGAAAAAAATCTGCAACCAAAAAATCCTAAATTATTTTTTTTAATCATTTATTATTTTATTTAAAAATTATAAAGAACACTCATAAAAATTTATATACATTTTTAAAAATATTCTCCATCAAAATATCCGTAAAAAATTTTGAATTTTTTATCCAATTTTTTTTTAATCATAAAATTTTTTTTTTTTTTTTTTTATATTTTTTTTTTCATTTAAAATTATTCACATTTTTTTTTTAAAAAAAAAATTATACACACTCAAAAAAAATTCATAAAATTTTTTTTATCATTATTTTAGAAAATATTCATAAAAATTTAAAAAAAATATTTTTTAATCACATTTAAAAATTATTCAGTAAAAAAAAAAAAGAAAAAAAATTGCACACGTAAAAAAAAATATAAAAACTCAAATAAAAAAGACTGCAAATCACAATTTTCACAGACCTGTAAAAATTCTGGACTCATAAACTCATAAAAAAATTATGCACACTCATCGTAGAAACTCAATTCTCAAAATTAGTATATTATGCACAAGAAACATTGAGAAGAAATTCAAGAAAAAAATAGCAATAAGTAAAATTCTGCACACAAGTAAATAATTTACACCAGTGAAAAATTCTGCACAACGGTAAAATATTCAGCATTTATAAAACAGTACAAAAATTGTAGTAATATTCAACAAACCCACCACCATATTCAACAAAAATTACAGCAATATTCAACTACACTTGAATATAAAAAATATTCATCAAATCTGCAACAAATTAAAAACTACAAATTCAACAAAATTCTAAAACTATAACTGATTTGATGATTCTCCTGAAAATGGATTTTTTACTTCAGACTCTGAGCTTGCAAGATCAAAGCCCTGACATGGGCATTTTATCGAACAGGTTATGAGCAATTCATCGTGAAGAAGAAAAAATAGAATTCTTTCAGAAATCTGCAACAAATCAAAATCTAGGAGAGGAGATCAGCTTCATTTATAGAGTTAATTTAACATGACAAATAATGATTTCATATGGTAGCTTTGAGAATCGTTTGGCCTAGATAAAACGAGAGAGGGAGGAGGGAGAAAGAGAGAGATTTTGGATCTCATCGACGGGCATCTTATGGCTGCTCTCTAGCACCGATTGGATCTCATCGATGTCGGTGCGTGAGAGCGGTTTCAAGACGGGGACGTCCTGCACGACGGCGGATCTGTGGCCTCGGGCCTCGATAGTGAGAAACGGCGTCGCTTGGGTAGACTGAGCGGGGATATTTTTGACCAGTTTGATGAGGACGCCGCTGGAATTGAGGTCGCGGCGGGGATTTGTGTGGGTGCGACAACGATTTGATTTTGTGGGAAGGCAGAGAGAAGTTTTGTGTGTGGGTGGATGGAGTGCATATGAATTTGGGGAGATGATTTGGTATTATTTGTTGGGGTGTGGGAGGCGCCGGTAATCAAGAGAGAGTGAGGGAGATTTATTTTAAATTGTGAGCAAAAGGGTATAATTACGTTTTGCACCTTAAAGTACTACTAAAAAGCCAAAAGACTTTAGAAAGAATCTTTGTTGAAAAATAAAGACTAATAAGTAATTTTCCCTATTTTATAGGAAGTTTCAAAATAATATATATGGAAAATAGTATATACATCAGTTGCACCGTGCAACTCAATTGCATTTTTAAATAGTACTCCCACCGTTCCCATATAAGTTTTCTATTTCTTTTTATTGTTTTGTTTAAGAAATAATAATAAAATAATAAAAATGAAGGATAATTTTGGGCATTGAGAGAGATAAGTATATGGAGTAATGAATGAAGTAGTGAGTGACATTCTTTGTAATATTATGTAAAAAGTGGGAATAAAAATTATGGGTAATATAATTACATTTTCCATTTATGTAAAATAATGAAATTTATTACGACCCGATAAAAAAAGATAATGGACAAACTTATATAGGACGGATGGAATATTAATTATTTTACTGAAAGATATTTTTTGTCATTGTTAATTATTTTTAATGAACAATAATAAATATTTTAATTGAACACAAAATTATAAATAAATATGCATTGAATGTTTATATATATTCAATTATGATTCCAAACTTTTCAGTTTTATACTGCATTTAAACTGACAACTTCGGTTCAATTAGCTTCAGCTTTTCAATTAATCTGTCAATTACAGAAAATTATGGTAAAAATTCGGTTATAAAACGTTTGTTCAATTACCCAATCGACCGATAATGTCCCCTATATATGGCTTATGGCTACCAGCTCATTTGGAAGAGACATTTCCACTCTCACATTTGTGTGAACTTTCCTATGGTTGTCAGCAGGGGCAACCCTGTGCTAATGTAGGTGGTGGCAGAGCTGTCAAAATGGGTTGGTCACGTTTATTGACCCGAGCCCGCTTTGGGTTTGATGAGGTTGGGTTGAGATTTTTTACTGCTTAAAAAATGGGCCCAATCGAATGACCTTGAGCTGGGTGGGTCGGGTTGGGGGTGGGTTGGCTCATGGATGGGGTGTAATTTTTTAAATTTTATTATTATTATTTACTAATACAAAATTAAAAAAATAAAATAAATTTTTTTTCAACTTATCCTACTCAACAAGTTACTAACACTCACGGGAAATAGAATCTTCAAAAACAAAGAATCTCTAAAAATTAAATTACCACAGCCGCTGCGAAACTTCACAAAAGTGTTTGTGTATTTAAACTTATGTTTATGAACTTTAATTGCTATTTTGAGACTATATTTTATGTTGAACAACTTTGATATTCACTTTTATTTATTAAAACTATTTTTGTGAACAGTGTTTACATTTTTAAAATTTATTATAAGTACATGTGAAAAAAAATAATATTTTATAAAAAACCATGCGGGTTTTGCACTAAGCCCTGCCACTCCGGATTTGATTGGGTTGACTAGTTTTGGTCCAAGCTCATGGATGGATTGCCCCACCAAAGCCCCGCAAAAAGGTGGATTGAGTGTGGTTTTTGGGGGCTCGATTCGGCCAAACCTTGTTTTGACAGTGTCTAGGTGGGGCCGCTTGACCTCTCTAGCGAGGACTTACAAATTTGTATTACCTCCTTCTTATTTTAGATTGTCCATTTGTTATTTAACTCAGATTTTAATGGAAATAATTATTTATTAAGATATAAAATGATAAATAGATTTTAAGGTGGGATATGATAATTCTACCCTCATCTATTTTATGATCCTTAAAAGTTATTTTATCATTTCATATACTAATAAACAATCTACTCGCTAAAACACGAGTCAAAATTGAAATGATCAAACAAAAACAGGGCGGAGGGAGTATAAAATGTTGCAAACTTGCAATATGCTTAAACTTTTCTTCCAGCAAAGTTGAAATCGATATTTGCTTATATGTTTTTTTTTTTTTTTAACAACAAACAAATTTTATTTAAAGAAGCATAAGGCACACATAATATAGCCAAACATGGGGTGAGGGGATCGCCCCTATGTAGAACATTTTATATTAATCCGTTAAAATAGTAAGATTGTCATTTTCGTCTTTATTGGAAATTAAAATCTTGTCGTCCTTATTTAACGGAAAATTTTGTTCCCCTTAAAACGAAATTCTGAATTCATCCTTGTGGCAAAGTACATGATGAACTAATTTCACACAAGAATCTGTTAAATTAATTAAGAGGTGTGACTTATATTATTATAGGGTATTGATTGTGATAATTGAAGTGTAAGTCTTTTTACAATATAAAGGGTATTACTCATAATGAAGGGTTGCCTTTTATATTACATACACATGTGTATTATAGTAGTGATTATCGAAATTTTAAAATTATCTAATAATCGCATTCAGCTTTTTTATAATTCTCAAATTATCCGCCACGATTGAATGGGTTGACTTTTTATTACAACAGGGATATTAGGAATGATTATTGAAGAGTGTGATTTATATTACACAAAAAATATTAGTATGATAATTAAAAATATATCTAGAATATTAAACAAATTTATTTAACTAGTTTAATGTAAACCTACTCAACCAACATTTTACAGCCTAACAACCAGCACCCTACCCCTTAAACAACGTAACCAGCACAAGACATGAGTCGCATGACAAAATAACCACAAAAACAGGGAAACACAATCGCATGACAAAAAAACACAAAAAATAGGGAAACACAATCTTAGAGCATCTTCATTAAAAGCATCTAATCTCAAATATAAATTTACGATAATCACCGCCACATCAAAATAAATTATATCTATCAATTTCAGACCTTCACTTCCCAAACATCTCAAGTACAAATGTTATTATCACCTTTTTCATTCACTATACCATTTTTGTATTTCTTAATTTAATATTTCTTAGTTTATTTCATTTTAATTATATTAATTTATTTAAATTAATAAAATAAACATTGATATATTTATATTAACAAATTTTAATTAATCAAATTTTTTTTAATCGCAACACTGTGCATATGTGTATTATACGAACCTGGCAAGTGGGAAAACACATAATGATTCTCAGAAAAATAAAAATAAAAATAAGAACAGAAATACTCTCCTTATTTATAAGGAGACGATAATAACCATAAAAATAAGAAAACATATGTTAGTAATAAACAAAAGTAAAATAAAAGTATAAATTTGCAACTTGGCCCACAAATCAATCACTTTTTAATTGTACCCGGTAGCAAATATTTGCTCCCAAACTTTCTCTCTCCTGTATTACACCTCTTTCCCCAATTATGTAACCATGTACAAATTTAAGCCACGTAGGAATTAAACCTAGAGATGAGGATGCTCTTACAACCAAAAGAAATGCAATGCTTTTGAGCACGAAAATAATAGTGGAAGCAAGAGATTATCATGGATCTAGGATATATCATAATTTAATTACTTACAAAAAATAAGAGAAGTAGTTTTTTCAACCAAAAGCTAGACAAAAACAGTACATATTAAGGAGAGTCTTCTACACGGGTTAATCAAAAGTCTAAGCAGTTACACCCATTGATTGCACCATCTTATAAAACATAGATATTAGCATGCATCAAGAACTTATATCTTGTGATTCAAATGGAAAATGTCACATGATGGAGAGCTCTGCCCTCACATGAAGTATGCCATTGAAGAAGTAAGGGCTGTAATAACTTGTCAAACGAGTCCAAAGTTGTTGGTAGATTATTACTATAAACATACTTCAGCAAATCCATAAAAGAAACTTCCTCTGCAGAGATGCAAACCTTGTCGGAATCTATAAAAAAATAGGCAAAAAATGTCCTTTTTATTGATAGTTAAAACTATTTTTTGCCCTTTTATGACATTTTTATCCTTACTACATTAATGTCTATACATTTCATCCCATTAGATAGCGCGACTAATGCGCTACCTATGCGTCACCGACCTACGCATAACTCCGATCCATGCACGACTCTTTTTTAATAAGGTAAAATATGCTATAAAAGGCAAAAAAAAAAAAAAAGTTTTTTATTAAGGGTAGGGCTAAAAATAGTTTGAACTATGAATACAGGGCAAAAAAGTGTTTGTCCAATCTATAATCTATGCACATTTCACCATTAATTTTAGCAACTTATATAAAGAGTGGGAAAGTTAAGTTTCACCTGAGGCTTCTATGCGCAGCGTTACATGCTTCTGCTCAGATTCTTGCATCCCATTCGAGAACAGCTACAACATAAACTAATAATAAAAAGTGGGTAGAAGAAATACATAAATAAAAGAATGAAAACAAAGCTTACTTGAAGAAAAAAGGGACTTCTCGCCGCTAAAATCAAACGACTAACCCGTATGGCTTTCTCCTGTGGCTGTGGTGCTGCCAAAACATAAGAAAATTCCTAATTTAAAAAAAATATATATATGTCAAGGAGCAAAGTGAACACACAGTAATATGATTAAGTAACCTATACTATACTTATTTACCCTTTTTCTCAGAAGGACATGTCTCATCATAAAAGACAATAAAACAACTGCTATCTCCTCCCAATATCTCAAAATTACATCAAATAGTAATTACTTTTACCCACAAAAAAATTAAGTACTTTGGAAGAAAAGACTAAAATACTCTCAACCAAAATTCAATTTATCCATTTAAATACTAACAAACAACTGTCAAATTAAACTCGTGCCCAAAGCTGAGATAAGAGGTAAATAAATATGGGAAGTATCTATTAAGAAAAGAAAAAAAAGGAGTACACAAACTCGAAGTAGTGTCGATGGTGGATGGGTCGTCATAGCTGTCGGCGTGGTCGATGATATCGAGTAGCAGTGTGCAATCTGAGAAATTGGGGTCATTGAGTCCAAATGATAAATCCAAAGCGCCGATTTCTGACGAACTGACCGACTCCATTGATTGTAGTCGGAAGAAAAGCTGAGATAAAGTACAGGGAACGGAGATATTAACGGAGTGGAATGAGTTTTAAATTTTATTAGGGCTCTTTTAAAATTTAGGGATTATAAGATTTAGGGTAATGAAATCATATGTATCTATATATATATATAAAGGTATTTTCATCGGCATTACCGTATATATAATAGCATAAATCGATTCATATTTAAAAATTATTGATTTTTTCTGTTAAAATTATTGTTAAATTGGGAAACAAAATATTTGAAATAAATATTAATAAATTATGACAAATTGAGAATTTTTTTTAAAATATATATGTATAGAATAAATATTAATAAATTATAATGGATTGAGAAAAAAAAATCTTTTAAAAATATATAAAATATTTTCACAAACTCTAATATTAAATTAGAAAATAAATATTTGGAATATGAAGTGATTATCACAGACAGACCATTTCCGAAGACAAGAATTAATCTTGACTTGAATTCAATTTTAATTTGGATGAAGCATCTACACCCTAAACACTAAATAATGAACTCTAAATCATGACCTATTCGGACCGAAAGAAACCATGAACCACTGGGTAGGGTTCGGCCCGCCAGAGGTCGGGCCCAAAAAAAACACCTAAAACTGAAATTAAAGTTAAAAGAAAACTGAAATTGAAAAAAAGAAAAAAAGTTAAAACAGAAAAAAATTAGAAAAATAACTTTTAAATTAAATTGCACCAATTTTATTGATGCATGGAGTGCACAGAAAAATTTGTCTTGGAGTATTGGAAAAAACTTTAAAATAAATATGTATAAAATAAATATTAATAAATTAAAAAAATTATATATATATCAATTTTGATATGAAGACCACAAATGGTTACTTATGGAGTCAAATGATGACTTGTCATTCCAACTTATATAGAAATTTATCATTGATTTTTCCGCTGGAGGATTATTTTGATAAAAGGAGTGACGGAACCGTGCTTCAGAAATCAAATTATATTCAAGAAGTTATGGTGTTGGTTTGGTTCTTCATATTCAAATTTTGAGTTCAATAATATATCTCAATTAACCATTGTAGAATTTAATAAATTTTCTGGATAGTTTTTGGAATATGAATATTAGTGGAATGATCGAAGACCATTAAGGAAGCTGTTATGTAAATCTATTTTTTCTTAATATAATTACATTTAATTAAATAAATAAAAAGTTGCAATAAACATAGGCATTTATTTAATTAATTAAATTTAATTATATTAAGAAAAAATAAATTTTGTTTACGTGAGCTAAGTCAAAGTAACAGTAGTATTTATATCATTCGTCAGTGCGGCTAACTCTCCATAAGATAATTCTATGATTTTTCAAGATAAAAGAGCTCCTGACCAATTAAAAACAATCCAAGTTCACATGAATTCTCTTTGCTAGTGTCATTGTTATGCATATGTATTGTTATTTGTATATATGCACTATTACTATTTTTTAAAATGATTAATTTTTTTAAATAGTGATAGTCCATATGCATAACAGTGAGCACACAGAAGAGTGGGTCATAGAAAACACACTAAGAAATTATTTCTACATAATAACTCAAGTTTATTACACCTAAACCTTAAGAGTTTTTATGTATGACAGAATATTTGCATGATTGACATATTATAACACTATTAAAAATTTATTTAAATTATAATATACATATAATATAACTATAACTATTATTCCTAATAATTATAATATTTATATATAAAACATATACTAAAGAAGAAAAAAACTATGGGGGGCGTGTGCCCCCATTACGAGACACATAGATCTGTCATTGGGTGCACAATGCAACTCAAGTGCATTTTTGAAATATGCAACTTGTTTTATTGAAATGTTCAACTTGATTATATTGATATATTCAACTTGTTTTATTGAAACATTTAACTTGATTATATTTAAATATTCAACTAATTTTATACTGAACAAGTTGAACGTTTCAGTTTAAACAAATTGCATGTTTCAAAATACACTTGAGTTGCACGGTGCCCCTGGTGTATATAAAACTTTGCCAATGAATATATATTTGTGTGTTACATATGTTATTTTAAGTATAAAATGAATATTAAATGTTATTTTAGCAATTAGATATATATATGTATATATATATTAGTTGATTTTTTAATGTTAGAATGAGGATATTGTGTCTATCAAAATATATTTAAAAATAGTAAAAATTTAGGGAAGACGGGACATATTAGACCTGGCGAATCCTTAGGCGGGCTGGGGAAGGTCCGGAGTCCTTTAATTTTCTGACAGGGTGGGTCCTTGGATAAGACAAACCCGTCCCAGACTCGTTCCGTAAACATCTCTAGTCATTCAACATTACAATCATACAACACAACAACATAATAATACAATATCATTCACTTTTACACAATGAATTGACATAAAAGTTAATTTTTACGCTATATACATAAAAAATCAAAACAAATATACACCTTATAAGAAGAATCTCAAAACAAATGAAGATTTAAGATTGTAAAATCCTATTAATCTCACGCTACTTAATCGCATACCACTACTTTTCAATTTTAGTGGTAGTTCGGTATGTATACCAAAATTTTTATTTCATACCGTATACCATATAAAAAAATTTAGTATGTAGAAATTCATACCGTGTCGGGAGATGAGTTGAATGAAGATATATATCGATTAGATACCAAAATTCATGAGTAGATAAATATCAAAACATCTTGATAAAAAGGCTTATCTGTCACGCTAGTTGGTTAGGCAAGTTATTCAGGCTTAAAATTCTGCACTTGTATAGTCAGTTGACTTTGGGAAATTCAGGGTGCCCGGATCTATTCGAGGTGTATTTAAATACATATTTAAATTATTCAATTAATTATTAACATGAATCAATCCTAAATTAATTCAACATAATAATTAAATAAGCAACAACAACATGCGTACACGTAATTCACGTAAATCCTAAGCATGTGGAATCTAGGAGTTATGAGATTACATACCTCTTGTAGAGACAACCGTTGAGACGATGAATCAACCCAAAGTGCCTTCTCAAATATGTCCCACGTCCACGAATGTAACCCGGTGGAAGGATTCTCATTTAACGATTTTAATAAAGGAGAAAAACAAAAATATATGCCACCACCTTTGTGGATTTCTAATTTTTCCAACATATGGAATTGTCTTTGGGAATGAAAAATTCATCCCCTATTTATAATAAGGGGTGACCGATTTTTTTTTCTCTAGAAAATAAGGAGAAATTTTTTTCTTGATCTCCAAGAAATCTTGAATATATCTCATATATTCTTTTCTCCATAATTAAATTTTTCACAAAAATCCCACTTCCGTTATTACAAGATTTTTGAAAATACAAGGAAATAAGAATCAAGATTTGATTTCTTGAATTTATGGGATAATCTTGTATTCCAAGAATACTTATCTTTTTCCATGAAAACTTTTCAAGAAAATCTTTCCTCTTCTTTTTTCCTACAATATTAGAAAAAAAATGAGGAATAATTAAGCAATAATATTTTCTTCTCCTTTTCATTAATTGGACTTATATTGGGCTATTTTGAGGGGCCTTTAGGAGAATTAAGATTGGACCTCCAACGGGCTATGAAACTTTAATATTAAGCCAAAATATTATTCAAGCCCATTAATATTAATTTACTCCACTATAAAATTAATATTGAACTATCCAACTTAATCCATATTACGATGCTACAATAATATGGCTCCCGGTTATTATTTCCCGTGTTTAAGATTATTTTGTCCACTAATTAATTAAGCCATTGAAAAAACTTTATATTAATTAATATCTTTATCCTTTGAGTAAAGACAACTCAACTTTATTATCCATACTGGGAAATAAACTTCCACTTGCAAGATTTGGTATGATAAATCTTCCGAGCCACCAAGGGACAAATCAAGCAAGAGGTGCTTGCACACATTCTCCATATTAAATCTTAGCAATCGCCGTGTAACTAATAATATTGCCCAAGATATAAGATATCGAATCACGTTGATTCTCTTCACATCATAAGTCAAAACAATAGTTATTAATTTCACACGATCTTATTTAAGGAACAAAGATTAAGAAATAACGAACCGCTGAGGTCTAATTCTTCTATCAAAGATCTTGAAGAATTTATCCTCATGTAGGTCCTATTCAGCGCATCATAATGCACTAGTGTAATCTCTTGGTCAAGACAAGCCAATCTGAGCCTTACACTTCAACCTTTCACGATGGATTGTTAATTTCCATCTGGGTTGTGAATTTGTACTTAGTTACGAGGGATTGTTAATTTGATCTTCCGTGATCTGGTATCAACAAATTAACTACAATGTAACACGTACTATTTATTGAACATATATGCAGTAAATATATATAACATTCAATCATATTTAATGCAACAATGATAAATAATTTATTTCAGTAAATAAATAAGAAACTCAGTTTGGTTATACAAAGTAAAAAACATACTTTCCAGTATAACCCCAACAATCTCCCACTTATACTTAAAGTCTGCTTTTAAGTATACTACATCACGTCTCGTGTTCTGCGTGACATCTAATGTCACCCACACGAACCTAATAATATATCTCCCACTTATACTCAAAGCAGATTGACAATGCTCTTGACACCCATTCCTTCCATATGTCTCTCGAATGTATTCTGGGGCAGACCCTTTGAGAATGGATCTGCTAGGTTATTTTCCGACGCAATCTTTGCAACCTCTATGTCTCCTCTCTTAACGATTTCTCGTATAAGATAGTATTTTCTTTCTATGTGTTTGTTGGCTTTGTGGGCTCTCGGTTCCCTTGAATTTGAATCGCTGCCAAAGATTATCACAAGAAACCGTGATTGTGTTGGGCAAGTCCTAACAACGCCCAAGTCCACTAAGAAGTTCTTGAGTCAAACCGCTTCTTCGCTACTTCTGGCGACCACGTATTCGGCTTCCATGGTAGAATCGGCGTCGTTTTCTGTTAACACTTCTCCATGTCATGGCTCCTCCTCCCATGCAAAACACACAACCCGAGGTAGACTTCCCGGAGTCTATGTCTCGATTAAATTGAGTCCTCAGAACCGGATGGGGATTAAACTGTCGATCGATAAACCAACATTACGTCTGTGTCCTCTTGGATACTTGAGAATGTTTTTAATCGCAGATCGATTCTACTTCGGGGTTACTTTGATATATTGCTACCATGCCAACGACAAAGCAGATATTCGGTCTCGTGCACATCATTGCATATATAAGGCTTCCTACAGCTGAGGCATAAGGAATGCCCTTCATGTCATCTATCTCTTTTTGTGTCTTGGGACACATTTCTTTGGATAGATGGATTTCGTGTCTAAAAGGTACAAAACCTTTCTTGGAATCTTGTATGCTGAATCGCTTCAAGACAGTGTCTATGTATGAAGCTTGTAAGAGGCAGATCATCATTTTCCTGCGATCTCGAGTGATCTTGATCCCTAGGATGTGATCAGCTTCTCCCAAGTCCTTCATATCAAACTTTTTGTTACCATGCCTTACGTTTGACAACACCTTTACATCGTTCCCGATGAGCAGAATGTCGTCTACGTATAGTACTAAGAATACCAAGGCAGTTCCGTCACGTTTTTTATAAACATAACTTTTGAAATTATTTTGATCAAAACCGTAAGATTTTATAACCTGATCAAAACATTGATTCCAAACACGAGATGCTTGTTTCAGTCTATAAATGGAATTCCTTAGCTTGCAAACCAGATGCTTTTGGCCTTTTTCAATGAAGCCTTCGGGTTGTTGCATATAGATTTCCTCGTCAAGACTTCCGTTGAGGAAAGTTGTCTTGACATTCATTTGCCAGATCTTAAAGTCTAGATATACAGCAATCGACAAGAGAATACGAATGGACTTGAGCATGGCTACGGACGAAAAGGTTTCCTCATAATCGATCCCTTCTTTCTGAGTGTACCCTTTCGCCACGAGTCTTGCTTTGAAGGTTTCCACCTTCCCGTCCGGTCCTCTTTATTGCATCCAATGGGTTTTACCCCCATTAAGTGGTTCGACTAGCTCCCACACTTTATTGTGATTCATTGAACCCATTTTCGCTTCCATTGCAGTTTGCCGAGAATGCATCCTTGTCTTGGATCGCCTCGTTATGCGACCATAGGTGCGATTCTTCTCCGGGATACCAAGTCCGAAGACTCTCCTATCCCCAAGAAATGCTCGGGTTGTCTAACAACCTTCCCCTTTCTGACGGGGTTCTGGTTGTGTAGGTGTGATGCTTGGTATATCGACTTGTACAGTCGGCATAGGAGTTGGCCCTCTAAGTTCTTCTAAGGTAATCTCACCTTCTAGGCTTTCTATCGTTCATATAGTCTTCCTCCAAAAATCTAAAAGTGTGTACTGATTACGACCTTTTGATCTTCGCGACCATAGACTATGCATCCTTTAGTTCCTTCGGGATATCCTATAAACAACCTTAATTCTGAACGTGCATCCAACTTATCGGCTTCCTTGTCCAACACGTATGCCGAACACCCCCAGATTCTCGTGTGTCCCAAGATGGGCTTGCGCCCTGTCCACAATTCTCTAGGGGTTTTGGGAACCGATTTGGATGGCACTAGGTTTAGAATGTAAGCAGCTGTTTCCAAGGCGTAACCCTAGAACGATTTTGGTAAATTCGCATAACTCATCATTGATCTGACCATTTCTAAAAGTGTTCTGTTTCTTCGTTCTGCAAGCTCATTTTGTTGAGGGGTACATTCAACTGGGATGCAGTCCCTTCGTCTGACATGTAGTTCAAAAATTCATCGCTGATGTATTCGCCTCCATGATCATATCATAGAAACTTGATAATCTTTTCCTTATGATTCTCCGCTTGACCCTTAAATTCTTTGAATTTATCAAAGGTCTCAAATTTATGCTTCATTAGGAAAACGTACCCATAGCATGAGTAATCATCGATAAAAGTAACAAAATACTCGTAGCCACCTCTAGCTTTGATCTGCATTGGACCACACACGTCAGTGTGAACTATTTCCAACACTTCTTTAGCTCTAACCCCTTTGGCTCCAAATGTCTGCTTAGTCATTTTACCCTCCAAACATGATTCGCAGGTTGGAAATGGTTCAATCCAGAGAGACTCCAATGAACCACCTTGGACAAACCTTTGGATCCTATTCAGATTAATACGATCTAATCTTAGATGCCAAAGAAGTATCTCGTTCACATTAGTTGAACGTTTTCTTTTAGTGCTCGAAACAGTCGATGTGTTATAGGATGCATTTTGTGAGTGGTGTGCACAATTAATAGTATAGAGATTGTTCCGTAAAGTTCCATGACAGATAAACACATCTTTACGAAAAACAGTAACTTGCTCATTAAAACGAACAGAATATCCATCAGAAAATAGTTTAGAAACAGAAATAAGGTTTTTCCGAAAAACAGGAACATAAAGAACATCTCTTAAACTGAACTTCTGTCTTCAAAAGACAGGTGCACGTCTCCCACTACTTCAGCTGCCACTTTCGTAGCATCGTCTAGCGTGATGAGAATCTCACCCCCACTAAGCTGTCGGGTCCGTTTGAACCCCAATAAAGTGAAACAAACATGATCAGTGGATCCCGTATCCACTACCCACAAATGGGTAGCATACGCCGCTAAACAAGTTTCGACAACTAGTGCATGAGAATTACCTTTCTTTCCATTACGCTTGGGTTTGGAACAGGCCGACCTCCAATGTCCCTTTTCACCGCACTCCAAACACTTCCTCTTACTTAGACCTTCAATTTTGATGGTGTTGGGGTTATACTGGAAAGTATGCTTTTTACTTTGTATAACCAAACTTAATTTATTTACTGAAATAAATTATTTATCACTGTTGTATTAAATATGATTGAATGTTATATATATTTGTTGCAAATCTGTTCAATAAATAGTACGTGTTACATTGTAGTTAATTTGGTGATACCAGATCACGGAAGATCAAATTAACTGTTCCTCGTAACTGAGTATAAATTCACAACCCAGATGGAAATGAACAATCCATCATGAAAGGTTGAAGTGTAAGGCTCAGATTGGCTTGTCTTGACCAAGAGATTACACTAGCGCATTATGATGCGCTGAATAGGACCTACATGAGGATAAATTCTTCGGTACTGAATATACAAGAATTAGACCTCAGTGGTTCGTTATTTCTTAATCTCCATCCCTTAAATAGGACCGTGTGAAATTAATAACTATTGCTTTGATTTATGATGGGAAGAGAATCAACGCGATTCGATACCTTATATCTTGGGCAATATTATTAGTTACATGACGATTGCTAAGATTTAATACGAAGAATCGTGTGCAAGTACGACTTGCTTGATTTGTCCCCTTGGTGGGCTTAGAAGCTTTATCATACAAAATCTTGCAAGTGGAAATTTATTTCCGGTATGGATAATAATGTTGAGTTGTCTTTACTCCAAAGACAAATATATTAATTAATATAAAGCTTATTCAGTGGCTTAATTAATTAGTGGACTAGATAATCTTAAACACGGGAAATAATAACCGGGAGCCATTTTATTGTGAAGTCGTAATATGAGTTAAGATGGATAATTCAATATTAATTTTATAGTGGAATAAATTAATATTAATGGGCTTGAATAATATTTGGCTTAATAGTAGAGATTCATAGCCCATTTGAGGTCCAATCTTAATTCTCCTAAAGACCCCTCAAATAGCCCAATTGAAGTCCAATTAATGAAAATGAGAAGAAAATATTATTACCCATTTTTCCATGATATTTTCGAAAATATGAGTAGGAGAGAGAAAAAGATTTTCTTGGAAAGATTTTATGAAATAAGTATTCTTGAGATACAAGTTTATCCCATAAATTCAAGAAAGGTAAAAGATCTTATTCCTTCCCTATTTTATTTGGAATTTTTGAAAATTGTGTGACAAGAAGGATGAGAAGATTTTGTTGGGAGATATTTTGGAAAATAGAATATATTGGATATATTCAAGATTGTATCTTGAGGAAGAAGCAAGGAAATTTTCCAATGACCCAACTTAACCTAAATTTTCGTCCCCCCTTGCTCTATAAATAGGGGATGAATTTTTCATCCCCAATGCAACTCCGTGTGTTGGAAAAATTAGAAATCCACAAAGGTGGTGATATATATTTTTAGTTTTCTCCTTTATTAAAATCGTTCGTGAGAATTCTTCCACCAAATTACGTTCGTGGACTTGGGACATATTTGAGAAGGTACTTTGGGTTGATCCGTCTCAACGATTGTCTCTACAAGAGGTATGTAATCTCGTAACTTCTAGATTCCGCATGCTTAAGATTTACGTGAATTACGTGTACGCATGTTGTTGTTGCTTGTTTAATTATTATGTTGAATTAATTTAGGATTGATTCATGTTAGTAATTAATTGAATAATTTAAATATGTATTTAAATACACTTCGAATAGATCCGGGCACCCCGTATTTCCCAACAACAGGTATCAAAGCCTCAGTTTTGAGCTATGTATTTAAATTGTTATTTAAATTTGTTGGCCATTACATTTTATTAAAAATTGGATAATAGAATTGTTAGATCTGTTTTGCAGGTATCTAATTGTCATGGTATATAATGCGTTTTATTAATTTCATGCTATGATTGGTTTTAATTCGACTCGTTCGTATTTGTTTTTCTCATGAGAAAATTCACGAGTAGATTAAGCTATTTGATTTGTTCAATGTAATAGACTAGTCTAGATTTAGGTTTATTTATTTTGTAAAATAAATTGTAACTTTTGAAACCGTAGTGGCGATGTGCATCCATAAAATGTGCCAGGAAAAGGCACGCAGCTATATCTTCCGGATGTTACAAAGACGCGGAACAAGGCCTTCGGCGTCAGGCGGATCAGCCCTAGGTGCACTAGGGCGCAAGGCACGGGCACGATGATGTGCGTCGCTGTGGGCCAAAGCCGGACAAAGCAGAGGAGGCGGATCTTGTGGATGGATGTGGATGCGGCGAAGGCGATCGGCCGGTTAGCAAGTGTCTGCAGCCTGGAATGCAGCTAACCCCCGAGGTTGCCGAGAACCTAGGGGGCGACGCTGTGCCCCCAAAGCGCCGCGGGCGTGGTCGCCGCCAAGTGGTATGGGCCGGGATCACGAGATCCCATCGGTTGCAAGCTACTTAGCGTGGCGATTCGAGACGGAATTTTTTTTCGAGACGAACGAGTGTGAGAAATTCAAGACGATGTTTCTTCAAAATCAAGCCAAGAAAAATCAAACCATGACAGTTGAATAATTTGTGCCCAATATGATTGTTTTCTACTTTGCTCGATTTATTGTTGTATTTTCTTATGCTTTATTTAATTTGTTTAAATATGTTTTGCATGAGAATTGTTCAATGAAAAATCTCAAGTTCAAAAATGACTAAGTATGTTTTAAATAATTAGTTTAGTTTTGAATCGAATTAATTTTGACCTCCATGATTTATTTATTTGTGAATTATTTTGGAGAAATTCCCCTAAGGGACGTGTTGGGGTTATACTGGAAAGTATGCTTTTACTTTATATAACCAAACTGAATTTCTGTCTTATTTACTGAAATAAATTATTTATCACTGATTCTTTAAATATCATTGAATGTTACATATATTTACTGCATAATTTTTAAATAAAAGCGATCGTGTTACATTGTAGTTAATTTAGTGATACCGGATCACGAAGATTAAATTAATTGGTCCTTGTAACTAAAAAGTATTTGTTTCACGACCTAGATGGAAGTGAACAATCCATCGTGAAAGGTTGAAGTGTAAGGCTCAGATTGACTTGTCTTGACCAAGAGATTACTCTAGTGCATGACTGATGCACTGAATAGGACCTACAGGAGGATAAATTCTTCAGCACTGAATTAGGAAGAATTAGACCTCAGTGGTTCGTTATTTCTTAATCTTCGCCCCTTAAATAGGATCGTGTGTGGTTAGTAACTATTGCTTTGACTTATGACGGGTAGAGAATCAATGAGATTCAATACTTTATATCTTGGGCAATATTACTAGTCACATGCTATTGCTAAGATTTAATACGAAGAAAAATCGTGTGCGAATACGCTTATTTGATTTGCCCCCTTGGGAGGTTCATAAGATTTATCATACCAAATCTTGCAAGTGGAATTAGTTTCCGGTATAGATAATAATGTTGAACCGTTCCTTGACCAAGGACAAAAGATATTAATTTAAGAAAAGTTGTTTTTTTTTGGCTTGAATTAATTAATGGATTTTTGGATAATCTTAAACACGGGAAATAATAACTGGGAGCCATATTAATAAAGAATATGGGTTAAGATGGATAGTGCAATATTAATTATGTAGTGGGATTAATTAATATTTATGGGCTTGAATAATATTGTGGCTCAATATTGGAAATTCAAGGTCCATTGGAAGGTCCAATCTCAATTCTCCTAAAGGCGCCTCAAGTAGCCCAAAGATAAAGTCCAATAATTGAAAAATGTGTTTTAAATAAAATAAATTATTGTTGCCTAATTTTTCTTCCATTTTTTGAAAATAAATAAATAAAAGAGATAGAAAGTTTTTCTTTGAATTTTGTTATGGAATGAGGATAAGTATTCTTGGAATACAAGTTTATCTCATTAAATTAAAGAAATCTCCCACTTGGCTATTTATCTTGAAACTTTCGAAAATAATGAAAAAAATAAGGAAGGAAAGATTTTCTTGATTTTCTTGAAAAGATATTATGGAAGATATGTATTCTTGGAATACAAGAATATCTCATAGATTCAAGAAGATCCCAATCTTGGAAATCTTGGCCTTAATTTTTTCGAAAATTCCATAACAAGAGGAGGTGGGATTTTTGTGGAATATTTTAAATATGGAGAAAAGAATATATTAGATATATTCAAGATTTCTTGGAGACCAAGAAAAAGATTTTCCCATCTTATTCACACACACAATTTTCGACCACCACCCTCTCTATAAATAGGGGATGCATGTTTCATCCCCAAGTGCATTTCCATGTGTTGGAAAAATTAGAAATCCACAAAGGTGGTGCAACATAATTTTATTTTTCCCTTTTGTTAAATTGTTCGCGAGTTCCTACCACCGATTGTTGAACAAGGATAAGGGAATACTTGAGAAGGTCTTTTGGTGTGTTCGTGTGAACGAGATCCATCTTCTCAACGGTTGTCACTTCGAGAGGTTAGTTTACGTAAACCCGTAGTAATTCCGCATGCGTAGGATTTACGTTAATTGTTTATATACATGATTTGTTGTTGTATTATTATTTGAATTAATATAGGATTAATTCACGCTAGTAATAATTGTTAGAATTAAATTTGTATTTAAATATTCATCCCGAATAGATCCGGGCAATTAATTTCAACAATCGATATCGAGGCCTCGGTTTTGGGCTCTGAATTTTAAATTTTAATTTAATTCATTTTCATTAAATTTGAAATTGGATAGTAGAATTGCTAGATCTTTTTTGCAGGTATCCAATTGTCATGGTATTTGATGAATGTTTATATTTATGCATGCATATAAATTGTGGTTTTAATTGATTAAATGCAATTCATTTTTGCCTCGTGGAGAAAATTGCAGTAGATTAGGATTTGTTTGATTCATTCAATGTAATAGACTAGTCAAGATCTAGGTTTACTTATTTTTTTAAATAAATTGTAACCGGATCTAAAATGTATGGAGATTTAAGAATTAAAGGACAAGATCCTGAATCGGATGTCGTCGGCGATGTGGACGACGCAGGCGTAAGCACGAGCGGGGGGCAAGGTCGGCGCCCGTCGAGATCAGCGGAATTGATGGACGCGAAGCGGAGTCTTGATGTAGCGTCGCCACTGGATGGGCAACGGACGCAGCGGGACTTCGGCTTTGGGTAGCGCGTCTGGCCAGGATTGGGCAGCAGTACGCCCAGTGCTGTGCGCTCCGCCAGATCGCCGAGGTGAGGTGACCGGGCATGGTAGGAGACATCGCGCGGGCGCGCCAAGCGCCAGCCAGGCGCGCCGATCGACACTGGCCGGGAGTGCAAGGCGTGCGCTCCGACCATGTGGGTCGATGGCGGGTTTGATGAGGTATTTTTTTCAAGACGGTCAAGTGGGAGCTTTTCGAGATGAACGATGAGGGAAAAGGAGACGATTTCTCGAGATCAAGACATGACAAAAATTAACCGTGACAATTGGATATATGTGCCCAATGTGTTTAATTTTTTGTTTTGACGTTTTGCATTATTTTGTGCTTATTTAAATTGTGTTTAAATATGCGATGCATGAGAACATGTTTTCAAAAATCTCACATTCGAAAATTACTAAGTATGTTTAATCAATTAATTGACAATTTTATTCCGGATAATAAAATTGAATTAATTTTGACCTCCATGATTTATTTATTTGTGGATTCTTTTGGAGAAATTCCCCCCACGGGATGGCCAAAAGATAATTTTCACATGAATAAATTCCGAAAGGATGATTGTGGGTTATTATTAGTGGCGACGATGACCCTCCCCACGAGGCTCGTTCAAAGCAAAGTAATAATTCTGTATTTAATCATGGTTATTACTTAGGTATAAAATTGATATGCATATACTTCCCCGAAGTCCCTGTCAATTTTATATGGGTCAAGTGGGAGCCAACTATTAATCTGGATATTAAAGGTTTGAAACTGTTTTGTTTGTAACCTGCTTGAATGTGTTTAAATAATGACCCACCCCACGTGGCTTATTTAAACTGTTTTGAGATGTTGGCTGATTCATGTTCATATTTTTTTTGAGATTTTATTATGATTGTTCTAACTGCACAAGAATCCAAATGGGTGTTTGACACACCAAAACCCGAAAAACCTGCTAAAGATACTGGCATATGGGACGAGATGGAACGTAGTGAATGGGAGTTGAATAATCAATTGGTGAAGGAAACAATGTTGACAAATATGTCTGATTTGTTGAAACGCCTTCATCAATGATTTGAATCAGCTGCAGACATTATGCGGAATCTCGAAGAGATGTTTTTACATTCGACACATATAGCTATTCAAAGCATAAGGCTTGAAATGGCCAAGATAAAAATGGAAGAAGGAACGACCGCAAGGGAGCACGTTCTTAGGGTTATGGTTCTCTTTGAGGAACTTGAGATTCTTGGCGAAAAATGTGATTTCAAAACTAAGGTTGATTTCATTCTCCACTATTCTTTAAAGAGCTATGATCATCCCTATCTAGAGTACCTATTGGAAGATCTAGATTTCACTGTGGATGATCTGGTAAATGCTCTTACATTGGTCGAAGAGGAAGAGGAGCGCAAGAAAAGACACTTGGTCACAAAAGGGTCTTCTTTTCCTTCTAGGCCAATTGGTGGTAGAACGGCGAGAAAGAAAGGCTAAACCAAGTGGGCTCAAAGTCCCTCAAGAGTGAAGGTTCAAAAAAGAGGAAACATTTGGAGAGCGGAAGTTCGGGACAATGGAGGTTAGACTGTTCCAATCCTAATGGAAATGGAAATGAAAGGTAATTCTCACGCACTAGTTGTTGAAACTTGTTTGGCGGTGTATGCCTCCCATTTATGGGTGGTGGATACGGGATCCACTGATCATGTTTGGTTCACTTTACATGGGTTCAAGCGGACCCGACAACTTAGTGGGAGTGAGATCCTCATCACACTTGGCGATCTTTAGAGTGGCGGTTTGAAGCGATGGGAGAAGTGCACCTGTCTTTTGAAGACATAGTTTTAATTTTAAGAGATGTTCTTTACGTTCCTAGATTTAGAAAGAATTTAATTTCGGTTTCTAAACTCTACCTTGATGGATATTCGGTTACTTTTGATAAAGTTGTTACCATTTCTCTTTATGATAAACTTATCTGTCATGGAACGTTGTTGAATAATCTCTATACAATTAACTGTGCACACCACTCACGAAATGCATCCTATAACACATCAATTGTTTCCGATAAAAGAAAACGTTCATCAGACGTGAACGAGACACTTCTATGGCATCTTAGATTGGGAGATATTAATCCAAAAAGGATTCAAATGTTGGTAGAAGATGGTTCATTGGAGTCTCTCCGGATTGAACCAATCCCAACTTGCGAATCATGTTTGGAGGGTAAAATGACCAAGAGGGCATTCGGAGCCAAGGGGAATAGAGCCAAAGAAGTGTTAGAAATCGTTCACACAGACGTATGTGGTCCAATGTCAATCAAAGCAAAAGGAGGTTATGAGTATTTCGTCACCTTTATTGATGATTACTCAAGGTACGACTACATTTTCCTTATGAAGCATAAATCTGAGACTTTTGACAAATTCAAAGAATTTAAGGCTCAAGCAGAGAATCATAGGGAAAAACGTATCAAGTCTCTACGATCTGATCGTGGAGGCGAGTACCTCAGCGATGAGTTTTTGAACTACTTGTCAGATGAAGGGATTGTATCCCAGCTAACTGCACCTGGAACCCCTCAACAAAACGGGGTTGCAGAGCGAAGAAACAGAACTCTTTTAGAAATGGTTAGATCAATGATGAGTTATGCGGATCTAACCAAGTCGTTCTGGGGTCATGCCTTGGAAACATCGGCTTATATTCTGAACTTGGTGCCATCCAAATCGGTTCCCAAAACTCCCAAAGAATTGTGGACTGGGCGCAAGCCCAGTTTGAGACACATGAGAATTTGGGGGTGTCCGGCCTACGTGTTGGACAAGGAAGCCGGAAAATTGGATCCTCGATCAGAATTAAGGCTGTTTATAAGATACCCCGAGGGAACAAAAGGGTGTATGTTCTATGGTCCCAAGGATCAAAAGGTGGCAATAAGCACCCACTTTAGATTTTTGGAAGAAGACTATATGAATGAAAGAAAGCCCAGAAGTGAGATTACCTTAAATGGCTTAGAGGGCTAACCTCAGTGCCAATTGAACAAGATGACATACCAAACAACACACTTACACAACCAGAACCTCGACGTAGTGGAAGGGTTGTGAGACAACCTGAGAGATTCATGGGGATAGGAGAGTCCTCGGACTTAGTCCCACGTCAAGATGAATCAGACCCATGGACTTACGATGAGGCAATCCAAGACAAGGATGCGGTTTCTTGGCAAACAACAATGGAAGCCGAAATGGGTTCTATGGATCATAACAGAGTGTGGGAGCTAGTCGAACCACTTAATGGGATCAAACCTATTGGCTGCAAGTGGGTATACAAGAGAAAAAGAGGACCGGACGGGAAGGTGGAAACCTTCAAGGCAAGGCTTGTGGCGAAAGGTTATACTCAGAAAGAGAGGATCGACTATGAGGAAACCTTCTCACCTGTAGCAATGCTCAAGTCCATCCGAATTCTCTTGTCGATTATTTAAGCATCTCGACTTTGAAATCTGGCAAATGGATGTCAAGATGGCTTTCCTTAACAGAAGTCTTGAAGAGGAGATCTATATGCAACAACCCCAAGGCTTCATTGAAAAAGGCCAAGAACACCTAGTTTTCAAGCTCAAGAAGTCCATTTATGGACTCAAACAAGCATCCAGAGCTTGGAACCAATGTTTTGATCAAGTAATAAAGTCTTATGGATTTGATCAAAATGAATACGAAAGTTATGTGTACAAGAAGAGTGTCGGAACTGCATTGGTATTCTTAGTACTATACGTAGATGACATTCTGCTCATTGGTGACGATGTAAAGGTGCTGTCAGACGTAAGGGCATGACTTTCAAAACTGTTTGATATAAAGGACTTAGGGGAAGCCGGGCACATCCTTGGGATCAACATCACTCGAGATCGCAAGAGAGGCATGATAGGCTTATCGCAAGCTTCATATATAGACACTGTCTTGAAGCGTTTCAGCATGTAGGACTCCAAGAAAGGCTTCGTACCTTTCAGGCATGGAATCCATCTATCTAAGGAAATGTGCCCTAAGACACAAAAAGAGATATATGACATGAAAGGCATTCCTTATGCTTCGGCTATCGGAAGCCTTATGTATGCAATGCTGTGCACGAGACCGGATATCTGCTTTGTCGTTGGCATGGTGGCGAGATATCAAAGTAATCCAGGAAAAGAGCATTGGACGACAGTTAAGAACATTCTGAAGTATTTGAAAAGAACTCAGGATAGAATGTTAGTTTATCAGTTAGACAGTCTAATCCCCATCGGTTACACGGACTCGGATTTCCAATCAAACTTAGATTCTAGAAAATCTACCTCCGGTAGTGTGTTTTGCATGGGGGGAGGAGCCATGACATGGAGAAGCGTTAAGCAGAAATGCATCGCCGATTCTACCATGGAAGTCGAATACGTAGCTGCTTGCGAGGCAGCGAAAGAAGCGGTTTGGCTCAAGAACTTCCTAGTGGACTTGGATGTAGTTCCGAATTTGCCCAGCACAATCACTGTTTACTGTGATAATGCCGGAGCAGTTGCAAATTCAAGGGAACCAAGAGCCCACAAGACCAACAAAGACATTGAAAGGAAATACCATCTTATACGAGAAATCGTTAAGAGAGGAGATATAGAGGTGGCAAAGATCGCGTCAGAAGACAACCTAGCAGATCCATTCACAAAGGGTCTGCCTCAGAACACATTCGAGAGACATATGGAAGGAATGGGTGTCAAGACCGTTGCCAATCTGCTTTGAGTATGAGTGGGAGATATTATTAGGTTCGTGTAGGTGACATTAGATGTCACGTATTAGGAACTACACGAGATATGTTGTAGTATACTTAAAAGCAGACTTTGAGTATAAGTGGGAGATTGTTGGGGTTATACTGGAAAGTATGCTTTTACTTTGTATAACCAAACTGAATTTTTGTCTTATTTACTGAAATAAATTATTTATCATTGATGCTTTAAATATCATTGAATGTTACATATATTTACTGCATAATTGTTCAATAAACAGTACGTGTTACATTGTAGTTAATTTAGTGATACCAGATCACAGAAGATTAAATTAACAGTCCCTTGTAACTAAAAGTACGCTGTTCACGACCTAGATGGAAGTGAACAATCCATCGTGAAAGGTTGAAGTGTAAGGCTCAGATTGACTTGTCTTGACCAAGAGATTACACTAGTGCATGACTGATGCACTGAATAGGACCTACAGGAGGATAAATTCTTCAGCACTGAATTAGGAAGAATTAGACCTCAGTGGTTCGTTATTTCTTAATCTTCGTCCCTTAAATAGGATCGTGTGTGGTTAGTAACTATTGCTTTGACTTATGACATGTAGAAAATCAATGAGATTCAATACTTTATATCTTGGGCAATATTACTGGTCACATGCGATTGCTAAGATTTAATACGAAGAATCGTGTGCGAGTACACTTGTTTGATTTGCCCCCTTGGGAGGTTCATAAGATTTATCATACCAAATCTTACAAGTGGAATTAGTTTCCGGTATGGATAATAATGTTGAACCGTTCCTTGACCAAGGACAAAAGATATTAATTAAAGGAAAGTTGTTTCAGTGGCTTGAATTAATTAATGGGCTGGATAATCTTAAACACGGGAAATAATAACAAGGAGCCATATTAACAGTAATATGAGTTAAGATGGATAGTGCAATATTAATTATGTAGTGGGATTAATTAATATTTATGGGCTTGAATAATATTGTGGCTCAATATTAGATATTCAAAGTCCATTAGAAGGTCCAATCTTAATTCTCCTAAAGGCCCCTCAAGTAGCCCAAACATAATGTCCAATAACTGAAAAAGGTGTTTAAAATAAAATAAATTATTGTTGCCTATTTTTCCTATTTTTCGAAAATAGATAAATAAAAGAGGGAGAGAGATTTTCTTTGAATTTTGTTATGGAATGAGGATAAGTATTCTTGGAATACAAGTTTATCTCATTAAATTCAAGAAATCTCTCACTTGGCTATTTATCTTGAAACTTTCGAAAATAATGAAAAAAATAAGGAAGGAAAGATTTTCTTGATTTTCTTGAAAAGATATTATGGAAGATATGTATTCTTGGAATACAAGAATATCTCATAGATTCAAGAAGATCCCAATCTTGGAAATCTTGGCCTTAATTTTTTCGAAAATTCCATAACAAGAGGAGGTGGGATTTTTGTGGAATATTTTAAATATAGAGAAAAGAATATATTAGATAAATTCAAGATTTCTTGGAGACCAAGAAAAAAAATTTCCCATCTTATTCACACACACAATTTTCGACCACCGCCCTCTCTATAAATAGGGGATGAATGTTTCATCCCCAAGTGCAATTCCATGTGTTGGAAAAATTAGAAATCAACATAGGTGGTGCAACATAATTTTATTTTTCCCTTTTGTTAAATTGTTCGCGAGTTCCTACCACCGGATTGTTGAACAAGGATAAGGGAATACTTGAGAAGGTCTTTTGGTGTGTTATTGTGAACGGGATCTGTTGGTCCCGGTGTAAATGAGTCTTACACGTGTATGGGGGGGGAATACACGTGTTCAGTGATTTTAAAACTTTTCTTTACTAAGGTCAGCTTGTGTCAGGTTGTCCTGATGATTTGGTCCTAAGAAGCACAAATCGCTCTGAGTCAAAGTCTACCTGAGACAGTGATCCTGAGCTGCTTTCAGATACCTCAGATAATCCCAACTGAGTCCTGAGTTTTCAGAGATCCTGAGTTGCTTGGATCAGATAACTAACTTACTGAACCCTCAGAAGAGTATGTTCAGTTTGGTAACTATCTGTTCTAGCTACTCAGATGTGCGGAATGGTTGGCCCTTAGTTTATACTCGTTTTAAGCTTTTGCTGAAAACCTTCCTTTTAATGGAATAGTGATTTAGGCTGTGATTAAATTATATGCAATTTCAGTGGATTGATTCCAACTGAATATCAGTGAAAATATGCTTTCAATTCAAAGTAATGCAACAGATAAATCAAAGCAAAACAGAAAGCAAATAACACAGCAAGTTATAGTGGTTCAGAGACTCAAGCTCCTACGTCCACTCTCCCTGATCTCTTCAGAGAAATTTACTAATCACTTCCTTCTGACTACCTCTGTAGTTTACTAACCTTTCTATTTTGAGCTTTCTGACTACCTCTGTAGTTTACTAACTCAAAACACACACAAGCTTTCTGTCTATCCAAGATAGATTACTCACTTCTTCTCTAGAGCTTTCTGACTACCTCAATGTTGTTTACTAACTCTTTACAACTCCAATCTCACCAACAATCACACTCAAACTACCTTACAAAGGGTTTGGGGGTTTCTTGGTTGGTTTCCAACTAGGATGAGATATCCTTTACAATAAAGATCAATGAAAAGGCTAGGATATCTCGACTAAGCTTTGGATATATCTTATCAAGCTAGGCTTAGTGGAATGAGCTCTCTTCGATATAAAGCACTTGGGAAATTCTTGGGTTTTCGAAGTTCTTCAACTTGCAATAATAAGTTTGAGCTCTTGAGTTGCTTACAAATTTCCCGTAACCTTACAATGTAGAGGGTCACAAGTATTTATAGGCATACACCAAGGTCACTCTTGAAAAACTATCCGTTGGAAGAGATAGCTTCGTGAGTTTCCTCTTATGGTGTGTGAGAAACGACTATATTTAGGGTTTGCCACTCCCTAACACGTTTTAGGCAATAGCCTTTCATGTAGCCGGTCATCACTTTTTGCAGTCTGGAACTTTAGTACTTCTGACATCTTTTCAGTGACCTGTCCCTGTCAGTGTCAGTATGGTACAGTGCTGTCTTCTTCTTTTTGACTTTTGTCTCCAGTTAAAGGTAGACAACTCAACTGCTCTTTTTGGTTACAATCTCTGAGTGATATAACCTTAACAACACTTTGTCTTAGTTCCTTTTGTCTGCATTTGAATGTCTTGGCAAATATCTATTTTTCTAAGCAATCACATTTTTCTCAGTATTGCATTCTTCAGATAGATATTTTTAGTGCCTCTGAACATTCAGGTTTATACTGAGCATTCAGTACATTACTGAATCTTCAGTAATTACTGTGCTTTCAGTATCCTTCAGTCTTCAGTCTTCAGTCTTCAGTCTTCTGTCTTCTGTGTCTTCAGTCTTCTGAGTCTTCTGAGTCTTCAGTCTTCTGAGTCTTCTGAGTCTTCTGAGTCTTCAGTCTTCAGAGTCTTCTGAGTCTTTAGGGTCTTCTGAGTCTTCACAGATATACTGACTGATGTACTGAGTCTTAATGCTGAGTCTTCAGTTCCTCAGTTTCATACTGAGTCTTCAGTATCTCAGTTTCTCACTGAGTCTTCAGAAACTTCAGTTTCATACTGAAACTTCAATTTCTTCAGGAACTTATTGAGTCTTCAGAACCTATCCTGATCTATATCTGCTGACTATACATTTTGCAGATAGCATCCTGAATACTCTAAAACTGAATCCTGACTCAACTATCAAGATTATCCTGAACATGTCATACTCAGGGGTTTTGGGATCTAATCAAAATCATATCTTTATTAAATTCATCTCCCAACAATTTCCCCATTTTTGATGATGCCAAAACCTATCTTGTTACAAACACTTAACCTATACTCAGGTTTCAGTTTATCCTATTATAAGATTGGTTATATCTCCAACAATTTCCATACATAATGAGTCTCCCAACAATTAATTCAGTAATGAATCTCTCAAAGGATTCATCACCAACCAATTAATCTTCCAATAATTTCAGAGACAACATTCAGGCATATCAAAATAAAGACATGTAAATTAAGATAATGAGATATTATTTTTTGAGCATAAATGATAAGGTTTCATTGATGATTGGTAGACATTTACAAGTTACAATGAATCTTATAAAAAAAAACAAAATCAAAAAGACAAAAAAAATAAAGGATTACATGAATCTTCTGAGTCTTCATCTTCAGTCTTCTTCTGCTCTTCAGCTCGGCTCTTCAGTTCTGATCTTCCACCTCATCAGCAGGCACTTCGAGGTTGAACATCCCATAATATCTTCTTTTCAGCACATCTCTCTCTTTGATGATATCAGGATTGTTCCCTGTCAGGCCCAACTGAATGGCGTACTGAGAAATTTCTTGAGCAATGGCTTTCTCATTCACACAACCATTCTCCAGCCTGGGAGGAGGGTACGAGTATGGACCAGGGGCGGTTATCTGCACCTTTCCTTCATCCGCAAGATTTATCCAGCCTTGAAGATACTTAGGATAGAAGGTCAGGAGATAGTCAATGAAAGCCTCATTTGAATCTGAGCTCTCCCCTCTCCATTCTCTGAGCACATCATAGTAGAACCAGAAAGTTCTCTTGATTTCTTCCCATGCATCGTTGAGCTGGATTGGCATCTATTTGTCAACATGCAGCCATTTCTGTGCTCTGTGTTCCCTCTCCTCTTGCTTGTGAACCTTTTGAAACCACTCCTTCTTTTCTGCTCTTCTTCCATCTTCTTTCTGATCACGGGCACACCAGAAATAGAAGCAGCAGTTTTCTTTGCTTGTTCAATTTGGAGTGTTTTCAGAGCACTTCTGGTATTGAAGACCTTCTTTTGTGGCTCAACCTCAGATTCTTCAATATCCTGAATCAGCTTTCTCTGAATTGACTTAGAAGCCTTTGCTCTTTTGTTCTCAGGTTCTTCCATCGCCACAACCTTTCTCTTGATGGGCAATTCTGCACCAGCTTGACTTGTTCCAATTCTTCCTCTACCACTCAATTTCTCTATAGCAACTTCTTGCATTGTTTCTCTTGAAACCTGAGTGTAGACTGGCTTCTCCACCTTCTTAAACTTCAGTTTCTCAGTGGCCTCAATTTCCTTCATGGCTTCGGCAATGATTTTCTTTTCAGCTTCCTTGATCGTCTTGCCTTTCAGAGTTTGATCCAATAACTTCCTGAGATCAGCTCCGGGTCTTTCCCCCTTCTTGGATCCATACTCTGGTAGAAGCCTGGAGAGTGCTGTGTCCATATGATATTGCTCTTTACTGACACTCCGCACCTCCCCTGCCAACTGGTCTTGCTCCTCCTCGAGCCTCCTAAGGTGGTTCTTCGCCACTGAGAATTCTTCAGACAGATGAGCAAATTGGCTAGAGAGAGCTTCCTTGAACATATCTGTCATCTTGGCCATGAGCATTGAGCTCATTTCCTCAACAACATTCTTCACCAGCATCTCATTCTTCTCTGCCAATTTAGCTTCTAGTGATTCAGTTTGCTCTTGATGCTTCTGCTTCAGCTCTGCATTAAGCTCAGCCTTGACCACCTCCATCTTCTCTTCTAACTTTCCTTCCATGGAGGTCAGCTTTTCTTCCAGAGTGGTCTGAAGTTGCACCAGTTCTGAAGAAGAACTCAAGCTTTCAATCTTCTGAGTTTGGTTGGCCAATACCTCCTCGATCTGAGCAACTTTGGTCAGGATTGGCTCAACCTTCTCCAACTTCTCCATCACCGGGGTGAGATCAATCTCAGGAGAATATCTGATGTGCTGAGCTGGCTGTTCATCCTGAGTCTCAGTCTGAACCTGAGCTTCAGTCTGATCTGGGGTTTCACCCTGAGCTTGGGTGTCCACCTGAGCCTCGGTCTTCATATCAGACATTACAGATTTAAAGATAGGTACTTCAGTAATCCTGGCATAATTGTTAATAGTGCCAAAGGTTACCTGAAGGCTAACTTCAGTCTGAGGATGTTCGACAGCAGCCTTTTCAGCATCAGTTGAGTCTTTCTCCTTCTGAGATTGACTCTCATCATCCCCTTGTTGGTCCCCATCCTGAGATTTGTCTATGGAGCTCGGGGCACCAACTTCAGTAACTTTCCTCTCAGCTACTTTCTTCTTCACCAGCTCATCAAAGTCAGAGATTTTCATCCTGAGCTTGGTTTTTCTGAATCCTGAGAATTCAGTGAGAAAAGTTGTTTCCTCGTTCCACCAGTCTTCGCCTCTGAATGAAGCAATGTTGAGCATCTCCGGAAGAGTCTGGTTGAGGATATAGACCGTTGACCTCAATCTGAAGAAGATGTCTTGGAGGTCAGGGAATGAGCTAAGCTCAGGGTAGCGGTCTAGAATGAACCGTTCCCCCTTGCTTCCCCATTCGGTCTCTTCAGCTTCACCTTTCTTGAGCATCGGGCTCTCAGGTTCAGTGGGAAAATCTGCTGAATGATCAAATAAAAGATCACTCAGGAGCTCATCAATATTCATCTGCTCCTGATGCTCAACAATATATGAGGGTTGGGCAGGCAGCTCCTCAGTCTGAATTTGAACTGGTTCTGAGGTCTGAGCTAGTGCTTCCTCAGTATGACTCTGAACTTGATCCTCGGTCTGAGCAGGCATTTCCTCTGAAGGAATCTGAACTTGCTCTGAGGTCTGAGCAGGTTCTTCCTCAGCAGGAATCTGAGCAGCTTTTGAAGTCTGAGCAGGTGCTTCCTCAGCAGGAATCTGAACATTCTCTGAGGTCTGAGGTCCTTGGAATATTTCTTGAGAGAACTTGTCAGAGCTTAATGACGTCTCAAGAACCTCAGAGAAGACTTGCTCCTCAGTTTGTTCCTGTGCCTTTGAGATAACCTGAGCCAGCATTTGCAAAGGCGATTTCTGAGCTTCTTGGCTCTCAGGTTGAATCTCCTCAGATTCACTCTCCTCATCATCATCAGTGAGAACCACCATTCTTTTGCGCTTTGGAGCAAGGGTCTTTTGCTTCTTCAATTTTTCACCCTGCTCCTTCTTGGCTTCCAACAAAACCTTCCCCCTGGTTTGTTGGGTTTCTTCAGTAGCAGCAGCAATAGGTGATTCCACCTTTTTCTCTTTCTTCCCTTTGATGGTCCTCTTTGCAGCAATGGGCTTGAACATTACTTTGGACTTAGGGAAAGGAGTAGAGTTGGCAAAGATATCCTCCTCCTCACGGCACATTTCCAAAATAAATGCTATTTTGGTGGCATAGAGTATCCTGCCTTTGATCGATATTGCACCATCCTCCTTTTTTATCTTGGCTTGCTCACTCACCACCTTGATCAGATACTTCAGCCAGTTGAAATCCTTGGTGGGTGAGTCCTCAATCGCCGCCATCAATCGGAGTTTGGGAGTGCTGATCTGCTCAAAGCTCCCAGATCGACTCATTATGCACTTACTCACAATATCCATCAATACTCTGTATTTCGGCTTTAAATGCCGCTTATGTAAGGTCGCCTCAAACTTAACAGGATTCTCAGTAATCCTATCAAGATACGCTTGCTCTCGACCTAACATATACAAAGTGGGATCATATCCCCTATCGCACAACTCAAAAACGTCGTTCAAATTCTTGGGAACAATATACAGCTCTCGAACAAAATCCATAAACTTCAATAAATATTCAAGATGCGAAACAGAAATCTTGGACTCAATACAATCATCCTCATCTATTTCCATATTAGAGACGAACTCTATTACCTCGCGAGAATACTCCGCCTCCGGTCGGTTCGCGACTAGATTCGTTAGTTTTGCAAGACGAATCAAATGGAGTGCCTCTTCTTCATGCTTGGCGTTTGAAGTACTCTCCAGAGACACCACATATTCATACCATGACTTATTTGTTTCGGCCAATCTGTCGAATGTGGTAGGAGTCATTTTGGGAATATTTGAGGTTAGGGTTTGGAGCGATGAAGCTTTTCTGGGTAAAGGGAATTTTGTAGAGGATTGAAGGTTCAAAGGTTTTAATAAAATGGCTTTGAATGGCTTTTCAAAGAATATATAGTTCGAGATCGTGGGAAGTCGTACCGGTTTGGTGAAAAACAACGGTTAAGATTAATCACCAACTTAATCGGGTAGGCGAAAGGACGATCCTCCGAAAACTAATTCGCCATTTTAACCTCATTGATGATTAAAAGCAACAGAGCATTTAATGACTGTTGACCTTCCTTGGAATTTCAAAGATCCCGCCCAAAAACATTCTTCAGGTGTTTTTGTATTTATTGCAAATGATTACTGAGTTTCACTTAAGCAATAAATGAGTCGCATGAGTCATTACTTCTTCAGACTAATTTCCCTCTATCAGTCTTACTGAGTATTGACCTTGATAAAATGTCGAGATGATATCGAAAATCTTGAATGGGTTCAAGATGCTCTCGAAATCATCGACCTTGAAAGATACCCGAGTTTCACGAGACTCGATTCAAGATTTCAATTTTATCCTGAGTTTCTCAGTAGAATTCTGAGAAAACTTCATGCATCTGAAACCTTCAATTTTTTAGATTTACTCTATACACCTGGATCTAACATCCCTAATTCAACTGATAGTTCCTGAAATCTTGATTCAGCCAAAGGTTTAGTCAAGATATCGGCTCTCTGCTTATCAAGATGAATTTTCTCCATCCCGATGTCCTTTTTCTCGACATGATCTCGATGAAGTGATGTCGATATCCACATGCTTGCATCGGTGTGCAATACCGATTTTTGTGAAATAGCAATGGCACTATTATTGTCACAAAATATTGGTACTTCATTGGCTACAACTTTATAATCCCTTAATTGTTGTGCGAGGCAAAGAATGAAAGCACTGTGACTCTTTGCGACCATGTATTAAAACTTCAATAATCTTGGTTTACTCTTGAGGTATGTTTCTTCGAAAACCAAGATATCACTTACTTCCAAGAAATTGACAAGTTTCTGTAGTGGATTTCCGTCAATTTCGCAGAACCTCCATAATCGAGATCTGAGTAACCGGTTAATTGAGGTTATCATCATTTGGATACCACAATCCTCTATTCATTTGTGCCCTTAAGATACTTAAAGATCTTTTTGGCGACCTCCATGTGACTAGCCTTAGGATTAACTTGGTATCTTGCACATATCCCAACAAAGAAATGTTATATCCGCCTACTTGTTTGTGAGATAGAGCAATGATCCAATGACTCTCTATAATCGAAGATGACTTCTTGATTTGCCTTGTAATCAGGATCCATCTTGTAGTTAGTATTCATGGGAATCTAAGCTGCATTGCAATTTTGTACACCATACTTGCAATCGGATCTACGGTGTACTTTTCCTGGTTGATGAAGATTCCTTCCTTTGATTGTTTCACTTGAAGACCTAGAAAGAAATTCATCTCTCCCATCATAGACATCTCAAATTTGCCTTTCATCAGTGTAGAAAACTTTTCACACAGCTGATGGTTTGGAGATCCAAAAATGATGTCATCAACATATATCTGACCTAGTAAGATATCTTCCCATCTTCTATCCCGAACAAAGTTCTATCAACGAGTTTTTTGACAAAACCGTGGTCAAGAAGAAACCGAGAAAGAGTATCATACCATGCTCGGGTGCTTGCTTAAGACCATACAAGGCTTTTCCGAGCACAGAATTTGGTCATTACATGCGAAACCAGGAGGTTGTTCCACATAAACCTCTTCCTTAAGCACACCATTCAGAAATGCACTTTTCACATCCATTTGATAGACTATGAACTTCATGTGGGCAACATATGCAAGAAATAATCTGATGGCTTCTAGTCTTGCAACTGGTGCAAATGTTTCATCATAATCCAAGTCTTCTTCTTGGGAATAACCTTGTGCAACTAGCCTTGCCTTGTTTCTTACAATGTTGTTGTTTTCATCTCTTTTATTCTTGAATACCCACTTGGTTCCAATGACATTGTGCCTTTCAGGTCTATCCACCAACTCTCATACTTCATTCCTTGAGAATTGATTCAGCTCTTCTTGCATAGCAGTAATCCAAAAGGAATCTTGTAGAGCTTCACCAATCTCAGTAGGCTCTTTCTCTGATAGGAAGCAGCAGAATAGTGCACTTTCACCATGGAACCTTCTTGTTTTGACACCTTCAGTTAGATCACCCACAATCTGACTTGTAGGATGACTATCTAACCATCTTCTTCTAGATGTTCCCCCTTCAATAGTATCCTCAACATTTGAAATGTTAGGTTCAGTTAGTTCAATAAACTCAGGGAACAACAGAAAAGGAGAAAGGGAATCATCTTCCTCAGGGGAAATTCTATTCAGAACATTGTCAGTGACATTTGTTCCCCTTTGGTTGATAGATTCAGAATATGCCTTAACTATGACCATATCTTCATTGGCATCACATACCTGAGTCTGAACTGGTGTCTGTTCAGATTGGTCAGCTTCAGTGTGTTGGTTTTCCTTCAGTGGAGACTTTCCATCCTGAGTCTCACCATCCTGAGTTCCATCCTGAACTTCTTTGTCTGAGACTGAGTCACTCCATTCATAGGAAGTGACTGACTTCTTCTTTTCAGGTTCAGTGCATGATTTGTCATTCTTTTTCAGGCTTAATCTGGTGATTCTCTTGGTCAGTTCTCCTGAATCATGTTCCTGTTTCTTCTGAACACAAGTAGATTCATCAAAAACAACATGAGGTGTTTCCTCCACAATAAGAGTCCTACAGTTGTAAACTCTGAAAGCTTTACTGATTTCAGAATATCCTAAGAATATTCCTTCATCAGCTTTGCTATCAAAAGTTTTTAACCGATCTTTACCATTATTGTGTATGAAACACTTGCAACCAAACACACGAAAGAAAGAAACAAGAGGCTTCCTTTCATTCCAAAGCTCATAGGGTGTTTTGCCTTGACTCTTGGTCAGCATGGATCTGTTCTGTGAATAGCATGCAGTGTTGACAGCTTTAGCCCAAAATCTTTTAGGAATATCAGCTTCAACTATCATTGTCCTTGCAGCTTCTTTTAGAGTCATGTTCCTTCTTTCAGCAACACCATTTTGTTGAGGGGTCCTTGCAGCTGATGTTTCATGAGTAATTCCATTTGCTGCACAATAATCAGATATAATATGGTTTATAAATTCAGTTCCTTTGTCAGATCTGATTTTGACCACACTCAGATTTTTCTCAATACTGAGCCTTTTCAGTAATTCAGGCAGCTTGATCTGAGTCTCTTTCTTACTGAGTAAGAATATGACCCAAGTATATCTTGAGTAGTCATCAACTACTACTAGTGTATATTTCCTGCCATTAGTGCTCACTGGTGTTATTGGACCAAAAAGATCCATATGCAATAACTGAAGTATTCTTTCAGTAGAGACATCTACTTTGCTTTTAAATGATGCTCTAATTTGTTTTCCTTTTTGCACGCATCACAAATATGTTCCTTCTTGAACACTTCATTAAAGCAACCCCTCTCACAAGAGCTAATCTTGCAAGCTTACTCGGGGTTTTGAAATTCAAAGGTGATTCATCCTTTTATGTCATAACCAACGGTATCGTGGAACTTTTTCGCAACCAAACATGTATCTTTAGGAGTTGAACTCCAATCGACCCAAGATACACATTTCCTTTTCTAGTACGGTCAAGAATATTTTTACGTGAGATATCATCTTTCACATAACATAAGTTCTTAGAGAACTCAACATTAAATCCTTTATCACAGTAATTGGCTTATTGAAAGCAAGTTATGCTTCAATCCGGATACATATGAAACACCATGGATATGAACCGAGTCGATTTCAAAGTTCCATATCCTTCACTCATCCTTGGAGTTATCTCCAATTGTGATCTGAGGGCCTCTTTGTTCAACATAGTCCTTTGAGTATCCGCTTGAATCTGTCATATGTCTTGAGCATCCATTGTCAAGATACCATACAATGAGGGCCTTTTTTCATCTCTTTCATCGGTCTTTATGTGATCTTCAATATTTCAGTGCCATTGTTTTCTCCTCTGAAAAACAAATCAATTCTTAGGTACCCAATTTGTGTAGGGTCCTACAAGGTTATTTGTACCTTCGAATCCAAACACGCTCGACAACTCTAATCACTTTAGAGTGGTCGATCATCTTCCATAAACATCTACATACACATTTACTACTCTGGGTGCCTTAGTAGTTTCCTGTGTATGAGTGCTAGCCTTAGCATGAACATGAGCCTTAGAGTTTTCTTTGGTACATGCCTTTTGTTCAGTTGCTTTGGCTTCTGTGCAGCCGGTCTGAATCTTTGTTGACTCGGGTTCAAGTAACCTTTACCCTCAGGCAAGTGGGGTTCAGGTTGCCTGTACTGAAATTTTGGTCTTTCAGTATACTGAGGACTTAGTTTCTTCAGTTGAGAATGTCTCTGCTGAGTGTTTCTCTTCTGAAGATTCCTCTGATGGTTCAGTGCAGATCCTTTCAGGTTTGCATTCTTAGCCCGAGGCTTTGAAGTACTTGCCTGAAATTTTCCAACTGAGTGCTCAGGTTTTCTAGCCTTCACCTGAGGTTTGGGCTTTCTTACCTGATCATTCAGTTTTACTTGAACCATAGGTCCTTTTCCCTTGTCTACAACCTTGGGCATTTCTTCAGTTTGAAGTGTAGGTGCCACTGGTTTTACAAAGATTGTCTTCTTGCTACATGATGCAGCATTCAGATGACTTTGTGAGGTTCCCCCTGGAGTGTATCCCAATCCAGATTTTATAGTGGCAGATCTCTGGTAACTCTGAATTTCATCTATTACTTTAGATGCAGTATTCAATAAAGTTAGGTTGATCAGTGCTAGCTTATCCTCAAGCTCATCCTGATTCAATACACGTGTTCAGTGATTTTAAAACTTTTCTTTACTGAGGTCAGCTTGGGTCAGGTTGTCCTGATGATTTGGTCCTGAGAAGCACAAATCGCTCTGAGTCAAAGTCTACCTGAGACAGTGAGCCTGAGCTGCTTTCAGATACCTCAGATAATCCCAACCGAGTCCTGAGTTTTCAGAGATCCTTAGTTGCTTGGATCAGATAACTAACTTACTGAACCCTCAGAAGAGTAAGTTCAGTTTGGTAATTATCTGTTCTAGCTACTCAGATGTGCGGAATGGTTGGCCCTTAGTTTATACTCGTTTTAAGCTTTTGCTGAAAACCTTCCTTTTAATGGAATAGTGATTTAGGTTGTGATTCAATTATATGCAACTTCAGTGGATTGATTCCAACTGAATATCAGTGAAAATATGCTTTCAATTCAAAGTAATGCAACAGATAAATCAAAGCAAAACAGAAAGCAAATAACACAACAAGTTATAGTGGTTCAGAGACTCAAGCTCCTACGTCCACTCTCCCTGATCTCTTCAGAGAAATTCACTAATCACTTCCTTCTGACTACCTCTGTAGTTTACTAACCTTTCTATTTTGAGCTTTCTGACTACCTCTGTAGTTTACTAACTCAAAACACACACAAGCTTTCTGTCTATCCAAGATAGATTACTCACTTCATCTCTAGAGCTTTCTGACTACCTCAATGTAGTTTACTAACTCTTTACAACTCCAATCTCACCAACAATCACACTCAAACTACCTTACAAAGGGTTTGGGGGTTTCTTGGTTAGTTTCCAACTAGGATGAGATATCTTTTACAATAAAGATCAATGCAAAGGCTAGGATATCTCGACTAAGCTTTGGATATATCTTATCAAGCTAGGCTTAGTGGAATGAGCTCTCTTCGATATAAAGCCCTTGGGAAATTCTTGGGTTTTCGAGTGCTTCAACTTGCAATAATAAGTTTGAGCTCTTGAGTTGCTTACAAATTTCCCGTAACCTTACAATGTAGAGGGTCACAAGTATTTATAGGCACACACCAAGGTCACTCTTGAAAAACTATCCGTTGGAAGAGATAGCTTCGTGAGTTTCCTCTTATGGTGTGTGAGAAACGACTATATTTAGGGTTTGACACTCCCTAACACGTTTTAGGCAATAGCCTTTCATGTAGCCGGTCATCACTTTTTGCAGTCTGGAACTTTAGTACTTCTGACATCTTTTCAGTGACCTGTCGCTGTCAGTGTCAGTATGGTACAATGCTGTCTTCTTCTTTTTGACTTTTATCTCTAGTTAAAGGTAGACAACTCAACGGCTCTTTTTGGTTACAATCTCTGAGTGATATAACCTTAACAACATTTTGTCTTAGTTCCTTTTGTCTGCATTTGAATGTCTTGGCAAATATCTATTTTTCTAAGCAATCGCATTTTTCTCAGTATTGCATCCTTCGGATAGATATTTTCAGTGCCTCGGAACATTCAGGTTTATACTGAGCATTCAGTACATTACTGAATCTTCAGAAATTACTGTGCTTTCAGTATCCTTCAGTCTTCAGTCTTCTGTCTTCTGTGTCTTCAGTCTTCTGAGTCTTCGGTCTTCTGAGTCTTCAGAGTCTTCTGAGTCTTCAGTCTTCTGAGTCTTCTGAGTCTTCAGGGTCTTCTGAGTCTTCACAGATATACTGACTGATGTACTGAGTCTTAATGTTGAGTCTTCAGTTCCTCAGTTTCATACTGAGTCTTCAGTATCTCAGTTTCTCACCGAGTCTTCAGTTTCTCAGTTTCTCACCGAGTCTTCAGAAACTTCAGTTTCATACTGAAACTTCAGTTTCTTCAGGAACTTATTGAGTCTTCAGAACCTATCCTGATCTATATCTGCTGACTATACATTTTGCAAATAGCATCCTGAATACTCTAAAACTGAATCCTGACTCAACTATCAAGATTATCCTGAACATGTCATGCTCAGGGGTTTTGGGATCTAATCAAAATCATATCTTTATTAAATTCATCTCCCAACAGGATCCATCTTCTCAACGGTTTTCACTCCGAGAGGTTAGTTTACGTAAACCCGTAGTAATTCTGCATGCGTAGGATTTACGTGAACTGTTTATATGCATGATTTGTTGTTGTATTATTATTTGAATTAATATAGGATTAATTCATGCTATTAATAATTGTTAGAATTAAATTTGTATTTAAATATTCATCCCGAATAGATCCGAGCAATTAATTCCCCAACAGGACGGCCAAAAGAAAACTTTCACATGAATAAATTCTCAAAAGGATGATTGTGAATTATTATTAGTGGCGACGATGACCCTCCCAAGAGGCTCGTTCAAAACGAAGTAATAATTCTGTATTTAATCATGGTTATTACTTATGTATAAAATTGATATGCATATACTTCGCCAAAGTCCCTGTCAATTTTATATTGGTCAAGTAGGAGCCAACTCTTAATTTTTCTTAAAAATTAAAGGTTTGTAACTGTTTTTGTTTGTAACCTGCTTAAATCTGATTTAAATGATGACCTACCCACGTGACTCATTTAAACTGTTTTGAGATGTTGGCTGATGCATGTTCATATTTTTTTGAGATTTCAATATGATTCATGTGATCGAATTATGTGATTTTCTTTATGTTGATACGGATATTGACACAAGATGTATGTTTATTTTAAGTATCATCATGTCGCAACTTTTTAATCTACTGTTCAATATACTGAAAGTCAATTTGCTTACTGGAGAAAACTATCTTGTTTGGAAACGAAAACTCATGATTGTCCTAACTGCACATCAATCCAAATGGGTACTTGACACACCAAAACCCGAAAAACCAGCTGAGGATGCTAGTGTATGGGAAGAGATGGAATATAATGAATGGGAGTTGGCCAATGAATTGATAAAGGACATAATCTTGACACACATGTCAGATTTATTGAAACGCCTTCATCAAGGATTTGAATCAGTCGAAGCGATGTTTGCACATTCGGCCCATAAGGCAATCCAAAGCATTAGGCATGACATGTTCAAGCTAAAAATGGAAGAAGGAACGACTGCAAGGGAGCACGTTCTTAGGGTTATGGTTCTTTTTGAAGAGCTTGCAATTTTTGGCGAAAAATATGATTTCAAAAGCAAAGTTGATTTCATTCTCAATTCTCTGCCAAAGAGTTATGATCATCCTTATGTAGAATATCTAATGGAAGATATGGAATTTACTGTGGATGATCTTATAAATGCTCTTACTTTGGTTGAAGAGGAGATAGAGCGCAATAAAATGAACTTGGTTGCAAAGGGGTCTCCTTCTCGTTCTAGGCCAATTGGTGGAAAGAATGATGAAGAGACAAAAAGGATAAACCAGTTCTATTCAACCTTCAAAATTGGAAGTCTAAGTAAGAGGAAATGTTTGGAGTGCGGTGAAAGAGGACATTGGAGGTCGGCCTGTTCCAATCCCAAGCGGAATGGAAAGAAAGGTAATTATCACACACTAGTTGTCAAAACTTGTTTAGTGGTGTAATGAATACGGGATCCACTGATCATGTTTGTTTCACTTTACAGGGGTTCAAAAGGACCCGGAAACTTAGTGGAAGTGAGATCCTCATCACGCTAGGCGATGCTACGAGAGTGGCAGCTGAAGCAGTGGGAGACGTGCACCTGTCTTTTGAAGACAAAAGTTTAATTTTAAGAGATGTTCTTTATGTTCCTATTTTTCACAAAAACCTTATTTCAGTTTCCAAACTATTTGTCGATGGATATTCTGGTCGTTTTAATGAACATGTTACTATTTTTCGTAACGATGTGTTTATCTGTCATGGAACTTTACGTAACAATCTCTATATTATTAACTGTGCACACCACTCACAAAATGCATCCTGTAACACATCTACCATTTCAAGCACTAAAAGAAAACATTCGACTAACGTGAATGAGACACTTCTTTGGCATCTAAGATTAGGCCATATTAATCCGAATAGGATCCAAAGGTTGGTCCAAGATGGTTCATTGGAGTCCCTCCGGATTGAACCATTTCCAACCTGCGAATCATGTTTGGAGGGTAAAATGACTAAGAGGGAATTTGGAGCCAAGGAGCTTAGAGCTAAAGAAGTGTTAGAAATCGTTCACATTGACGTGTGTGGTCCAATGCAAATCAACGCTAGAGGAGGCTACGAGTATTTCATTACGTTTATCGATGATTACTCACGCTATGGTTATATTTTCCTAATGAAGCATAAATCTGAGACCTTTGACAAATTCAAAGAATTTTAGGCTCAAGCAGAGAATCATAAGGAAAAGAGTATCAAGTTTCTACGATCTGATCGTGGAGGCGAATACCTCAGCGATGAATTTTTGAACTACCTGTCAGATGAAGGGATTGCATCTCAGTTGACTGCACCCGCTACCCCTTAACAAAACGGGGTTACAGAATGAAGAAACAGAACACTTTTAGAAATGGTCAGGTCAATGATGAGTTATGCGGATTTACCAAAATCGTTCTGGGGTTACGCCTTAGAAACAACGACTTACATTCTGAACCTAGTGCCATCTAAATCGATTCCCAAAACCCCTAGAGAATTGTGGATAAGGCGCAAGCCCAGCTTGGGACATATGAGGATCTGGGGGTGTCCGGCATACGTGTTGGATAAGGAAGCTGGTAAATTGGATGAACGTTCAGAATTAAGGTTGTTCATTGGATACCCTGAGGGAACAAAGGGATTCATGTTCTATGGTCCCAAAGATCAAAAGGTCATAATCTATACGCACTTTAGATTTTTGGAAGAAGACTATATGAACGATAGAAAGCCTAGAAGTGAGATTACCTTAGAAGAACTTAAGGGGCCAACTCCATTGCCAACTGTACAAGTCAATATACCAAGCGTCACACCTACACAACCAGAACCTCGTCGCAGTGGGAGGTTGTTAGACAACCTGAGCGATTCTTGGGGATATGAAAGTCCTCGGACTTGATCCCCGGAGAAGAATCAGACCCATGGTCGTACAACGAGGTGATCTAAGACAAGTATGCAGATTCTTGGCAAACTGCAATGAAAGCCGAAATGGGTTCAATGGATCACAATAAAGTATGGGAGCTAGTCGAACCCCTTAATGGGGTGAAACAAATTAGATGTAAGTGGGTATACAAGTGAAAGAGGGGACCGGACGGGAAGGTGGAAACCTTTAAAGTAAGATTCATGGTGAAAGGGTACACTCAGAAAGAAGGGATCGATTATGAGGAAACCTTTTCGCTCGTAGCCATGCTCAAGTCCATCCGCATTCTCTTGTCGATTGCTGCACACCTAGATTTTGAGATCTGGCAAATGGATGTCAAGACGGCTTTCCTTAACGGAAGTCTTGACTATAAAATCTATATGCAACAACCCGAAGGCTTCATTGAAAAAGGCCAAGAGCATCTGGTTTGCAAGTTAAAGAAGTCCATTTATGGACTGAAGCAAGCATCCCGTGCTTGGAATCAATGTTTTGATCAGGTTATAAAATCCTACAGTTTTGATCAAAACAATTTTGAAAGTTGTGTTTATAAAAAGCATGACGGAACTGCCTTGGTATTCTTAGTACTATACGTAGATGATATTCTGCTCATCGGGAACGATGTAAATGTGTTGTCAGATGTAAGGGCATGGCTGTCAAAACAGTTTGATATGAAGGACTTAGGAGAAGCTGGTCACGTCCTAGGGATCAAGATCACTCGATATCGCAGGAAAATGATGATCGGCCTCTCACAAGCTTCATACATAAATACCGTTTTGAAGCGATTCAGCATGCAAGATTCCAAGAAAGGCTTTGTGACTTTTAGACACGGAATCCATCTATCAAGGAGATGTGTCCCAAGACACAAAAGGAGATAGATGACATGAAAGGCATTTCTTATGCTTCGGCTGTAGGAAGCCTCATGTATGCAATGATGTGCACGAGATCGGATATCTGCTTTGTCGTAGGCATGGTAGCAAGATATCAAAGTAACCCTGGGAAGGAGCATTAGATTGCACTTAAAAATATTCTAAAGTATCTGAAGAGGAAACAAGACATAATGTTGGTTTATCAGTCAGACAGTCTGATCCCCATTGGTTACACGGACTCAAATTTCCAATCAGACATAGACTCCAGAAAGTCAACCTCGGGTAGTGTGTTTTGCATGAGGGGAGGAGCCATGATATGGAGAAATGTTAAGCAGAAATGCATCGCAGATTCTACCATGGAAGTCGAATATGTAGCTGCTTGTGAAGCAGCGAAAGAAGCGGTTTGGCTCAATAACTTCCTTGTGGACTTGGACGTTATTTCGGATTTGCCCAGCACAACCACGGTTTACGGTGATAATGCCGGAGCAGTTGTAAATTCTAGGGAACCGAGAGACCACAAAGCCAACAAACACATAGAAAGAAAATACCATCTTATACGAGAAATCATTAAGAGAGGAGACATAGAGGTGACAAAGATTGCGTCGGAAGACAACCTTGCAGATCCATTCACAAAGGGTCTGCCTCAGAATGCATTCGAGAGACATGTGGAAGGAATGGGTGTCAAGAGCATTGTCAATCTGCTTTGAGTATAAATGGGAGAAATATTATTAAGTTCGTGTAGGTGACATTAGATGTCACATAGAACACGAGACGTGCTGTAGTATACTTAAAAGCAGACTTTGAGTATAAGTGGGAGATTGTTGGGGTTATACTGGAAAGTATGTTTTTTACTTTGTATAACCAAACTGAATTTCTTATTTATTTACTGAAATAAATTATTTATCACTGTTGCATTAAATATGATTGAATGTTATATATATATTTGTTGCAAACATGTTCAATAAATAGTACGTGTTACATTGTAGTTAATTTGGTGATACCAGATCACGGAAGATCAAATTAACAGTTCCTCGTAACTAAGTACAAATTCACAACTCAGATGGAAATGAACAATCCATCATGAAAGGTTGAAGTGTAAGGCTCAGATTGACTTGTCTTGACCAAGAGAATACACTAGTGCATTATGATGCGCTGAATAGGACCTACAGGAGGATAAATTCTTCGGTACTGAATATACAAGAATTAGACCTCAGTGGTTCGTTATTTCTTAATCTCCGTCCCTTAAATAGGATCGTGTGAAATTAATAACTATTGCTTTGATTTATGATGGGAAGAGAATCAACGCAATTCGATACCTTATATCTTGGGCAATATTATTAGCTACATGACGATTGCTAAGATTTAATACGAAGGATCGTGTGCAAGTACGGCTTGCTTGATTTGTCCCCTTGGTGGGCTCAGAAGCTTTATCATACCAAATCTTGCAAGTGGAAATTTATTTCTGTTAGTGTTAGTGTCCTAGAGACAATCTATTGCAAGGACATAATACTCGATAATATTCAGTTTGATTTAATATTATAGTTCACTTAATATTAATGTATGGCAATACACTTGTTTGAATATTATGTTTGATTGTTTGCATTTATTCATGCAAGTGTTCCCATGAGTCATTGCTGTCATTGAGGTTGTGAGAACTCAGATGACTTATGCATGATTCTCAAATAGTTCCGATCAAGGATCATCAAGAATGGGATATTGATGATGAAATGGAGATTGGTGTGCGATCTGTATCATACTCTTAGAGAGTGTAGTAAGATCTCACTTACTACGAGATACTAGGTATCTCATGATGGATGCACAAATACCTTAGAGGATATTGGTATACCCATCCGAGAAACCGTTTGATGTATTTCCACTATATGTGCCTACGGGTGTCTCGGTTAGTGGGAGCGATGCGATACTCCTTTGACTTGAGGTCAATACGCACGACATGTGTGGGATGATGAACTTTGACCATGACCGATGCTTGCACTCGTCTATGGGTAGATATGACTTGGATTGGGTTCATCACGAAGTGCATGTGCGTGGTAGTTGAGCCAAGAATATGATTCATTCCTCAATGTGGATTTAGAGAGAATACTCGTCTTCTCATCATAATTGGATCAAAGTCATCGGCCGATGCACGTCAACTTAGACTTTGTGGCTAAGTGTGACATACATGATCAATTAGTGAATAGAGATAATATGATTAAGTTATTTGAATAAACACTTCATCATGTTCAAGACTTAATCGAGTATTCGCGAATGAAAGGAGGAAATCGTAACAGCCCATGTTTCAGTTATAGGTAGTTGCACGTTTCTTGCAACGTACCTCATATATTGAGAATGTCTGATTTATTGTCTAGGGTTCAATTAAGACCGTTAGTTTGACTAATCGCTCGATATATGAGGGCCTATGGGTCATGTTGGGGTTATACGTGAAAGTATGCTTTTACTTTGTATAACCTATGTATTAAACACTTATTTACTGAAATAAATTGTTTATCACTGTTGCTTTAAATATGATTGAATGTTATATATATTTATTGCAAACCATTCGTACCAAGCGTTACATTGTAGTTAACGTGGTGATACCAGATCACAGAAGATCACGTTAACAGTTCCTTGTATACGAGTGCGTGTTTCACAACTTAGATAGATCCGAACAATCTATTGGTAGAAGTTGATGTGTAAGGCTCAGATTGGCTTGTCTTGACCAAGAGATTACACTAGTGCATTCGATGCGCTGAAGCGGACCTACAAAGAGGATAAACTCATTCACACTGACTTAAGGGATGAAGAGTTAGACCTCAGTGGTTGTTGATTTCTTAATCTCTGTCACTTAATAAGGACTGTGTGTGATTAGTAGTTATTGCTTTGACTTATAAATGGTAAGAGAATCATTGCGACTTCGATACCCTATATCTTGGGCAATAATATTAATTGCACGACAGTTGCTAAATTAATACAGAGAATCGTGTGCTTGCAAAAGTCTTGCTTGATTGGTCCCCTTGGTGGGCCCGAAACCTTTATCATACCAAATCTTGCAAGTGAAATTAATTTTCCGGTATGGATAATAAAGCTGGGATGTCCTCACTCCAAGGATAAAGTTATTAATTAATATAAAGCTTTTCAGTGGCTTAATTAATTAATGGACTAAATAATCTTAAACACGGAAAATAATAACCAGGAGTCATATTACCGTAATATGGGTAAAGTTGGATAGTGCAATATTAATTATATAGTGGTATTAATTAATATTAATGGGCTGAATTATATTGTGGCTCAATATTGGAATTTAGAAGCCCATTGGAAGGTCCATCTTAATTCTCCTAAATGTCCCTCAAGTAGCCCAAATTATAGTCCAATAAATAAAAGGTGCTTAAAATAAAATAAATTTATTGTGCAATATTTCCTATTTTTTCAAAAATATTAAAGAAAAGAGGGAGAAGGATTTTCTTGAAAAGATTTTATGGAAAGGAGATAATGTATTCTTGGAATACAAGATTATCCTATAAATTCAAGAATCCCACTTGGCTTCTTTAATAGGGAATTTTCTAAAATTATGTGTAAGAAAGGGAAGAAAGATTTTCTTGATTTTCTTGGAAAGATTTTATGGCAAAAGATATGTAATAAGAATATCTCATAAATTCAAGAAAGATTCAATCTTGCAAATCTTCTTGTTTTTTTTCGAAAATTTAGGCTAAATAAGGGTGTGAGATTTTTGTGTAAAAATACACATGGAAAGAAGAATATATTGGATATATTCAAGATTTCTTGGAGATCAAGAAAAGATCTTTCCTAGCCCTAATTGCCTTGAAAATTTCAAACACCCCCTTACTTATAAATAGGGGATGAATTTTTCATTGCCAACGAGTGTTCCATGCGTTGGAAATATTAGAAATCCACAAAGGTGGTGCAACAATTTTTATTTTTCTTATTTTATAAATCGTTCATCGGAGAACCTTCCACCGGGGTTATTGGACGAGGACTTGGGAATACTTGAGAAGGACTTTTGGTGGGTATCCAGATACTTGATCCTGCCTGTCTCAGATTGTCTCTCCAACGGGTACGTTTACGTAAACTCCTAAAAATTCCGCATGCTAGGATCTTTTACGTGAAATTTTATTTGCATGTCGTTGTTGGATTAATTATTATTTGAATTCACTTAGGTAAATTCATGCTAGTAATAATTGTTAATTTAAATTTGTCTTTATGTGGTCATCTCGATAGATCCTGGCATATGTTATCCCAACAACTGGTATCAGAGTGCCGGTTCGGGCTCTGATATTTTGAACTGTAATTTAAATTATTGTTCATTAAAATTGAAATTGGATAGTAGAACTGTTAGATCTGTTTTGCAGGTATCCAATTGTCATGGCATTTTAATGTGCTTATTTACATGCAAATAAATTGTTGGTTTTTAATTCGATTCGTTCGGATTCGTTTTGCCTCGTTAGAAAATCCACGAGTAGATTAGGATTTGTTTGATTTGATCAATGTAATAGACTAGTCTAGATCTAGGTTTATTTATTTTTTGTAAATAAATTATAACCGAATCGTGAATGAAGACAGAGACGAAGAATTAAAGATGGGAGTCCAAGAGCCCGGACGTACGCGAGTCAAGGCGGAGCACGCGGGCTAGGCCAAAGGCCTAGCGACCGCGCGAACCACCCGAAAGGTCGCGTCGGGTGGCGCACGCTGCGGCCGCATGGCGCGCGCGACCGTAGCGTGCGCGAAGGGCTGTTTTGGGTTCGGGGCGAAGGACCCCAGACGCGGGTGCTTCTGGGCGATGCTCCGTGCGAATGCGCCATGGGCGACGGGGTGGGATGGCTGATCCGGATAGGGGCGTGCGCCTAGGCGCATGTGACTCGGTTCTGGGTCGTGAGCTACTGGTTTTCCGAACGTCGTCCTAACCCAAAACGGAGAATGTTTTAAAGAATTATTGAGGATTCAGTGGGAGCTTTTCGAGACGAATGATGAAAGCAAAAGAAGGGACGATTTCTCAAGATCAAGATTTGAAATTTAAACCACGACAGTTGGATATATGTGCCCAACGTGTTTTATTTAGTCTTGATGTTTGTTTTAAATTTGTGCAATTTTATTTATTAAATGTGTTTGCATGATTTGGAATTGTCTAAAAGAAAATCTCACTTTCGAAAATTACTAAGTATGTTTTATTGACAAATTTTATTCCGGATAATAAAATTACGTCAAATTGACCTCCATGATTTATTTATTTGTGAATTCTTTTGGAGAAATTTCCCCAACGGAACGGCCAAAAGATGGATTTCGCATGAATAAATTCCCAAAATGATGATTGTGAATTATTATTAGTGGCGACGATGACCCTCCCAACGAGGCTCGTACAAAGCGAAGTAATAATTCTGTATTTAATCATGGTTATTACTTAGGTATAAAATTAATATGCATATACTTCTCCTAAGTCCCTGTCAATTTTATATTGGTCAAGTGGGAGCCGACTATTAATTATGAATTAAAGGTTTGTAACTGTTCTTGTTTGTAACCTGCTTGAATGTGTTTAAATAGACAGTTCACCCAACGTGACCTATTTAAACTGTTTTGAGATGTCGGATGATGCAAGTTCATATTGTTTTGAGATTTTGATATGATCTATGTGATCGAATTGAGTGATAATTTTGTGCTTATACAAATTGTTATTTATTTCAGTTCAGCATGTCGCAACCTTTTAATCCACTGAAATATACACTCAAAGAACATCAATTAACTGGTGATAACTATGTTGTTTGGAAATGTAATATGAGTTTTGTCCTACCTGCACAAGAACACAATTGGGTTCTCGGGATGCCCAAGCCAAACAAGCCAACTGAAAGATCAACCGAAGCGAAGAGATCTTTATATAATGTCTGGGAGCAGGCCAATGAACCTATGAAGTATATAATCTTGACATCTTTGTCTGAGGATTTGAGATACATTCATGAAGGTGTTGAATCTGCTGCGGAAATTATGGAAAGTCTCGAAGATATGTTTTTAACAAAGAACCGCATGATCGATCAGTTCAAATGTGATGGCGTGACAATGCTGAAAATGACGGAGGGAACACCCGTAAGGGATCATGTTCTCAAGGTCAAGCGTTATTTTGACAAGCTTGCTTATCTCGGTGCTGAGTATAGTAGTGAGGTTCAAGTGGATTCTTTGTTCCTAACTCTTCCAAAATGTTTTGATGAGTTTTACTGTAGTTTTGTGATGAGCGATCACACGTTCACTATGGATACTCTTCAAGAAGCTTTGGAGACGATAGAGAAACATTTGGGACAAGAAGATGAAGCCTTGGTGACCAAAAGTTTTTTCTCAAAATCTAGGCCAACGGAGGGCAAGATTGATGAAAAGATGAATGGTGGAAACCAAGGAAACCTCACTGCCAAGAAAGGTAGAGAAAAGACGGTCAAATGGTTGGGTGTCAGAATGAATCCAAAAGGGAAGTGTTTCAACTGTGGTGAAAAAGGACATTGGAGGAATGCCTGTTCCAATCCCAAAACGAGAGGAAAGAAAGGTAATTCTCACGCACTAGTTGTTGAAACTTGTTTAGCGGCGTATGCTACCCACTCGTGGGTAATGGATACGAGATCCATTGATCATGTTTGTTTCACATTACAGGGGTTCAAGTTGACCCGGCAACTTAGTGAAAGTGAGATCCTCATCACACTGTACGAGAGTAGCAGCTGAAGCAGTAGGAGACGTGCACTTGTCTTTTGAAGACAAGTTTTTAGTTTTGAGAGATGTTCTTTACGTTCCAGTTTTTTGCAAAAACCTTATTTCAGTTTCTAAACTAATTAATGATGGATATTCTGTTCATTTTTCTAAGCAAGTTACTGTTTACCGTAACGATGTGTTTATCTATCATGAAATTTTGCAGAACAATCTCTATACTATTAACTGTGCACACCACTCACAAAATGCATCTTATAACAGATCGACTGTTTCATGCAATAAGAGAAAACGTTCAGAAAATGTGAACGAGACACTTCTATGGGATCTAAGACTGGGTCACATTAATCTAAATAGGATCCAAAGGTTGGTGAAAGATGGTTCGCTGTCGGACCTACAGTTAGAACCACTTCCAACCTGCGAATCATGTTTGGAGGGTAAGATGACCAAGAGAGCGTTTGAAGCCAAGGGGAATAGAGCCACAGAAGTGTTGCAAATCGTTCACACTGACGTGTATGGTCTAATATCAACCAAAGCTAGAGGCAGCTATGAGTATTTCGTGACTTTCATCGATGATTACGCAAGGTTCGGGTACATTTTCCTCATGAAACACAAATCAGAAGCCTTTGATAAATTCAAGGAGTTCAAAGCCGAAGTGGAGAATCATCAGGAAAAGAGTATCAAGTTTCTACGATCTGATCGTGGAGATGAATACCTCAGCGATGAGTTTTTGAACTACCTGTTAGACGAGGGCATTGTTTCCCAGTTGACTGCACCCGGAACCCCTCAACAAAATGGGGTTGCAGAACAAAGAAACAGAACACTCTTAGAAATGGTCAGATCCATGATGAGTTATTCAGATCTACCCAAGTTATTTTGGGGTCACGCCTTGGAAACAACGGCTTGCGTTCTGAATCTGGTGCCATCCAAATCGGTTCCCAAAACCCCTAAAGAGTTGTGGACCGGGCGCAAGCCCAGTCTGAGACATCTCAAGATTTGAGGGTGTTTGGAATACGTGCTAGACAAGGAAGCCGATATGTTGGATGCACGATCGGAACTAAGGCTGTTTATAGGATATCCCATGGGAATGAAAGGGTGCATGTTCTATGATCCCAAAGATCAAAAGGTGGTAATAAGTACGCACTTTAAATTTTTGGAAGAAGACTTTATGAACAATCGAAAGCCCAAAAGTGAGTTTACCTTAAATGAAATAAGAGGGCAAACTTCTATACCAACTGTATAGGTTGAATACCAAGCGTCACACCGACATAATCGGAACCTCGTCGTAGTGGGAGGGTTGTCCGACAACCTGAGAGATTCATGGGGATAGGAGAATCTTTGGATTTGGTCCCCGGGGATAGTGAATCAGACCCCTGGTCCTACAAGGAGGCGGTCCAAGATAAAGATTCAGAATCATGGCAAACTACGTTGGAAGCCGAGATGGGCTCAATGGATCATAATCATGTGTGGGAGCTAGTTGAACCACCCAATGGGATAAAACTCATTGGATGCAAGTGGGTCTACAAGAGGAAAAGAGGACCGGACGGGAAGGTGGAAACCTTTAAAGCTAGGCTTGTGGCAAAGGGATACACTCAGAAAGAGGGTATCGATTATGAAGAAACCTTTTCGCCTGTAGCCATGCTTAAGTCCATTCGTATTCTCTTGGTAATAGTTGTGCATCTAGATTTTTAGATCTGGCAAATGGATATCAAGACAGCTTTCCTTAACGGGAGTCTTGACGAGGAAATCTATATGCAACAGCCCGAAGGTTTCATCGAAAAAGGCCAAGAACACCTTGTGTGCAAGCTCAGGAAGTCCATTTATGGACTTAAGCAAGCATCTCGGGCTTGGAACCAATGTTTTGATCATGTAATAAAATCTTATGGGTTTGATCAAAACGATTTCGAGAGTTGTGTTTATAGAAAGTGTGACAGAACTGCCTTGGTATTCCTAGTACTATACGTAGACGATATTCTGCTCATCGGAAACGATGTAAAGGTTTTGTCAGATGTAAGGGTATGGCTATCAAAAAAGTTTGATATGAAGGACTTAGGGAAAGCCGGTCATATTCTTGGGATCAAGATCACTCGAGATCGAAAGAAAAGAATGATCGGCTTATCGCAAGCTTCATACATAGGTACCATTTTGAAGCATTTCAACATGCAAGATTCCAAGTAGGGTTTTGTACCATTCAGGCATGGAATCCATCAATCGAAAGACATGTGCCCTAAGACACAAAGGGAGATAGATGACTTGAGAGACATTCCTTATGCGTCGGCAGTAGGAAGTCTCATGTATGCAATGTTGTGTATGAGACTGGATATCTGCTACGCCGTAGGCATGGTAGCAAGATATCAAAGTAATCCCAGAAATCAACATTGGACTGCTGTTAAGAACATTCTGAAGTATCTGAAAAGAACTCGAGATAGAATGCTGGTTTATCAGTCAGATAGTTTACTTCCAGTGGGATACACAGACTCAGATTTCCTATCAGACCTAAATTCCAGAAAATCTACCTCGGGTAGTGTGTTTTGTCTGGAGGGAGGAGCTGTAACATGGAGAAGCGTTAAGCAGAAATGCATAGCCGATTCTACCATGGAAGCTGGATATGTAGCTGCTTGTGAAGCAGTGAAAGAAGCGGTGTGGCTCAAGAACTTCCTAGTGGACTTGGACGTTGTTCCGAATTTGCCCAGCACAATCACGATCTTTTGTGATAATGCCGGAGCAGTTGCAAATTCAAGGGAACCTAGAGCCCACAAGGCCAGCAAACACATTGAAAGGAAATACCATCTTATACGAGAAATCGTTAAGAGAAGAGATATAGAGGTGACAAAGATCGCGTTGGAAGACAACCTAGCCGATCCATTCACAAAGGGTCTGCCTCAGTTAACATTCGAGAGACATGTGGAAGGAATGGGTGTCAAGAGCGTTGCCAATCTGCTTCGAGTATAAGTGGGAGAAATGTTATTAGGTTGATGTAGGTGACATTAGATGTCACCAGATAATACATCAGACAGGCTGTGGTATACTTAAAAGCAGACTTTGAGTATAAATGAGAGATTGTTGGGGTTATACGTGAAAGTATGCTTTTACTTTGTATAACCTATGTATTAAACACTTATTTACTGAAATAAATTGTTTATCACTATTGCTTTAAATATGATTGAATGTTATATATATTTATTACAAACCGTTCGTAGCAAGTGTTACATTGTAATTAAAGTGGTGATACCAGATCACAGAAGATCTTGTTAACAGTTCCTTGTATACGAGTGCGTGTTTCACAACTTAGATAGATCCGAACAATCTATTGGTAGAAGTTGATGTGTAAGGCTCAGATTGACTTGTCTTGACCAATAGATTACACTAGTGCATTCGATGCGCTGAAGCGGACCTACAGAGAGGATAAACTCATTCACACTAACTTAAGGGATGAAGAGTTAGACCTCAGTGGTTGTTGATTACTTAATCTCTGTCACTTAATAAGGACTGTGTGTGATTAGTAGTTATTGCTTTGACTTATAAATGGGAAGAGAATCATTGCGACTTCGATACCCTATATCTTGGGCAATAATATTAATTGCACGACAATTGCTAAATTAATACAGAGAATCGTGTGCTTGCAAAAGTCTTGCTTATTTGGTCCCCTTGGTGGGCCCGGAACCTTTATCATACCAAATCTTGCAAGTGGAATTAATTTTCCGGTATGGATAATAAAGCTGGACTATCCTTACTCCAAGGATAAAAATATTAGTTAATATAAAGCTTTTTAGTGGCTTAATTAATTAATGGACTAAATAATCTTAAACACGAGAAATAATAACCGGGAGCCATATTACCGTAATATGGGTAAAGTTGGATAATGCAATATTAATTATATAGTGATATTAATTAATATTAATGGGCTGAATTATATTGTGGCTCAATATTGGAATTCAGAAGCCCATTGAAAGGTCCATCTTAATTCTCCTAAAGGCCCCTCAAGTAGCCCAAATTATAGTCCAATAAATAAAAGGTGCTTAAAATAAAATAAATTTATTGTTGCAATATTTCCTATTTTTTTCAAAAATATTAAAGAAAAGAGGGAGAGGATTTTTCTTGAAAAGATTTTATGGAAAGGAGACAATGTATTCTTGGAATACAAGATTATCCCATACATTCAAGAAAACTCCCACTTGGCTTCTTTAATAGGGAATTTTTGAAAATTATGTGTAAGAAAGGGAAGAAAGATTTTCTTGATTTTCTAGGAAAGATTTTATGGCAAAAGATATGTATTGTTGGAATACAAGAATATCTCATAAATTCAAGAAAGATCCAATCTTGCAAATCTTCTTGTTTTTTTCGAAAATTTAGGCTAAATAAGGGTGTGAGATTTTTGTGGAAAAATACACATGGAAAGAAGAATATATTGGATATATTCAAGATTTCTTGGAGATCAAGAAAAGATCATTCCTAGCCCTAATTGCCTTGAAAATTTTGAACACCCCCTTACTTATATATAGGGGATGAATTTTTCATTCCCAAAGAGTGTTCCATGCGTTTGAAATATTAGAAATCCACAAAGGTGGTGCAACAATTTTTATTTTTCTTATTTTATAAATCGTTCATCGGAGAACCTTCCACCGGGGTTATTGGACGAGGACTTGGGAATACTTGAGAAGGACTTTTGGTGGGTATCCAGATACTTGATCCTATCTGTCTCAGATCGTCTCTCCAACGGGTACGTTTACGTAAACTCCTAAAAATTCTGCATGCTAGGATCTTTTACGTGAAATTTTATTTGCATGTCGTTGTTGGATTAATTATTATTTGAATTCACTTAAGTAAATTCATGCTAGTAATAATTGTTAATTTAAATTTGTGTTTATGAGGTCATCCCGATAGATCCTGGCATATGTTATCCCAACAGGTCACACAACAAGTAGTTCCCTTTTACTGATTATAGTTGGTCGATTAAATGTTAAATTGAATTTAATATTTAATTTATGGAGAATTAATTAATAATAGATTAATTTGAAATTAATTATTATTAATATTTAATTAAATTAGATTTAATTAAATAAGAATTCTCAATAATAATATATGGAATATTATTGTAGGATTTAATATATATGGAATCAAATCCGTAGAGATTTGATATACATGAGAATTAAATTCGTAGAGATTTTATATGTGGGAAATAAATCTTAGAGATTTATTTAAATAAAGATTAGGGATTTTATTTCCTAATCAGGTTAACTTAAGATTTAAGCTGGGCCTTCCCTATATATATGAGCTCTTGGGAATTCACAAACAACGTTAGTTCATATTTTCTCCATAAAATCTAGAGTTAGAATTTTCCTAGCAAATTCATCTCGGGATTCAAAAGCTGGCAAATCTGTGCAAGTCTGTGAACGGGGATTACGTGGATACCATAGTTGAGGAATTCGTGTACGAATTGTTGTAAGAATTCTGTTTACGTTTACTCGTATTTAATTATGCAATTAATTGCTCGTTGTTGGTGAACTGTTTATTTTCGCTGCGCATGTATTACGTGTTTACGTGCCTCTAAATTCCAACAATTTCCAGTATGCATAATAATGTTGAGCTGTCTTTACTCCAAGGACAAATATATTAATTAATATAAGCTTGTTCAGTGGATTAATTAATTAGTGGACTAGATAATCTTAAACACGGGAAATAATAACCGGGAGCCATATTATTGTGAAGTTGTAATATGGGTTAAGATGGATAGTTCAATATTAATTTTATAGTGCAATAAATTAATATTAATGGACTTGAATAATATTTGGCTTAATATTAGAGATTCATAGCCCATTGGAGGTCCAATCTTAATTCTCCTAAAGGCCCCTCAAATAGCCCAATTGAAGTCCAATTAATGAAAAATGAGAAGAAAATATTATTGCCTATTTTTTCATGATATTTTCGAAAATATGAGTAGGAGAGAGAAAAAGATTTTCTTGATTTTCTTGGAAAGATTTTATGGAATAAGTATTCTTGAGATACAAGTTTATCCCATAAATTCAAGAAAGGTAAAAGATCTTATTCCTTCCCTATTTTATTTGGAATTTTTTAAAATTGTGACAAGAAGGAGGAGAAGATTTTGTTGGGAGATATTTTGGGAAATAGAATATATTTGATATATTCAAGATTGTATCTTGAGGAAGAAGCAAGGAAATTTCCCAATGACCCAACTTAACCTAAATTTTCGTCCCCCCTTGCTCTATAAATAGGTGTTGGGAGATGAATTTAATAAAGATATGATTTTGATTAGATCCCAAAACCCCTGAGTATGACATGTTCAGAATAATCTTGATAGTTGAGTCATGATTCAGTTTTAGAGTATTCAGGATGTTATCTGCAAAATGTATAGTCAGCAGATATAGATCAGGATAGGATCTGAAGATTCTGAAGAACTCAGTAAATTTCTGAAGAAACCGAAGTTTCAGTATGAAACTGAAGTTTCAGTATGAAACGAAGAAACTGAAGTCTCAGTGAGAAACTGAGATACTGAAGACTCAGTATGAAACTGAGGAACTGAAGACTCAGCATGAAGACTCAGTATATCAGTCAGTACATCTGTAAAGACTCAGAAGACCCTGAAGACTCAGAAGACTCTGAAGACTCAGAAGACTCTGAAGACACAGAAGACAGAAGAACAGAAGATCAAGAATACTGATGGCACAGTAATTACTGAAGAGTCAGTAATGTACTGAATGCTCAGTATAAACCTGAATGTTCCGAGGCACTGAACATATCTATCTGAAGGATGCAATACTGAGAAGATCGCGAATCCTTAGAAAAATAGATATTTGCCAAGACATTCAAATGCAGACAAAAGGAACTAAGACAAAGTGTTGTTAAGGTTATATCACTCAGAGATTGTAACCAAAAGAGCCGTTGAAGTTGTCTACCTTTAACTGGAGACAAAAGTCAAAAAGAGGAAGACAACACTGTACCATACTGACACTGACAGTGACAGGTCGCTGAAAAAGATGTCAGAAGTACTAAAGTTCCAGACTGCAAAAAGTGAAGACCGGCTACATGAAAGGCTATTGCCTAAAACGTGTTAGGGAGTGTCAAACCCTAAATATAGCCGTTTCTCACACACCATAAAAGGAAACTCACAAATCTATCTCTCCAACTGATAGTTTTTCAAGTGTGACCTTGGTGTATGCCTATAAATACTTGTGACCTTCTACATTGAAAGGTTACGGGAAATTTGTAAGCAACTCAAGAGCTCAAACTTATTATTGCAAGTTGAAGCACTCGAAAAACCCAGAATTTCCCAAGTGCTTTATATTGAAGAGAGCTCATTAAACTAAGCCTAGCTTGATAAGATATATCCAAAGCTTAGTCGAGATATCCTAGCCTTTGCATTGTTCTTTATTGTAAAGGATATCTCATCCTAGTTGGAAACCAACCAAGAAACCCCAAACCCTTTAGAAGGTAGTTTGAGTGTGATTGTTGGTGAGATTGGAGTTGTAAAGAGTGAGTAAACTACATTGAGGTAGTCAGAAAGCTCTAGAGGAGAAGTTAATAAGCTACTTGTGGTAGTCTGAAAGCTTGTGTGAGTTGAGTAAGTAAACTACAGAGGTAGTCAGAAAGCTCAAGGTCGGGTTGAGTAAGTAAACTACAGAGGTAGTCAGAAAACTCAGGGCCGAGTTGAGTAAGTAAACTACAGAGGTAGTCAGAAAGCTCAAAGAAGTGATTAGTGAATTTCTCTGAAGAGATCAGAGAGAGTGGACGTAGGAGCTTGAGTCTCTGAACCACTATAAATTGTTTGTGTTCTTTCTTTTCGTTTTTTCTTTGCTTAAGCAGTTGCATATATTCGAAAAGCATATTTTTCACCGACATTTCGGGTTGGAATCAATCCAATTGAAGTTGCATATAATTGAATCACAGCCTAATCACTATTCCATTAAAGGAAGGTTTTCAGCAAAATCTTAAAACGAGTATAAACTAAGGGCCAACCATTCCGCACATCTGAGTAGCTAGAACAGATAGTTACCAAACTGAACTTACTCTTCTGAGGGTTCAGTAAGTTAGTTATCTGATCCAAGCAACTCAGGATCTCTGAAAACTCAGGACTCAGTTGGGATTATCTCGAGGTTTTCGAAAGTCGCCGGGATCACTTTCTCTCGAGAGACTTTGACTCGGAAGCGATCTGTGTTTCTCGGGACCAAATCATCAGGACAACCCCGACCCAAGTGACCTCGAAGAAAAGTTTTAAAAACACCGAACACGTGTATTCCACCCCATACGTGTAAGACTCGTTTTTGCACGGGACCAACAAGTGGTATCGAGCAATTGCTTCAACTTGACCACCGCTTTCTGTTGACCTAAGTTTTATTTGCTAAAATACTTATGGTCTATCCGAGCCCGATCTTATTTTTGAATTCTTAAAAGGCTCGAGATAAAATGTCTTCTAGAAACTTCCAATGTTCTCGGTGGAGAACTATGATTTATGGAGACTGAGAATGCAGGCTCACCTGTATTCTAAACATGAGCGAATGTGGAGAGTGGTCTCTGAAGGGCCATTCAATTTATTGTGGTGAATCGGAGGAACGTAAAAATGAGAGAAACAATCCTAGAAAGCGAGAATTTCCTAAGTCGATGACCAAACTGACTCCTGAGGAGAGGAAGTTAATCAATCTAGACTATATTGCTAAAGACACACTATACAGTACTATTGATGATGGTGTGATGGAAATGATCTCTCACTGCAATACTGCAAAAGAAATTTGGGATACACTATTAGTAATGTGTGCAAGGCACAGATCATATCAAAAAAACAAACTTTTCGATTGCAATTGGAAAGTTTGATAGTTTTGAAATGGAAGAAGGTGAATCTATTGACAAATTGGAAGTCAGATTCACTAGCATTATGAATGATCTAAATGCACTTGGTAAGAAATATCCACAGAGAGAAGTTGTATTGAAAATTCTTAGAGGTCTTTCTAAGAAATGGGATATACATGCAGTGGTGATTGAAAACACCAAAAATATTAATTCAATGCCATATCAACAAGTCTTCTCTGAGCTGAAGGCCTATGAGTTCGTAATTGATAAGAAATCCAAAAAGACTAACAGCAAAGATGATTCATCATCTAGTAAGAATGTGGCTTTTAAAGCCAAGGATAAAACCTGTAAAACTAGAGAGTCTGAGAACTCCCTTGCTAAAAATCAGGATGAGCTTGAGGATAATCTAGCACTGATGGCAAGGAGGTTTGAAAGACTTAATAGTCGATATGGAAAATACAAAAACTATTACGGGAAATCACGGTACGGAAGAAGAAACCTGAGGACAGATCAACTGAGAAGAAGAAGGACCTGAAAGCTGAGGGATCTTCATCCAAAAGGAAGGACTCCAAGTCCAAAGAAGAAAGTGATCAGGATGATGATGCCAACAGATGCTATAATTGCAAAAAGAAAGGTCACTTCCAGTATGATTGTCCAGATCTGAGTGCTAAGGAGAAAAGAGAAAGGCAAGCTAAAAGAGACAAGAAGTTCTCTAGCAAAAAGGTCATGGTTGCAGAAGAAGAACATTCTGAGGAGGGATCTAGCTCTTCAGATGAAATATTCTCAGACAGTGAAAGTGATGACATATGTCTGATGGCCATTGAGGAGGTAAACTCTTCTTTCTCTGTTGTTGCTCCTACACTAGCACAAGAGTTGTCAAGTTCACCAGTAATGTGATCATTTTGACCGATGGATTCTTTTGAGAGTCTAATGAAGGACTATCTTTGTTTTACAAGAACGCTAAATGAAACTCAAGAGCGAGAATAAAGGAACCGAAAGTCTGAAAATCTAAAATGGAAAGACTCTAGCAATATGAAATCACTTCTCAATTAATGGGAGCTCTTGATGAACTGGATGTTTCAAAGTACAACTCTCGAGAGAAAGAGAAGTTGATAGTGACCCTAACTGAAAAGCTAGAGAAATCCACTGAAGAGATTCAACTAATCAGAACTAAGTTCAATGACCTCTCTGAGAAGCATGAAACTCTACAGAACTGTGAGGATAGTGCACAGAAGAAGCTAACTCTATTGAATATTGCATCTAAAGTAATAGATGAAATTGAGTTACCGAGAGATCCGCCACTATAAAAACTGGATTGGGATACATTCCGGGGAACCTCACAAGGTCATCCGAATCTTTGCATCAAGTAGCAAGAAGACAATCTTTGTAAAACCAGTGGCACCCACACTTCAAACTGAAGAAATGCCCAAGGTTGTAGATAAGGGAAAATGACCTATGGTTCCAGTAAAACTGAAGGATCAGGTAGGAAAGCCTAAACCTCAGGTGAAGGCTAGAAAACCTGAGCACTCAGTTGGAAAATTTCAGGCAAGTACTTCGAAGCCTCAGGCTAAGAATGCAAACCGAAAGGATCTACACCGAACCATCGGAGGAATCTTGAGAAGAGAAACACTTTCCAGAGACATTCTCAATCGAAGAGACCAAGTCCTCAATATCTTGAAAGACCCAAATTTCAAGACAAAAACCCGAACCCCACTCGCCTAAGGGTAAAGGTTACGAACCCGAAGTCAACAAAGATTCAGACCGGTAAGACATGAAGCCAAAGCAAATGAACAAAAGACCTGAACCAAAGAAAAATTCAAAAGCTCATGTTCATGCTAAGGCTAGCACTCATACACAGGAAACTGCTAAGGCACCCATAGTAGTAAATGTGTATGTAGATGTTTATGGAAGACAGATCAGCCACTCTAAAGTGATTAGAGTTGTCAGGCAGATTTGGATTCCGAAAGGTACAACTAACCGTGTAGGACCCTACACAAATTGGGTACCTAAGAATTGATCTATTTTTCAGGAGGAAAACAAGGGCACTGAGCTGATTAAAGATCACATAACACTGATGAGCAGAGATGAAAAAGACCCTGATGTATGGTATCTTGACAGTGGATGCTCAAGACATATGACAGGATTCAAGAAGATACTCAGTGACTATGTTGAACAAAGAGGCCCTCAGATCACTTTTGGAGATAACTCCAAGGGACAGACTGAAGGATATGGAACTTTGGAAATCGACTCAGTTCATATCCATGGTGTTTCATATGTATCTGGATTGATGCATAACTTTCTTTCAATAAGCCAATTTTGTGATAAGGGTTTTAATGTTGAGTTCTCTAAGAACTTATGTTATGTGAAAGATGATATCTCACAGAAAGTATTACTGACTGGTACTAGAAAAGGAAATGTGTATCTTGCTGATTGGAGTTCAACTCCTAAAGATACATGTTTGGTTGCTAAAAGTTCCACAGATACCAGTTGGTTATGGCATAAAAGAATGAATCACCTGAATTTCAAAACCCTGAACAAGCTTGCAAGATTAGCTCTTGTGAGAGGGTTGCCTAATGAAGTGTTCAGTAAGGAAAATATTTGTGATGCGTGCCAAAAAGGAAAACAAATTAGAGCATCATTTAAAAGCAAAGTAGATGTTTCTACTGAAAGAATACTTAAGTTGTTGCATATGGATCTTTTTGGTCCTATAACACCAGTGAGCACCAATGGCAGGAAATACACACTAGTAGTAGTTGATGACTACTCAAGATATACTTGGGTCATATTCTTACTCAGTAAGAAAGAGACTCGAGATAAGTCGCTTTTAATTCATGAAAAGGATCAAGATTGAGAAAAAATCGAAAGTGTGGTCAAAATTAGATCTGACAAAGGAACTAAATTTATAAATCATATCATATCTGATTATTGTGCAGCAAATGGAATTACTCATGAAACATCAGCTGGAAGGACCCCTCAACAAAATGGTGTTGCTGAAAGAATGAACATGACTCTTCTTAAAAGTTCGCAAGGACAATGATAATTTGAATCGATATCCCTAAAAGATTTTGAAATTTGAAAGTCGTCAACCTTTGCATGCTATTCTCAGAACAGATCCATGCTGACTAAAAGTAAAGGCAAAACACCTTATGAGCTTTGGAATGAAAGGAAGCCTCTTGTTTCTTTCTTTCGTGTGTTTGGTTGCAAGTGTTTCATACACAATAATGGTAAAGATCAGTTGAAAACATTTTATAGCAAAGCTGATGAAGGAATATTCTTAGGGTATTCTGAAGTCAGTAAAGCTTTCAGAGTTTACAACTGTAGGACTCTTATTGTGGAGGAAACACCTCATGTTGTTTTTTGATGAATCTACTTGTGTTCGGAAGAAACAGAACATGATGCTTAAGAACTGACCAAGAGGATTACCAGATTAAGCCCGAAAAAAGAATGACAAATCATCCATTGAACTCCGAAAAAGAAGAAGTCGGTCACATTCTATGATTGGAGTGACTCGGACTCGAGATAAAGAAGTTCGGGATGGAACTCGGGATGGTGAGACTCGGGAAAGCCAACACACCAAAGGTGACCAATCGAACAGACACCGGTTTAGACTCGGTATGTGATGCCAATGAAGATGTGGTCACGGTGAGGCAAATTTGAATCTATCAACCAAAGGGGAACAAATGTCTCGACAATGTTCTCAATGAAATTTCCCCGAGGAAGATGATTCCCTTTCTCCTTTTCGTTGTTCCTCGAAGTTTCTTGAATTGGTGAACCTAACATTTCAAATGTTGAGGATCTTGTTGAAGGGGAACATCTAGAAGAAGATGGTTAGATAGTCATCCTACAAGTCGATTGTGGGTGATCTAACTGAAGGTGTCAAAACAAGAAGGTTCCATGGTGAGAGTGCACTATTCTCGCCGCTTTCCTATCGGAGAAAGAGCTCTTTGAGATTGGTGAAGCTCTACAAGATTCTCATTGGATTCTTTGCTATGCAAGATGAAATTTGAATCAATTCACAAGAAATGAAGTATGGGAGCTAGTGGATAGACTGAAAAGGCACAATGTCATTGGAACCAAGTGGGTTTTCAAGAATAAAAGAGATGAAAACAACAACATTGTAAGAAACAAAGGCAATTTAGTTGCACAAGGTTATTCCCAAGAAGAAGGCTTGGATTATGATGAAACCTTTGCACCGGTTGCAAGACTAGAAGCCATCGAATGTTTCTTGCATATCTTGCCCACATGAAGTTCACAGTCTATCAAATGGATGTGAAAAGTGCATTTTCTGAGCGGTGTGCTTAAAGAAGAGGTTTATGTAGAACAACCTCCCCGGTTTCAAAGCAGAATGACCAAGTTTATGTGCTCGGAAAAAGCTTTGTATGGTCTCAAGCAAGCACCCACAAAGATGGTATGATACTCTTTCTCGGTTTCTTCATCGACCATGGTTTTGTCAAAGGAACTGTTGATAGAACTCGTTCGAGGATAGAAGATGGGGAAGATATCTTACTGGTTCAAATATATGTTGATGACATCATTTTTGGATCTCCAAACCATCAGCTGTGTGAAAAGTTTTCAACACTGATGAAAGACAAGTTTGAGATGTCAATGATGGGAGAGATGAATTTCTTTCTAGGTCTTCAAGTGAAACAATCAAAGGAAGGAATCTTCATCAACCAGGCAAAGTACACTAGGGATCTAATTGCCAAATATGGTGTACAAAATTGCAATGCAGTTAGAATTCCCATGAATACTAACTACAAGATGGATCCTGATTCTGAAGGCAAATCAGTGAGTCATACTGATTATAGAGGAATCATTGGATCATTGCTCTATCTCACAGCAAGTAGGCCTGATATAACATTTGCTGTTGGGATATGTGCAAGATACCAAGCTAATCCTAAGGCTAGTCACATGGAGGCTGCCAAAAAGATACTGAAGTATCTTAAGGGCACAGTGAATAGAGGATTATGGTATCCATCTGATGATAACCTTGAATTAACTGGTTACTCAGATGCTGATTATGGAGGTTGCAGGATTGACGGAAGTCCACTCTGGGGAACTTGTCAATTTCTAGGAAGTAAGTTGATATCTTGGTTTTCGAAGAAAGCAGGACCTCGAAACCAAGATCTTTGATGAATTTGAATACATGGGCTGCGAGGAAGTCTGCTATGCATGCATTCTTTGGCTCAGACAATAATTAAGGGATTATAAAGTTGTAGCCAATGAAGTACCAATATTTTGTGACAATAATAGTGCCATTGCTATTTCACAAAATCCGGTATTGCACACAAGATGCAAGCATGTGGATATCAGACATCACTTCATCAGAGATCATGTCGAGAAAAAGGACATAAGGATGGAGAAAATTCATACTGATAAGCAGAGAGCTGATATCTTAACTAAACCTTTGGCTGAATCAAGATTTCAGGAACTATCAGTTGAATTAGGGATGTTGGATCCAGGTGTATAGAGTAAAATCTGAAAAATTGAAGATTTTCGGATGCATGAAGTTTTTCTCGAATTCTCTTGAAGCTCGAGGATAAAATGGAAATATCGAATCGAGTCTCAGAAACTCAGATTCTTGAAGGACAAGATTTCAAGAGTATATCTTGAACCCATTCAGTACTCAGTATTATACTGACATTTTATCAAGGTCAATACTCAGTAAGACTGATAGAGGGAAATTAGTCTGAAGAAGTAATGACTCATGCGACTCATTTATTGCCTAAGTGAAACTCAGTAATCATTCGCAATAAATACATAACACCTGAGGAATGTTTTTGGGCGGGATCTTTGAAATTCCTATAGAAGGTCAACAGTCATTAAATGCTCTGTTACATTTAATCACCAATGAAGTTAGAATGGCGGCTTACTTTTCGGGAATCGACCTTTCGCATACCCGATTAATCATGGATTAATCTTAACCGTTGCTTTTTACCAAACCGGTACGACTTCCCACGATCTCAAGCTATTTAATCCTTTGAAGCCATTCAAGCCAAACTTTATCAAACCCTTCGTTCCCAAAATCCTCTGTAAATAAATCCCTTTGCCCAGAAAACCCAAACCCTAAATCTTCAAATCTTCAAAATCTAAAATGGCTCCTACCATTTTCGAGAGATTAGCCGAGACAAATAACCCATGGTATGAATACGTGGTGTCTCTGGAGAGCACGTCAAATGCCAAGCACGAAGAAGAAGCGCTCCACCTAATCCGATTGGCGAAACTGACGAACCTCATCGCAAATCGACCAGAGGCGGAGTATACCCGTGAGGTAATAGAGTTTGTTGCAAATATGGAAATTGATGAGGAAGATTGTATAGAATCTAAAATTTCCGTTTTGCATCTCGAACAATAGATGAAATATGTAGATTTTGTTCGAGAGCTCTATATAGTCCCTAAGCATTTGAACGACATATTTGAGTTGTGCGATAGGGGAGATGATCCCTCATTGTATATGTTGGGACGGGAATAGGAGTATCTTGACAAGGTTGCCGAGAAACCTGTTAAGTTTGAGGCAACTCTGCACAAACGACATCTACAGCCGAAATACAGAGTATTGATGGATATTGTGGGAAAGTGCATAATGAGTCGATCAGGAATCTTCGAGCAGATCAACACTCCCAAACTCTGACTGATGGCGGCGATTGAGGACTCACCCACCAAGGATTTCAACTGGCTGAAATATCTGATCAAGGTGGTGACTGAGCAAGCCAAGGTCATAAAAATGGAGGATGATGGGGCAATATCTATCAAAGGCAGAATCCTCCATGCCACCAAAATTGCATTCATTCTGGAGATATGCCGTGAGGAGGAGGATATTTTTGCCAACTCTGCTCCATTCCCTAAGTCCAAAATTATGTTCAAACCGATTGCTACGAAGAGGACTTTTAAGGGAAAGAAAGAGAAGAAAGTGGAATCACCGGTTGCGGCTGCTGAAAAGGAAACCCAACAAGCCAGGGGGAAGGTGTTGTTGGAAGCCAAGAAGGATCGGGGTGAGAAATTGAAGAAGCAGAAAACCCTTGCTCCAAAACGCAAAAGGATGGTGGTTCTCACTGATGAAGATGAGGAAAGTGAGAGATCGAGGAGATTGACTGAGAGCCAAACCTTTCGAAATCACCATTACATGTTTTGGCTCAAAGCTATCTCAAAGGCCTGAGGATCAAACTGAGGAGCAAGTCTTCTCTGAGGTTCTTGAGACTTCACTGAGCTCAGACAAATTTTCTCAGGAAATTTTCCAAGGACCTCAGACCTCAGAGAAAGTTCAGATTCCCTCTGAGGATATGCCGGCTCAGACCGCAGAAGATGCTCAGATTCCTGCTGAGGATATGCCCACTCAGTTCTCAGAGCAAGCAGATATTCCCACTGAGGAGGCGCCAGCTCAGACCTCAGAACCAAGTCATATCGATCGAGGAGCCGCCTGTCCAAACCTCGAAAGCTCAGCCGAGCCTCGGGAGCCGATGAACTTTGAAGAGCTCTGAGTGAGTTGTTGATTGACCCTTCCATGAACACCGAGAGCCCGATGCTCAAGAAAGGAGAAGTGAAGAGACCGAATGGCGAAGCAAGGGAACGGTTCATTCTTGACCGCTACCGAAGTTGAGCTCATTCCCCGACCTCCAAGACATCTTCTTCAGATTGAGGTCAACGGTCTACATCCTCAACCAGACTCTTCCAGAGATGCTTAATATTGCTTCATTCAGAGGGGAAGACTGGTGGAACGAGGAGACAACTTTTTCTCATCTGAATTCTCGGGGTTCGGAAAAACCAAGCTCGAAAAATCTCGATTTTGATGAGCTTGTGAAGAGGAAAGGTGGCCGAGAGAAGCTGGCTGAAGTTGGTGCCCCGAGCTCAATTGGACAAATCTCAGGATGGGGACCAACAAGGGGATGATGAGAGTCAATCTCAGAAGGAGAAAGACTCAACTGATGCTGATCAGGCTGCTGTTGAACATCCTCAGACTGAAGTTAGCCTTCAGGTAACTTTTGGCACAATTAATAATTATGCCAGGATTACTGAAGTTCCTACCTTTAAATCTGTAATGTCTGATATGCAGACTGAGGCTCAAGTGGACACCCAAGCTCAGGGTGAAGTCTCAGTTCAAACTGAAGCTCAGGTTCAGACTGAGACTCAGGATGAACAGCCAGCTCAAGAGGCACATCAGATCAGTAATGCTCCTGAGATTGATCTCACCCCGGTGATGGAGAAATTGGAGAAGGTTGAGCCAATACTGAACAAAATTGCTCAGATGGAGGAAGTTTTGGCCAACCAATCTCAGAAGATTGAAGGATTGAGTACTTCTTCAGAACTGGTGCTGCTTCAGAGCTCTATGACAGAAAAGTTGACCTCCATGGAAGCAAAGCTAGAAAACAAGATGGAGGGGGTCAAGGCTGAGCTTAATGCAGAGCTTAAGCAAAAGCATCAGGAGCAGACACAGATTCTAGAAGCAAAGTTGGTTGAGAGGAATGAGATGCTGGTGAAGAATGTTGTTGAGGAAATGAGCTCAATGCTCATGGCCAAGATGACATATATGTTCAAGGAAGCTCTCTCAAGCCAATTTGCACATCGGTTTGAAGAATTCTCTGTGGCGAAGAACCACCTCAGAAGGCTCGAGGAAGAGCAAGATCAGATGGTAGGGGAGGTGCGGAGTGTCAGCAAAGAGCAATATCACATGGACACAGCACTCTCCAGGCTTCTGCCAGAGTATGGTTCCAAGAAGGGGGAAAGACCTGGAGCTGATCTCAGGGAATTATTGGAACATACTCTGAAGGGCAAGGTTGTTAAAGATGCTGAAAATAAGATACTTGCCGAAGCCATGAAGGAGATTGAAGCCACTGAGAAGCTTAAATTCAAGAAGGTGGAGAAGCCAATCTACACTCAGGTTTCTGAGGAAACAATGCAGGAAGTTGCTATGGAGAAACTGAGTGGTAGAGGAAGGATTGGGACAAGCCAGGCCGGTGCTGAATTACCCATCAAGAGAAAGGTCGTGGTGATAGAAGAGCCTGAGGGCAAAAGAGCAAAGGTTTCTAAGCCAGTTCAGAGGAAATTGATATTGGGTACTGAAGATTCTGAAGTCGAGCCAAAGAAAGTCTTCAACACTAGAAGCACTCTGAAAACACTCTAGATTGAACAAGCGAAGAAAGCTGCTGCTTCTGTTTCTGGTGTACCAATGATCAGAAAGAAGGCTGAAGAAGAGCAGAAAAGAAGGAGTGGGTTCAAAAGGTTCGCAAGCAAGAGGAGAGGGAACACAAAAGCACAAAAATGGCCGCACGTTGACAGGTGGATGCCTATCCAGCTCAACGATGCGTGGGAAGAAATCAAGAGAACCTTCTGGTTCTACTATGATGTGCTCAGAGAATGGAGAGGGGAGAGCTCAGATCCGAATGAGGCTTTCATCGATTATCTCCTGACCTTCTATCCAAAATATCTCCAAGGATGGATAAATCTAGCGGATGAAGGAAAGGTGCAGATAACCGCCCCTGGTCCATATGTGTACCCTCCTCCCAGGCTGGAGAATGGCTGTGTTAATGAGAAAGCCATTTCTCAGGAAATATCTCAGTATGCTGCTCAGTTAGGTCTGACAAGAAACAATCCGTATATCATCAAAGAAAGAGATGCACTGAAGAAGAGATATTACGGAATGTTCGACCTAGAAGTCCCTGCTGATGAGGTGGAAGAGCAGAGCTGAAGAACCGAACTGAAGAGCTGAATTGAAGAACAGAATGAAGACTCAGAAGATTCATGTAATCTTTTATATTTTTTATCTTTTTGATTTTGTTCAGATAAGATTCATTGTAACTTGTAACAGTCTACCTATCATCAATGAAAACTTATCATTTATGCTCAAAAGATAATATCTCATTATCTTATTTACATGTCTTTTAAAATTTGATATGCCTGAATGATTGTCTCTGAGATTAATTGATTGAGAAATTAAGTATTTGGTGATGAATCCTTTGAGAGATTCATTACTGAATAAATTGCTGTGAGATTCTCTGTATGGAAATTATTGGGAGATTAATTGTTAAGAGACTCATTATTTATGGGAAATTGTTGAAAATAAAACCAACCTTGTAATAGGATAAACTGAAACCTGAGTATAGGTTAAGTATGTGTGTAACAAGATAGGTTTTGACATCATCAAAAAGGGGGAAATTGTTGGGAAATGAATTTAATAAAGATATGATTTTGATTAGATCCCAAAACCCCTGAGTATGACATGTTCAGAATAATCTTGATAGTTGAGTCAGGATTCAGTTTTAGAGTATTCAGGATGTTATCTGCAAAATGTATAGTCAGCAGATATAGATCAGGATAGGATCTGAAGATTCTGAAGAACTCAGTAAGTTTCTGAAGAAACCGAAGTTTCAGTATGAAACTGAAGTTTCTGAAGTTTCAGTATGAAACTGAAGTTTCTGAAGTTTCAATATGAAACGAAGAAACTGAAGTGTCAGTGAGAAACTGAGATACTGAAGATTCAGTATGAAACTGAGATACTGAAGACTCAGTATGAAACTGAGGAACTAAAGACTCAGCATGATGACTCAGTATATCAGTCAGTACATCTGTAAAGACTCAGAAGACCCTGAAGACTCTGAAGACACAGAAGACAGAAGACTGAAGAACTGAAGATCAAGAATACTGAAGGCACAGTAATTACTGAAGAGTCAGTAATGTACTGAATGCTCAGTATAAACCTGAATGTTCCAAGGCACTGAACATATCTATCTGAAGGATGCAATACTGAGAATATCGCGATTCCTTAGAAAAATAGATATTTGCCAAGACATTCAAATGCAGACAAAAGGAACTAAGACAAAGTGTTGTTAAGGTTATATCACTCAGAGATTGTAACCAAAAGAGCCGTTGAAGTTGTCTACCTTTAACTGGAGACAAAAGTCAAAACGAGGAAGACATCACTGTACCATACTGACACTGACAGTGACAGGTCGCTGAAAAAGATGTCAGAAGTACTAAAGTTCCAGACTGCAAAAAGTGAAGACCTGCTACATGAAAGACTATTGCCTAAAACGTGTTAGGGAGTGTCAAACCCTAAATATAGCCATTTCTCACACACCATAAGAGGAAACTCACAAAGCTATCTCTCCAACTGATAGTTTTTCAAGAGTGACCTTGGTGTATGCCTATAAATACTTGTGACCTTCTACATTGAAAGGTTACGTGAAATTTGTAAGCAACTCAAGAGCTCAAACTTATTATTGCAAGTTGAAGCACTCAAAAAACCCAGAATTTTCCAAGTGCTTTATATTGAAGAGAGCTCATTAAACTAAGCCTAGCTTGATAAGATATATCCAAAGCTTAGTCGAGATATCCTAGCCTTTACATTGTTCTTTATTGTAAAGGATATCTCATCCTAGTTGGAAACCAACCAAGAAACCCCAAACCCTTTAGAAGGTAGTTTGAGTGTGATTGTTGGTGAGATTGGAGTTGTAAAGAGTGAGTAAACTACATTGAGGTAGTCAGAAAGCTCTAGAGGAGAAGTTAGTAAGCTACTTGTGCTAGTCTGAAAGCTTGTGTGAGTTGAGTAAGTAAACTACAGAGGTAGTCAGAAAGCTCAAGGTCGGGTTGAGTAAGTAAACTACAGAGGTAGTCAGAAAACTCAGGGCCGAGTTGAGTAAGTAAACTACAGAGGTAGTCAGAAAGCTCAAAGAAGTGATTAGTGGATTTCTCTGAAGAGATCATAGAGAGTGGACGTAGGAGCTTGAGTCTCTGAACCACTATAAATTGCTGTGTTCTTTGCTTTCTGTTTTGCTTTGCTTAACTGTTGCATATATTCGAAAGCATATTTTCATCGACATTTGGTTGGAATCAATCCTTTGAAGTTGCATATAATTGAATCACGGCCTAATCACTATTCCATTAAAGGAAGGTTTTCAAACAAAAGCTTAAAACGAGTATAAACTAAGGGCCAACCATTCCAAGACATCCGAAAGTAGCTAGAACAGATAGTTACCAAACCGAACTTACTCTTCCGAGGGTTCGATAAGTTAGTTATCGATCCAAGCAACTCAGGATCTCTCAAACTCGGGACTCGGTTGGGATTATTTGAGGTTTAAAGCATTTCAGATCCTTTGTCTCAAGAGACTTTGACTCAGAGCGATCTGTGCTTCTCAGGACCAAATCATCAGGACAACCTGACCCAAGCTGACCTCTGTAAGAAAAGTTTTAAAAACACTGAACACGTGTATTCCACCCCATACACGTGTAAGACTCGTTTGCACCGGGACCAACAATAGGGGATGGATTTTTCATCCCCAATGTAATTCCATGTATTGGAAAAATTAGAAATCCACAAAGGTGGTGGCATATATTTTTTGTTTTCTCCTTTATTAAAATCGTTCGTGAGTATCCTTCCACCGGATTACGTTCGTGGACTTGGGACATATTTGAGAAGGTACTTTGGGTTGATCCATCGTCTCAACGGTTGTCTCTACAAAAGGTATGTAATCTCGTAACTCCTAGATTCTGCATGCTAAGGATTTACGTGAATTACGTGTACTCATGTTGTTGTTGCTTGTTTAATTATTATGTTGAATTAATTTAGGATTGATTCAAGTTAGTAATTAATTGAATAATTTAAATATGTATTTAAATACACCTAGAATAGATCCGGACACCCCGTATTTCCCAACAGATGGAAGTTGAGTAGAACTGGTTTATCCTCTTTGTCTCCTCATCATTCTTACCACCAATTGGCCTAGAACGAGAAGAAGACCTCATGTTAGTAATTAATTGAATAATTTAAATATATATTTAAATACACCTCGAATAGATCCGGACACCCCGTATTTCCCAACAGATGGAAGTTGAGGTGAACTGGTTTATCCTCTTTGTCTCCTCATCATTCTTACCACCAATTGGCCTAGAATGAGAAGAAGACCTCTTTGCAACCAAGTTCGTTTTCTTGCGCTTTATCTCCTCTTCGACCAATGTAAGAGCATTTACAAGATCATCCATAGTAAATTACATATCTTCCATTAGATATTTTACACATGGGTGATCATAGCTCTTTGGCAGAAAATTGAGTATGAAATCAATTTTGGTTTTGAAATCACATTTTTCACAAAGAATTGCAAGCTCCTAAAAAAGAACCATAACCCTAAGAACGTGCTCCCTTACGGTCGTTCCTTCTTCCATTTTCAGCTTGACCATGTCATGCCTAATGCTTTGGATTGCCATATGGGCCGGATGTGCAAACACCGCTTCGAGATTTTTCATAATGTCTGCAGCTGATTCAAATCCTTGATGAAGGCGTTTCAATAAATCTGACATGTGTGCCAAGATTATGTCCTTTATCAATTCATTGACCAACTCCCATTCATTATATTTCATCTCTTCCCATATACTAGCATCCTTAGCTGGTATTTTGGGTTTTGGTGTGTCAAGTACCCATTTGGATTGTTGGCAGTTAGGACAATCATAAGTTTTCGTTTCCAACCAAAATAGTTTTCTCCAGTAAGAAAATTGTCTTTCAGTATATTGAACAGTGGATTAAAAGGTTGCGACATGATGATACTGAAAATAAATATACATCTTGTGTTAAAAAAATTAACACAAAGAAAATCACATAATTCGATCACATGAATCATATTAAAATCTAAAAAAATATGAACATGTATCAGCCAACATCTTAAAACAGTTTAAATGAGCCACGTGGGTGGGTCATCATTTAAATCACATTTAAGCAGGTTACAAACAAGAACAATTACAAACCTTTAATTCAAAAAAAATTAATGGTTGACTCCCACTTAACCAATATAAAATTGACAGGGACTTCGGTGAAGTATATGCATATCAATTTTATACCTAAGTAATAACCATGATTAAATACAGAATTATTATTTCATTTTGAATGAGCCTCTTGGGAGGGTCATCGTCGCCACTAGTAATAATTCACAATCATCCTTTTGAGAATTTATTCATGTGAAAGCTTTCTTTTGGCCTTCCCTTAGGGGAATTTCTCCAAAAGAATTCACAAATAAATAAATCATGAAGGTCAAATTAATTTGATCCAAAACCAAATTAATTATATAAAACATACTTAGTAGTTTTTGAGTTTGAGATTTTTCACAAGCAATATCTCATGCAAACACATTAAACGAATTTAAACAGAAACATAAGAAAGAAAATATATCAAAACAAAACAGAAATTAAATATATTGGGCACAAATTATCCAATTGTCATGGTTTAATTTTCCTTGTCCTGATCTTGAAGAAAATCCGTCTTGATTTCTCCCACTCGTTCATCTCGAAAAAAAAATTACATCTCGAATCGCCATGCCAAGTAGTTCCGGAAGGGATGATGCGTCTCGCATCGGCCCGCCACTTGACCAAAAGTGCTAGCGCGGCTGTCGCCCCCTCGAGGTCTCGGCAACCTCGGCAGGCATTGGACGGATCGCCCATGCTGTGGCGCGCTGCGTCGCCGCCGCCCATGCCTCGGCACCAGCCGCCTCGTCCGCTCGGCACACCTAGCGCACTCCCAGTGCACGCCCGTGCTACGCCCCACCGTGTGCCTATGCGCGTCTAGGGCCAACCCCGCCTGGCGCCATGCACTGCGCCTGTATTGCATCGACGGCGTCCGCGTCGCCTTGGCGTGCCTCCCTTGCACGTTTAAGCGCGCAACGTCGCCCACGTCTGGAATCCGGGATCATTTTAACTTCTCGTCTTCGTCTTCGATCAGGTTATAATTTATTTTACAAAAATAAATAACCTAAATCTAGACTAGTCTATTACATTGAACAAATCAAATAGCCTAATCTACTCGTGGATTTTCTCACGAGAAAAATAAATTCGAACAAGTCGAATTAAAACCAATCATACGCATGAAATTAATAAAACACATTAAATACATGACAATTGGATACCTGCAAAACAGATCTAAAAATTCTACTATCCATTTTTCAATAAAATTTAATTGTCAACAAATTTAAATAACAATTTAAATACAGAGCTCGAAACCGAGACTCTGATACCAGTTGTTGGGAAATTCGGGGTGCCCGGATCTATTCGAGGTGTATTTAAATACATATTTAAATTATTAAATTAATTACTAACATGAATCAATCCTAAATTACTTCAACATAATAATTAAATAAGCAACAACAACATGCGTACACGTAATTCACGTAAATCCTAAGCATGCGGAATCTAGGAGTTACGAGATTACATACCTCTTGTAGAGACAAACGTTGAGACGATGGATCAACCCAAAGTGTCTTCTCAAATATGTCCCACATCCACGAACGTAATCCGGTGGAAGGATTCTCACGAACGATTTTAATAAAGGAGAAAACCAAAAATATATGCCACCACCTTTGTGGATTTCTAATTTTTCCAACATATGGAATTGTCTTGGGAATGAAAAATTCATCCCCTATTTATAATAAGGGGTGGCCGATTTTTTTCTCTATAAAAATAAGGAGAAAATCTTTTTCTTGATCTCTAAGAAATCTTGAATATATCCCATATATTCTTTTCTCCATAATTAAATTTCCCACAAAAATCCCACTTCCCTTTATTACAAGATTTTCGAAAAATACAAGGAAACGAGAATCAATATTTGATTTCTTGAATTTATGAGATAATCTTGTATTCCAAGAATACTTATCTTTTTCCATGAAAACTTTTCAAGAAAATCAAGAAAATCTTTCCTCTTCTTTTTCCTACATTTTTCAAAAAAATGAGGAATAATTAGGCAATAATATTTTCTTCTTCTTTTCATTAATTGGACTTATATTGAGCTATTTGAGGGGCCTTTAGGAGAATTAAGATTGAACATCCAATGGGCTATGAAACTTTAATATTAAGCCAAAATATTATTCAAGCCAATTAATATTAATTTACTCCACTATAAAATTAATATTGAACCATCCATCTTAATCCATATTACGATGCTAATATGACTCCCGGTTATTATTTCCCGTGTTTAAGATTATTTTGTCCACCAATTAATTAAGCCACTGAAAAAGTTTTATATTAATTAATATCTTTATCCTTGGAGTAAAGACAATTCAACTTTATTATCCATACTGGAAATAAATTTCCACTTGCAAGATTTTGTATGATAAATCTTCTGAGCCCACCAAGGGGACAAATCAAGCAAGAGGTGCTTGCACATGATTCTCCGTATTAAATCTTAGCAATCGTCGTGTAACTAATAATGTTGCCCAAGATATAAGGTATCAAATAACGTTGATTCTCTTCCCATCATAAGTCAAAGCAATAGTTATTAATTTCACACGATCCTATTTAGGGAACGGAGATTAAGAAATAACGAACCACTGAGGTCTAATTCTTCTATATTCAGTACTGAAGAATTTATCCTCTTGTAGGTCCTATTCAGTGCATCATAATGCACTAGTGTAATCTCTTGGTCAAGACAAGCCAATCTGAGCCTTACACTTCAACCTTTCACGATGGATTGTTCATTTCCATCTGGGTTGTGAATTTGTACTTAGTTACGAGGGATTGTTAATTTGATCTTCCGTGATCTGGTATCTCCAAATTAACTACAATGTAACACGTACTATTTATTGAACATGTATGCAGTAAATATATATAACATTCAATCATATTTAATGCAACAGTGATAAATAATTTATTTCAGTAAATAAATAAGAAACTCAGTTTGGTCAACAATCTCCCACTTATACTCAAAGTCTACTTTTAAGTATACTACATCACGTCTCGTGTTCTGCGTGACATCTAATGTCACCCACACGAACCTAATAATATTTCTTCCACTTATACTCAAAGCAGATTGGCAATGCTCTTGACAGCCATTCCTTCCACATGTCTCTCGAATGTATTCTGAGGCAGACCCTTTGTGAATGGATCTGCTAGGTTGTCTTCTGACGCAATCTTTGCCACCTCTATGTCTCATCTCTTATCGATTTCTCGTATAAGATGGTATTTTCACTGAGGTTATGAGAACTCAGATGACTTAAGCATGATTCTCAAATTGCCCCGATCAAGGATTATCGAGAATGAGATATTGATGATGCAATTGAGATTGGTGTGCGATCTGCATCATATTCTTAGAGAGTGTAGTAAGATCTCACTTACTACGAGACACTAGGCATCTCATGATGGATGCACAGATACCTTAGAGGGTATTGGTATACCCATCCGAGAAACCGTTTGATGTAATTCCACAATATGTGTCAACGGTGTCTCGATTAGTGGGAGCGATGTGATACTCCTTTGACTTGAGGTCAATACACACGACATGTGTGGAGTGATGAACTTTGACCATGACCGACACTTGCACCCTTCCATGGGTAGATATGGCTTGGATTGGGTTCTTCACGAAATGCATGTGCGTGGTGGTTGAGCCAAGAATATGATTCATTCCTCAATGTAGATTTAGAGAGAATACTCATCTTCTCATCATAATTGGATCTAAGTCATCGGTCGATGCACGTTAACTTGGACTTTGTGGCCAAGTGTGACATACGTGATCAATTAGTGATTAGAGATAATATGATTAAGTTATTTGAATAGACATTTCATCATGTTCAAGGCTTAATCGAGTATTCGCGAATGAAGGGAAGATATCACAATAGCCTACATGTTACAGGTAGTTGCAGAATTTCTCGCAACGTACCTCGTATATTGAGAATGTCTGATTTATTGTCTAGGGTTCAATTAAGACTGTTAGTTTGACTAATCACTCGATATACGAGGGTCAATGGGTAATACAACAAGTAACATTTATTTACCGATTATAGTTGGTTGATTAAATATTATATTGGATATTAATATTTAATTTATGGAGAATATAATAATAATTATATTTAGAATTAATTATTATTATTATTTAATTAAATTGAATTTAATTAAATAGGATTCCCAATAATAATATATGGAATATTATTGTAGGATTTGATATATATGGAAATCAAATCCGTAGGATTTTATATATAGGGAAATCAAATATATGGGATTTGATTTACAAGATTAGGGATTTTATTTCCTAATAAAGATAGCTTAAGATTTAAGTTGGGCTTCCCCTATATATATGAGTCCTTGAGAATTCATTATTAACACAATAAATTTATTTCTCCATAAAATCTCTAGTTAGAATTTTTTAGCAAATTCATCTCGGGATTCAACACTGGCGAATCGGTGCGAGTTGGTAAACGACTGTTACGCGGATACCATAGTGGAGGAATCCGTGTACGAATCACTGTAAGGATTCTGTTTATTTTTACCCGTAATTTAATTATGCAATTATACGTTCATTGTTGGTGAACTGTTTAATTCAGTTGTGCATGTATTACGTGTTTACGTGCCTCTAAATTCCAACAAAATGTGCTAAGAACATTAACATTGAAGATAAATGAAGACAAGTCATCTGAAGACAGAAGACCTGAAGTCTTTGAAGATAAGGATGTTGAGTTAATTATCGTGAAATTAAATAGGACAATAAATGACTATTGAGAATCAATGAAGACAAGAAGAATGACAAACGTGAAGACACAAGTTTATTTTAGTTAAGGTTATTTGTCCATCAGTGGAGTTGTCTTTAATAACCGTTGGAATGTATCGACAACCTGAAGATGTGGACCAATAAGAGATTGACAACACTATAAGGATACTGAGCCTAAAAGTGACATGTTCTGAAAAAGTTCAATCTGCCACTAGAACAGTCTGTAGAAATGTGAAGTTAGCATTTAATTCACATTGCCTAATTAAGGTATGCTAAGAGCATTATGGAGTATTGAAGCATTTTGAAGAGTTGTCTCTCTAACGGATAATTATTTGAAAACTCTATAAATATAGAAGACTTTGGACCCAAATAAGGTTATAGAAAAATAAGAATTCCAAAGAGCTCAAGCCTATTCTAAGCACTCACTGAACCACTCGAAACTACAAGAATTTTTCAAGTGTTTCATTTTTGAAGAGAGCTTCATTTCTATATAATCGAAGTTAAACTGATATACATTCTATGCTTAGAAAGAGATATGTTAGCCTTTACACCTAATCTTAATTGTAAAGGATATCTCACTTAGTTGGAAATAAAATCCAAACCCTATAATTTGAGAAGAGATAGAGGTTTAGTTTGAGTGGGTAGGGCAAGTAATCTGAGAAATATTTAGTCAAAAAGTTTATTGTTGATTGTGTCTGAGAACTAGGACTCAGAGTTGACCCTAGGTAACAAATCACCCGAGAGAGGTTGATTGTGTTCAGTCATCTTAGCACGAAAAAACAAGGAATTTCAGTGTTAAGGAAATCTCATGTTCAATAAAAGTGAAGTGGATATAAGATTTTGAGTCTCTGAACCACTATAGACCTTGTGTCTTTACTACTTTCTAATCTTGTTTTATTTACTGTTTATCATTTGCATTGTTTTCAGAAAAGCATCAAAATTTCTAATTTCAACACATTCAGTGAGGTCATCTCACTTGAAACTGCATTAAGTGTAGCATAGCCTTAACAACTATTTTATTTTATGTATTAAAGACAAAGAGTTTTCAGCAATATAAAACGAGTATAAACAATTAGAGCCTACAACTTCCACATATTAAAGGCTAGTGTGGATAACTACCTAACTGAACAACTTGTCTAGCTCTTAGTAAGTTGGTTATCTGTGCCAAGCTTTTTTCAGGTCACTTGCATCTTATAATAGTTGAGTATATTTGAAGTTTTGAAACTATTTCTCAGGGCTCCTGTCTCAGTAGACTTGAACTCAAGGAGATTGTCTTTCAGGGATGTTGTCTAAGTTAATTTGAACTCATCACTGTTCACTCTTGTGAAAGCTGAAAAAAATTTCATACACGTGTATTCCCCCCCCCATGCACGTGTTAGACTCGTTACTGGGGACCAACATACTGAATTCAGATCTTTGAAATTTTTTGGTATACCAGAATTTGGCATACTAAATTATGGTATTTGAAAAATGCATATACTGATACCATGCCGAAATATCATTGTACTGGAATCATGAATGATTGGTATATATCACTTCATATTGAAAGTTTGACATACCGTTTCATACCAAAATTTATAGATAATTTTAATGAAATACCAAATATATCAAAAATATAATTTTTTTTCGGTATTTCGAAATATACCAAAATACTGAAGTTTTTGAATTTGATGTTGTTACCATATAGAAATCTTAAGTTATATGGTATGATATAGTACCGAAAATTTTGATATTTTTATATTTTTCAGTACAGTTTGTGTGGTATAAAGAAAATTTCAGTATTTTCTCAACCCCTATTTGTGCATACAAGTTTTTGTCAAAAGATTTTCTTTAGTATCCTATAATTATTAATTATTTAAAGATAGTTTAAAATTATGAATACAAGATGTCGAACATACCTTTAAAATGTGAAACTTTGATTGATATGTTTTATTTTGTAGGTCTTAAATTTATAATCTTATCTTTTAGGTATGAAACTCAAAAGAATTGACGGGGGCCCGCACAAGCGGTGGAGCATGTGGTTTAATTCGATGCAAAGCGAAGAACCTTACCAAGGTTTGACATGTCACGAATCCTCTTGAAAAATAGGGGTGCCTTCAAAAATCCGGACACAGGTGGTGCATGGTTGTCGTCAGCTCGTGCCGTAAGATGTTCGGTTAAGTCCCGCAACGAGCACAACCCTCATGTTTAGTTGCCATCGTTGAATTTAAAACTCTGAACAAACTGCCGATGATAAGCCAAAGGAAGGTGAGGATGACGTCAAGTCTTCTCCGTCACTAAATTCAAAGAAGTCACACTTTAAGATCACTATGAATTATATTTATTCAAGTGAGCGTGAATTCATATTTTGCTCATTTATAATACAAATATTAATCTTTTTAATTATTAAATGTACTATATATTTTTAATATTCATGACTCTTTTAAAAACCTGTATAACATGCCTACCATAATAATATTGCTTCCAAAATATACGTTTTCAATCATAAAGTATATTATAGGTTTCAAGAAAAAAAGTAAGTATATTAACTATTGGTCATAAATCAAGTACTTATGATACATAATAATTAATTAATAGCACATGATTTGAATATAAAGATCATGGGTTTTCTAATTATAATTAAGAATACTTTAAATTTATTTAAAAACAATATCCAATTTCCAGATTCTAAAATTAATTTACTAGTCATGATGAATAAACATGTAAACAATCCCGATAAAAAATACACTATAAAAAGAGTTGAACCTATACAAAATGAAATCCAGAACACACATTTTAGTTTGAAAAAAATGAGTAGCTCCGCCCTAAAAAATTTCTACTCTTTACTAGTCATATTCTTTCATTTTCATTGCACTATTAGTTTATCTACAAACGGATTCGAGATTCATGTTTTGAACCAACTCCCAGGTCCAATGAGAATTCATTGTACCTCTAAGGACAATGATCTTGGTTTGAAAGATGTTGCGGTAAATCAAGATTATCATTGGTCTGTTCAAAGAAATAGTTCGTTAACTACTCGATTCTTTTGCCGTTTTTGGTGTCTACCGAAAAAAACTTCTTTTGATGTCTTCAACTCTACTATTTCAAAAGATGGAAACCAGTGTGTTTGGATTGCTAAGAAAGATGGCTTCTATTTTACCAATCAATTTCCTGTTGTAACAACGAAAAAAATACATGATTGGCAGCAGTGGCGGACCTAGAATTTCGAAACTGGGATACGATGGATATATAATTTAAGAAATATTTGTTGTCATTCGAAATCGTTAACAAATAAATTTATAAATATATGAATTGTTGTGGTCAACGAAATTATGATTTAATAAGTATGTATAAGTTTGCAGCAATTTTGAAAATAATCTATAAATTTTTCAGTCACTTTATGTATACATTAATTATAAATTTGTAATTCGAAATTATTAATAAATTAATTTATAAATTTATGAATTTTAATTTTATTGTTACGATCAATGAAATTTATATTATGATTTAATATGTTTGAAATAACTTTGAAAATAGTATGTAGACTTTGCAGTCATTTGAATTATGTATGTATACATTAATTAAAAACAAATTTGATACAATAAAATTTAAAAACATTTGATTAAAATAATTTTAACCTCTAAAAAAAGGTATTGAATAGAGAAAATAAAATGACAATAAATTTAGTAAAATCTTCCTTTTATAATTTTTTTTTAATAATTTTTTTACTCAATACTCATTATGTTCTTTACACATCATCTCATATAATATCTTAGGTCAATCAATGTCATGCCACATAATATTATATATAATTACTTTTAGATTAGATTTTCTAAGAATGTGACACATCGATCATCATCAAAATGAAATAGGAGACAACACATCAGCAAAAAAAAAAAACTCTATAATTATTAATATAGAAGGATATATATACATATATAATTACAAAAGAAATCATTGAAAAACTATTACAAATTCTAATCTAGCAATAAATATCATCAAATTAATTCAATTATAAAATTAAATAATAAATATATTGATTATGTTAAACTTTGAAAAAAGAAAAAAAAACACTTTGCAACATGTGTTCGTAAAAAACAGCTAGTCCAAATAAAAAAATTAGTATATAGCCCAATTGAAATGCCCCAAATTTAAAAAAAAAACACAAATGAACCGAGATGTTCTCAAATTGACATGATAACTTGTTGGTCCCGGTGGGAAAACCCATTTTGCGCGTGCGGAAGCAAAATATTTCATTGCGGTGCATATAAAACAGGGGTGAAGGAATGGTGATTCCAGATTTTTCACCTTTTAAGCTCATGTGTTGTGTCTTGCTTATAATCGAGTGCGTATGACAAGATAAGAACGTAAAGCAGTAAAGAACACAACAATATATAGTGGTTCGGAGACTCAAGCTCCTACATCCACTCTCCCTGTTTCTAGGGAAATTCCTTCAAACACTTCCTAGGCTTTTTGACTACCTCAATGTAGTTTACTAACCTTTCTACTTTGAGCTTTCTGACTACCTATGTAGTTTACTAACTCAAAGCCTCTGGACTTATCACCCTCTCGGGCTCGCCTCTTAGATGTTTAACGAGTTCATACTCCAATCGGGACTTATCACCCTCACTCAGGATTGCCTAACAACTACCTCACTCCACCACTGGTTATCTCTTACGAGAATGGGGCTTGGGTTTGGTGTTGTCTCCAACTATGGTGAGATTTTCCCTTACATTTGTTTAGCCTCAATGCTAAGGTTGGGAAAATCTCTCTAAGCTTACGATACATCGTGGGTTGCTTAGGTTGGGTTCTAGAACACTCTTTGAATATATTTGTATATCTACAGACTTGTGTTCTAGGGTGGGAATGCTTTGACTATAACGCTCTTGGCTCTGTAGCATTTTGTGCATAATCTCCACACTTAATTTGATGGAAGATCTTGTATTTATAGTGTGGATTTGAATGTTACCGTTGGAGAGAATCACATTCAAATCCATACTATTCTCTGTAGGTTCTGCAGCTTTTCCAGACTGGTTGTCTTCCTCTCGTTGGTCCACGTCAGCTGGATTCCAACGGCTATATTCCTCAGCTTCAGTGCCTCGGAACATTCAGGATATACTGAGCATTCAGTATATTACTGAGTCTACAGTAGTTACTGTGCCTTCAGGATTCTCTGAGTCTCATTGTCTTCAGAGACATATTGAGCCTTCAGGTTTCTCTGAGCCTTCAGGTTTCTCAGTTTCATACTGAGTCTTCAGATTCTCAGTTTCATACTGAGTCTTCAGAATCTAACCTGTTCTATATCTGCCGACTATACACGGTGCAGATTTTATCCTGAACACTCTAAAACTGAATCCTGACTCATCTATCAAGATTTATCCTGAACATGTCATACTCAGGGGTTTTGGGATCTAATCAAAATCCTCTTTATTAAATTCATTTCCCAACATAACTTAACTAAAGAAAATATGATTAATTAGATGAGATTATTACAAGACAAGTAATTTGAAATTACAACGCAAGACTCGCATCTTAAAAAATATCATTACATTCATCATAAATTACTTACGCCCACTTCCTCACCATGCCTCGCCCGAGCTCCTTCATGTAAAATAAAACTGTGGGGGGATGAGTGTCTGAAATACACCCAGTGAGGGAAACATCAATGATTGCATTGTTAAAAGACATATGTAAATAATATATAACATTCATACATAGCTTGTGAACACATGCAACATCAGGGAGAGATACTGGCACTCACTGGTCACTCAGCGGCCCGTGTCGACCTCGACCCAATGACAAGGTGGCACATTGGGGAGAGATACTGGCACTCACTGGTCACTCAGCAGCCCGTGTCGACCTCGACCCATTGTACGGACCATTACCCGGCTTGCATACAGTACGGGTCATTACCCGGCTTGCACATTGTACGAGCCATTACCCGTCTTGCATATTATACGGGCCATTACCTGGTTTGCATATAGTGCGGGCCATTTCCCGTCTTAACATATATCACTCACATATATCATTTCAACATAGCAATCATAACATGAAATATTTAACTCAGTGAAGAGTGAAGTTTGCCCTCACCTTAAAAGTAGAAGTTGCAACAAATGATGCAAATGCATTACCCTTTTAGAATTCCTCAAGTCTCGTTATCTTTGCTGACACTATGTCTTACGAGTGTCAATCTTTCTTGTATTCTACAAATAACACGTAATCTTAAGAACCTCGAAAATAGATATTTCATTCCTAATAACTAAAGAAGAAACTCCAAATAATAGTTTGATATTCTTAAGTAGGTTAGGATATGTAATACTCCCTCCGTCCCATTTGAGCCTTCACACTTACTGTTTTCTCGTGTTTTAGCGAGTAAGTTTTTTATTAGTATTTGAAATGATAAAGTAATTTTTAAAGAGACATATAATAGATGAGAGGTAGATCTATTACACCCCTCTTTAAAAGTCACTTTATCATTTCAAATACTAATAAACAACTCGCTCGCTAAAACACGATAAAAAAGTAAGTGTGAAAGCTCAAATGGGAAGGAGGTAGTATATCGAGACATAGGCAAAAGTCTTAATTAATATTTGAGCATTAATTATTAATGAAACAATAATAATTTCTTTACTTAACAATCTTATTAGTATATGAGGTGTATTATTATAAGGTTAATTACTAAAATATTGCAATGATACCACAAATAGTACCTATATATAATTAATCTACTAAACTATTAAAAATATAATACCTAATATTGTTAACATATACTCCCTCCGTCCCGCATCCATTTTCGCACTTTCCTTTTTTATTTTTCCCATATCAGTTTCCACCCCCCAAAATGGATACCTTTACACAACTTTCACCCACAAAAAAAAATACACTTATTTACCCATATGTCATTACTTTTTGCATAAAGTGTTTTTTCCTTGGTTTGCTGTCTCAGATAAGTGAGAAACAATCAATATATATATGTATATGAGAGGCACACACCATACGCGTATTACCACTACAAACCCAATACACATGTTAATAGTATTACCAATCAATAATATTAATAGTAGATAATTGTAGAATAATATAATATTAGTGATTAACTTATTATATGCATCACTCATTTTAATTAGCACTCTTCACCTCCTACACCAACGCATAGATACACTGTACACATCTCCCTTCCACTGTATACACAAACATTCCACATACATTTACTAATAATAATAATAATAATAATAATAACAACCACCATGTTTAGTTAACTCACACCACATACACATACACGCACACTCAAACACACTCCACTACACGCACTCACCCAAACGCACGCACATAAGAACGGAAAAACCACATACATATAATTGAAAGAAACTAGCTTATAATAGATGGAAGAAAGTGAGTAAAAGGTGTCGTCTTACAGGCGGCATACAACCGAACGATTTTAGGGGTTTTATACCACTGGTTGTGGTATGATTTGGGGTTATCGTAAAACAGAGGTTGTGGTGGTTCGAGTATGCTATGAAATTATCAAGTTAATATGTTGTTCATGGGGTTTATTAGTTCTAAAGATCATAACTTCATGTTGGTGTACCGCTGATACTATTAGATAGCTGGATAGCACCCATGGGGAGGAAATAATTGGAAAAGAACAGACATTTTTCTTATCTTTACTTAACTAAGAAGGAGGATATATAAAGGAGAGGAAAATATATCAAAATATAAAATGAGTCTCCTTCTAAGTTCTAACTAACCAAAATACAAAGTTTAGAGTTAGAAAATTAATATATTGGTAATCATATATAAACACTTATCTATAACAATATTTATTACTAAACAAGTATAGTTCTATTATTTAATATTAATTAAAACATGAGTTTCGATATAATAAGTAAATAATTTTAAAACATAATATTTATATATATAAATAATGTTGGGTCGTTACACCAATTGTTTAAAAGTAAAACAGCTCAAATCTTGTAAATTGGCCTAATGCAAATATCTTGACCTGAAGTCTGAGAAAGCTCAAATGATAAACTAAAACGGTACATTACATTTATAATCAAAATGAGCACATATTGAAGAATTCAATGCAGCATAATGTATTATATATATATATTATTATAAAATGACATTATGCGGATATGTATATATATATATAGCATAAACTAAAACGGTACATTATATAATATATTATTATAAAATGACATTATGCTGATGATATATATATATATATATAGCATAAACTAAAACGGTACATTACATTTATAATATTTATATATGTTATTATAAAATGACATTATGTTGTACTGAAATGTGCAATATGGGCTCATAAAAAATAATTGCACGTTTTAGTGTAATGAGTCGCAAGTTTCAGTGTAATAAATTGCAAGTTTTCAAAATACGCTATGGGGTGCGTGCACCCAGTGCATACAAAACCTAGTCTATTAATATTTGCTTCCAAAACATAAGTTTTTTAATCAGTAAGTAATACTACATCCGGCCCAAGATAAATTTTACATTTGGAATTGGCACAAGTTTTAAGGAATATATTATAAAATGTATTGATGGTTGGTGGAATGTGTAAGAAAAATTTAAGAGTGAGTCTTATGTGCATCTAGGTGCACCATGCACTCATTGTGTATTTTAGAACTATGCAACTTATTATACTGAAATATGCAACTTGTTTATATTGAACCGTGAACTATTTTTTTATATTAATAGTTGCACGGTTCATTGTAAACAAGTTGCATCTTTCAGTATAACTAATTAAATGACTTTAAAATACATTATGAGTTCATGATGCATCCAAAACTTAGCCAAAGTTTAAAGGTGGAGAGAGGAATAGAAAGTGTGTGTATTTTAATATTAATTAAGTAATGTTTGATGTAATTTTAAGTAAAAGTAGGAATAATTGTTAAAAAAAATAGGGTCACAACTTTTTAAAAAAAGAAAACGTAAAATTTAAATTTGTACACCAAGAATGACATACTGGGGTGAGACCGAGTATATATATTATTGTGATCCATCATTATAATATATCATAAATCACGCGTACTTAGATTATAATTAGGAATACAAATAATACAGAATAATAAAAATTAAGGGAAAAGAACATTTTGGTACAAAGTCATAAGAAATATAGTCTATTACTACATTTGTTTTTCCCCATTACATCCAACTACAAAATTAGGCTATTAAAGACTAAATTGCCCCTCCTTTCTCTTTTCTGCAAACTGATCTGACGCCTACTTGCACTAGTTCAATCAATGAACAGTACACTCGCTTATGAACAGTGCCACCCAAAGTGTAGAAATTTTAACTAAAGTGCAGTTTTTTTTTTTAAATTTTGACTCATTTTTTCTAAGTTTGACTAATTTTAATTGGACCCAATTCAAAATTTTTCCTTATATGCTAGACATTTTTTTTCAAAATTTGTAAATTTTTAATTATTCCAATTTAAATGATTAAGTAAAGTGAATTTTTTTAAAGAGTATTTAATTTTTTTTTTAGGTAAAGTGAAATTTTTTCTTATATAGTGAGATTATTTTAGGTAAAGTGAGATTTTTTTCTTATATAGTGAGATTTGTTTAGGTATAGTGAGATTTCTTCTTATATAGTGAAATTTTTCTTATATAGTGAAATTTAGGTTAGTCATTATTACCCTCCACACTTTAGAACATTTACATTTTTATCAAATAAACTTGCGAACATTGTTGAACATCTCATTCAAATCCTTTAGAAATTAACATACATATTGAACTTGATATACATTCCTGTCCAAAAAAAAATAAAAAAATAGCAGCTTGGAAGACGTTGATAGCAACCCTTTACTGCTACATGTTTCAAGCTTCTCCATCTCCACCACATCATGAACTATCTCACCCTCTGCAACCTCCAATGTATTGCAAAAAAAAAAAAAGTCAAACTAAGCTATCTAATCTCCAATTGGTTGATATACTTGCAATGAATTGGGACGTGACAATGAAACTTGCCAATTCATTGTATCTGTCTCTGCTGTGTTTATATACAAATCAGACTCAAAACTCGATCAACTCCCAAATTATTTTGCTGAGATGCTCAATTTAAAAAATACTTTATTTATGCCCAAATCCCCATACAAACACCAAGAAGACTATGAGCCAAAAAATATATACAACTCAATATTTTAGAAACCCAATAAGATTTTAAAATATCAACGAAAATCAATTACTAAGATTGAATATCAAAAAAATTCCAATAGATGCTTCTACTAGTAACAGAGGTCGAATTTTCTTCTACACAAAGATAACCCAACAGACATAGCAAATTAAAACAACAACAAAATAGAAAAAATCACTCACCTTTTGAAGATCTTGTCAAGTGCAGCAGATCTAGGGTTTTAACACTGAGGCGGCGCACATCTGGGGTTTCGACATAAAAATCGCCGAACAGATCTAACGATCTGAGGTCGGCCACCACTTCATATGTACAAAATCCGTAATTTCAGATGTGGTAGATTTTAAAGAAGAGCAAACAGAGGGATGCGGTAGGGGGAAACAATGGCGGTGATGTGGTGACGATGGAGGATAACACCACATCACCGGTGACAATGGAGGAATAACACCAGTTAGAGAAGAACCAATTTTGAGGAGCGGCGGTAAGGGGAGGCGGTGCGATTCGCTGTCGACGGGATCGACCTCATATCCATCGGAGTCTAGCCTCAAAGATTTGTGCTGTGCGACAGTGACAAACGGCGGCGGTGCGGTTGGTGAAGACGGGCGACGGTTCGACTGGCGAAGAGGGGCGGCTGTGCGGTGATTACAGAGTGAAGAAAGTTTAGAGTTTAGAGAGAGAGAGAGAGAGAGATTTTTGAAAATGAGTGGTAGAGAGAGAGGTGAGTGGATAATATTTGACCGATTACTTTTTCAGAGGAGAGAGAAATGTGTAAATCAATTGAGGGTAAATGAGTCATTTGAATGTCCTTTTTGTAGTTGAATGTAATATGAAAAAGTAATTGTATTAAGTTGTAAGGGTACTCAAGATCTTGTATTAGGTTGTAATTTTCTCAAAAAATAATTTATAACACATGCATGATTTGAATGTAAAGATCATGGGATTTTCAATTATAATTAAGAATACTATAATCTTATTAAAATTCCAAATCCAAATTTCAGATTCTATAATTTATTTACTAGCCATGATGAATAAACATGCAAAAAAATCCCGATAAAAAAAAACTATAAATTGACTTGTTTTAAATATATAACATGAAATCCACATTTGATCAAAATGAGTAGCACATGCCTGAAAGTTTTCTACTCTTTTCTAATTTTATTCTTTCACTTTCATCTTGCTATTAGTTTATTCACATATGGATTCCAGTTTCATGTTTTGAACCAACTCCCAAGTCCACTGAAAGTTCATTGTCGGTCTAAAGACGATGATTTTGGTCTGAAAGAAATTGCGGTGAAACAAGACTATCATTGGTCTTTCCATAGAAATATTTGGTTAACAACTAAATTCAACTGTGAATTTTGGTGGCTACCAAAGCATACGTCTTTTAATGTCTTCAATTATACTATTTCAGAAGATTGCCGATTTGACAAACTTAAGGTCGAAGGAAATCAGTGTGTGTGGATTGTTAAGAATGATGGTTTCTATTTTGCCAATCAGTTTCCTCCTGTAAATACGACAAAAATACATGATTGGTAGTTAATGTATTTTTTTTTCCATCTCTCTCAATAAATGTAATAAAAAATACATGAATATTGGTAGTTAAATTAAGAAATATGGCTTCTATTTTAGTTCATTTTTGTTTCTTATACACCATTAATCCTACTATCTTGTGATTTAAAAAAAAAATGATACTAGACTGTCACGCATTAAGTTATTCAGTTACCGAATCGAACCTAAATAGTAAAATCGAAATATTTACCATAATAAATCGAAATCGAACCATTTTACAATATAACCGATCTTAAATCGAACTGAATTTTTCGATTCGATTTCGGTAAAATTGAATAAACCGAAATTAAATCATTTTAATGGCACATGTCCATTTTTTAGGTAAAAATTCAGAAATTAAATAACACAACACAAGGTCCAATAGTACTACACTACCATAAATTAATAATGCACATATAATGCATATAATGTAGTAAAATTTAGGTTAAAAAATAAACAAATGAACAAGAATTAAGATTATATATAAATAATGTATTATTTCAGTTCGATTTTCTTTTATCAGTAATTTTACCATAAAAATCGAAACTGAAATAAAAAATAAAAATATTTAAAATTAAAAATCAAAACCGGACCTACTACCAAATTAACCGAGCCAAATTTTTAATTCGATTCGATTTGACACAAATTATTTTATTTTTACCAGATAATGCTCACTCCTACATGAGACGGTGGCAAACTAACACAAATTCAATATCTATTTCTCTTAAAGTTGTAAAACGTCATGTCTATATTATGCTCCGTCACACGTAAAAGTGATGGCCTATACAATTTCTTATCCAAATGCAAAATGTACATGCCCTATATTGATGCTATTTCATTGTCAGGCGGGCGGGAGGGCAGCCGCCGCCAATTCCGGGTGGTGGGGTTCCTCGGTTATCGCAGCGCCCCGGCTTTCTTTTCTTTCGTCTTGTTTCATTTGCTCCTCTCTACACTCCAGGCTACAAAATGCTGTGTCACCCCTGTAACGCAACACAATAATTAACTACTTACAAGAAAAAATAATTTTTTTGTATGAGATGTAGAATAGTTAGAAGAAAAAAATAATAATTATTGATGCTTGTAAATTTTAAAACGCGGCGTGCAGTAGAATAGGGAACCCGATCACATACTTCATAATTGATGTTTCATTTTGTATTTCATAATATGATTGAATAATACGTAGAATAATAAAAAATATTCAACGGACCACCATACACTGAGTTCATGTGTTAAAATTTCAGAAGGGTAAAACAATAATGGAATAAGAAAAGTAAATTTGGGGAATCGAACCGTAGAATAGGTTTTTTGTGCACTAAATGCACCGTGTAACTTAAAAGTATTATTGAAACGTGCAATTTATTTGTGTACTAAAAAGTTCAATTTGTTCAATGTAAATTAGTTGAATATTTTATCTAGATCTCAGGTTCAAACTCCCTCAGATGCGATCAACTTTTGAGATGTGTCGGTCCATACAGAGCTTAACTTTAACTTGAAGTGGGTCCCCATTAGTGGACGGTGAGTTCTGATCATTCGAATTAATTATCGAAAAAATAATAGTTTAACATTTAAAAAATATACTTAATTGCACTATGCACTCGATGTATACAAGATTGTATAGTTTTAAGTTTTTCTCCCATTTCTTTTTTAATTATAGTTTATAATTGAATACAAATTTTTTTTTTGAAAGGATATAATTGAATACAATTAAAATAAGCTCAATAATTGAAAGGACCGTGGACTCTTGCGTATATTAGAACAGCGTGTAATCTTTTTTTCTTTCAAAATATCTTCTATTGCTCATGTTATTCCAAGTTCATGAGTATGTCTTTTATTTCACAAATAAATTAACGCTCACAACATCAATTGATTTTCTCATAATGATAATATTATTTTTTATGAATATGGTAAAAAATGAAACTGAAAATTAAGCTAATTGTGTTTTTACACAAAAAATTATATGAGACAGAGTAAATACTAGCTAATGCTATCAAATTAATATTATTTAATACATGTATATAAAATACAGATCAATTTAAATTTTAGAACAATTAAGTTAATTAGTATATAGAATTCTTTTTCTAATTACAATAACATCATTCAAGTATGAATGAATAAATTAAGTTCAAGAATATATATTTTTACTCAACTAGAAATCCCAAAGAACTTATTAAATTCAAGAATAAATATTTTACTCAATTACAAAATTAATTATGAAATATTTTACACAATATCCTTATTATACGAATTAATTCTACTCCAACTCACTTCCCAAATTCCGAAAAATCATGTCTATTCTATTGTGGGTGGATCTCATAAGCATCCAGATACACAGTCCATTCATAGTATATTTTACAATCATACAATTTATTATATTGAAAATACAATTTATTTATACTGAATCACATAATTATTTTTTCATATTAATAATTACACGATTTATTATAAACAATTATCATATTTCAATATAACAAATTGTATAATTTTAAAATATATTTTGAGTGCACGGTGCACTGTTATGCATATAAGATTTAGTATTCTACTCCTCCACATTTTAACCCATATTAGTTACAAATTTATACGCACATTTAAATTTTATTTACGGATAAGATCATTCAGATTATCAATGATTAATTGGGGACACCATTACGGATTTCACCGTGCCTATCCAATGCACACGTGTGCAAGTTGTGTACGTACGTGTGCTAGTTTGGTAGTAGCAGCCGTTTTTTTCAGCGGCGTTTTAGATTGTGATACTGTATGGAGAAATTTATTTCATTTAGAAGTTAAATTTATAGATAGATATGAAATTAGTTAGTTTAAATTATATTTTTGTTTGGAGACGCAAGTGGAAAAAAATCGCAAGGTCCTGTAATTTTTATGGACACAGTACAGTAAATTTGTACTTTATCAATTTATATTTTTTTGAGAAGATACTTTATCAATTTTGGTTTCAAATTGATTGCAAAATGCTCTAATTTTAATCTCTACTACTCTCAATTGAATTATTTCTCATTTAGAGAATAAAACTTTAGATCAATTTTAAGTTTTTTTTTATTACATTTCTCCCGTGATTTCAAAATTGCAAATTCTATTTATTTTCTAAATTAATTTCGAATGATTTATGGTAAGACGAGGTGAAACATATACTATGTATTATTTTCTTCTAATTGAGCCCGTTATTTAGATATTCTTTTTTATACCATTTTGTATGCTACAACTAACTTTCGATCATTCTTCCGTAACTCTCGTACTCAAAATTCAAAATTTCCATATCAAAAGGACCAAAATTAAAATAAAAAGAACAAAAAAATTGATAAAACAAAAATTTGTAAAACGATTTATGAACACCCACAAAAGACAAACCCTCTTATAAAACTTGTTCATAGACCATACTTCCCCTGTCCCACACTCGTTTGAATATTCACTATTTGACTCGTATTTTAGTGAGCGAATTATTTATTAATATTTGAAATAATAAAGAGATTTTTAAGGTGGGGTATGTTAGTGTCACCCCTCATCTATCCTACCATGCCTTAAAAGTCATTTTATCATTTCATATACTATAAACAACTCGTTCAATAAAACACGAGCCAAAAAGTGAAATTGTTCAATCAAATGTGAGACAGAAAGAGTATATAATATGAACTTGATATCACTGCACTTATAAATTAATATCATTATTTTTTTAAATAAATATTAATAACATTCAATATTATAATTTTAATTTATAAATATAATAATATCAGTTAATAAGTATAGTAATATTAATTTATAAATGTACTGTATAAATTTCATCATTAGATGAACGAATGCCACTTAAGAACGTACTCCCGATAAAATTATAGGACTAGTGAAGAGAGAAGAGTTACGTACCTATAAATATAGATATCACGACCAGACACCAATCGACGGTTGCACAGTCCACACCTCCTCAGGAACTCAGCCGTCTGAACCTGACAGTCGCCGGAAAAGCTCCTCCGGTAGAATCTAGGCGACAGCATGTGATTAAACTCGCCGCCGACCATAGCCGCCGGAGAAGGTGGCGCCGCCGCCACCCTCGGAACATCGAGGGTGATCTCCGTCATGCTCGTCGTTCTCCTGAAAGTACGCTTGCCCAACATCTAATTTAATTGTGATAGAATCTCGTCTCATCTAAAATTTCGAACTTATAGAGAGAATCGGAAATAATCTATTTATTTAATTTCCCTCAACACTCCCCTCACTCGTGGGCCGAATTATTGTCTCTGCTCTCTGGAGAGAAGGCCCAACAGAGTGAACAATTTAAATGGGTGGAGTACTTCCACAGGAACCGAACCCACAACCTGGACTCTGATACCATGAGAGAATTTCTTCTCATATAAAAGTTCGAGCTTTTAGATGAGACAAAATTCTCTCAAATTGGGAATAATTAATAAACTTCTTTCTCTCTCTCACTCTTGCGTTGATTGTGTGTGTGTGGAGTTTGTAGGAGATAAAGAGATGGTGGGAGTGAATGATGACCCTTGGATATGTTACACATGTCCACATGTTAACGTCGGCCGTCGTTTTCTGTTTAATAATTTATTTTTGTCACTTTTTAATTTTTAAGGGTTAATTTTAAATGAATGCACTACATTTACACCAAATATCAATTTAATCACAATTTTCAAGATTATTGTATTAAAGTTCAATCTTTGATATTGTTACAAATTGATACACGTTTTATTTTCTACGGCTTGAAAGAGATGACATGGTTTACCTGAGCATGTGTATACTTGTCCGTTAGGATGATACATTAAATATAAATGTTTTAAATTATTCCACATTATATTATACATTCTCTATCATTAACAATTTTGAAATAAATTAAAACACAAAACAAAAATCAAAAGAAAAAATCTAAAACAAGCAAACAAAACAATTAAAATGTAAATAAAAAATAAAAAATCAAACATATTATCTTCATCATCCCTTCATCTTCACCAAAAAGTCGACCGGATTCGCAAAACTCAAAATTCTCATAATTGCAAAACCACTGATCCACATCCCCAAAATCGAGTTCTGCGAATTCCCAAAATTGAGGTTTGCACAAAAAATCTCAAAATCCACAAGGCAAACCCCACCCGAAATCGCATACGCGAATTTGGTTCAGATTTACAAAAAAGAAATGTATACCCTCAAATTTGAAGGACTACACATCAAATAAATAACAATTAAAATAAAATAAAAAATTGTAAATAAAATTTCTGTCCATCTCATAAATTGATCGAATCACAATAAACACATCCCAAATTTAGTTTAAGGAGGTGGGCAACAATGAGAACAACATGTGAGGGTTGAGGGGATGGCGTTAGAAAACGGGTGGATTAAAGGGGACTGGGAGAAACTGGGGATTTCTTTTAATTTTGAAACATGAGAACATCTTTAATTTTGAAACATTGGCAGCGAGAATTACTTTTTACGTTTTGAAATTTAGATTTAAATGTTTTATTTTGTTTTTTTAGATTATGTTTATTTTATTTTTTGTTTTGTTTTTAATTCATATTTTTAATATTTTTTATTTATGATTTGGACTTTTCATTCTACGCATAGTCTGACGTGGCAGTATAGCAGGTGATATGACAAAAATAATAATTTCGACATCTTTTCATGGTTGGAGGAAAAAAAATGTGTATTAATTTGCAACAACATGAAAAGTTAGATTTTTATACAATAATTCTAAATATCGTGATTAAATTGATATTTAACCTAAAAGTCGTATATTTATTTAGAATTAACCCCTTTTTTAATTTGTTTGTTTTGGTTTATTTTTTGCCATTTCTTTGGATTGATTGGTTGCCTCTCTCTTAATTTGATGTAAAATCAAAATCATTAAGACGGAGTTTTGCGTGGAATGGGAGCTAAGACGGAACTCGATTTCACTAATAATACATTTTACACAATCCCTCGTACGAAAATTTTATACTTACACTTATAAATTGATAATTATTTTTATATAAGTTAATATTTATAGCATTTAATACTTAAATTTTAATTTATAAATATAATATTATAAATTTAATACTACGGATAAATGTTACGAAAAATTTATTTTTTAATAAAAGAATTATTTATTAATAAATTCAATCAATTTTACTCATCAACCAAGAAATTAAAAAAGAATAATATTTTAATTAAGAAGTGATAATTTTTTATAGTTTAAGATTATACATTTAAAATATGTAATTCCTTAAAATTGTATATTGTTATATGTGATAATGACAAAGTGAAAGAGTGATAGTTCTTAGTCCAATATAGTAGGGATGTTCAACATACTAAAGGCGAATCACCTCCAATTTATATGGTGATTTTATTTTAAATTCCTAAATTTTCGTGAGAAATTATTTATCGTATTATTATTAGTTTTTTAATTTTTTTAATTTCAATCATTAATTTATTTAATGTTGATATTTACCTATCATTTATTTATTATCTATTAATTATGAATCACCCTCTATTTATATGGTTACTTTATTTAAAATACTTCATCTTCAAAACATATACACTAATTTATATTAAATACATATTCTACAATTTTTAATTTATGTTCCCTCTTATTCTCTATATCTCTAGCATTTAACCCGACGTCTACACGAGATTGAAAATAATTTTTATATCATTACTTTTAAATTAAATGCTTCAACTACTTAATTAGTTTTATTAATTCAATTATAGACTTAATTTTTTTAATATTATATGTGCATACTTTTATTCATTTCTTATTCTAAATTACTCCCTCTCAATCTTCTTAATATGTTTTTTATCTTATAGAATATGTTGGTCCCGAAAATCCGATTTAAAACTCGTAAAATCTCAATGGGAGGTGACTTTAAAATTTTTGCGAATGTGTTATGCAGATTTGCTAAAGTATGTATGACAGTTAATATGAAAGCAAATAAGAACACACGCATTTTTATAGTGGTTCGGAATCCAACTCCTACATCCACTCTCCTCTATCAGCAGGGGCATCAACTAAACCAACTGGACTTAGATTAATGTGTTAGTCCAACACAATACAACAGATGTTTAATGAGTTCTCACTCTCTCGGGACTTATCTCCCTCACGGAATCGCCTATAGATGTTTAATGAGTTCTCACTCTCTCAGGACTTATCTCCCTCACGGGATTGCCTACCCTCCCTTCCGGGATTACTTCTTAACTACCTCACTTAACCACTAATTCTCTCTCAAGAAAGGGTTTGAGTTTGGTGTTATTTCCAACTAGGTGAGATTTTCCCTTACATTGTTTTAGCCTTTAAGATAAGGTTGGGAAAATCTCTCTTAGCTTATGATATGACATTTATGCTTAGATATAATGAAGAACACTCTTGGGTAAATCTGGATATTTAATGCTCTGTGTTCTTGAATGGAGATGCTTGAATATTTGGCTTTAATCTTCACTTTGCAGCATCCTCAATTATCTTCTTTTGAAGATAGTGCAATGTATTTATAGTGTGGATTTGAATATTACCGTTGGAGAGTAAAGTCAAATTCAAATACATACTAATAGTCTTCCCGTTTTTCTTTGTCCTTTTGCACTGTTTCTTGCAGCTTTATGTCACATCAATATATGTGTTGTGATCTTCTCATTGGACAACTTTTTGTGTGTCTAACAGATTTGGTTTCAGCTCGCCTGATTACTGTTCATCTCTTCTGATTCTGGTTGCCTGATTTGGTCTGCACGTTACCTGATCAAATCGCACGCTACCTGATAAGCCTGCACGCTGCCTGACCAGATCGCACGCTGCCTGACCAGATCACACGCTACCTGATCAGATCGCACGCTACCTGACCAGATCGCATTCTTCTTCTGATTTATGATTTCTGCATCATCACTGCATCAGCTGCTGCATCAGCACTTTTTCTTCACAAATCAGCATGGTTCTTCTTGTTCAGCTTATTAGTTAACTCGGAACTCATCCTACTCATCTAATCTCGATCAGCCTCGTCTGATCTCGATCATCTTCGTCTGATTTCATGAGTTCCCCCTTAACTTGTTCTCTCGTTCCCCCTCAACTTGTTATCTGTATATTAACTTAAATAACACAAATTGATAATGTTTTGGCATAATTCATCAAAACTAAAATATCCCAACAGAACATTTATATAATAAATATCATTATGATATTTTCTCTCCTCATTATATCATATATACCCATAATAGTTAATTTTTATGATCATTTAAATTTTGTTATGCCAACATTAACCTTAATTTCTTATAATTAAATATTTATAACAATAAATACTATTGGAGTTTGAATCACAAATGGTCCCATAACTTTGACCTCAAATAGATTTAGTCCCATAAGTTTTTTTATCGTCGATTTAGTCCCAATAACTTTGATAATGTCCAATTTTAGTCCCAAATCGATCGAAATAACGTCGTTTTGCCATTTTAATTTGGGACTTTCCGCCAGATGTTGTGACTTGACTGTCACATGTCTTTTTAAGTGTGTTTGACTAATTCTTGCCGTTAATTCTATTTTAATTTTAAGTTTAAAATTTTAATTTTATATGTTTGAAATTCCAGTTGTTAAAACAAAAAAATACACGGGGCAGTCCAGTCACAACATCTGTCGAAAAGCTCCAAATAAAAACGGCAAAAAGACGTTGTTCCGGTCGATTTTGGGACTAAAATTGAACAGTCAAAGTTATTGAGACTAAATTGATGACAAAAAAACTTATGGGACTAAATCTATTTGAGGCGAAAGTTATGGGACCATTTGTGATTCAAACTCATAATATTGGCTAGAAAAACTATTCACACAATATATTTATAGAAAACTAAAAAAATTTAATAACCATGAAAAGTAATTATTATGGGTATATGAGATAATGATGGGCGAAATTATCAAAACGACATGTATTATGTAAATAATATATAAGACTGAAATAAGTATGACATCTAATTTTAATGGGAGAGAATAATTTAAAATAAGAAATGAATGAAAATATGTAAAATAATATTAAAATATAAAAATTATACATGTATTTAAATATTTAAAATATTTCAATTAAAATTAATAAAAAAATTATTTTAAATTCCGCGTAGTACGCGGGGTTACGTGCTAGTATATATATAATGTTTAAGTTTTGATTTGATGCCAAAATAGCCAAAGTGCCTATTTTGAAACTCAAGTTAGAAAGAGGGTTGAGGCAAGGAGACCCCTTATCTCCTTTCCTATTCCTTATTGGGTTGAAGGGCTGAGTTGTATGGTTGATAAAGCTGTGGACTTAGGGTTGTTGGAGGCGGTCGAGATCGGTAGAGATAAGGTCAAGATCTCACACCTTCAATATGCGGATGACACGATATTCCTGGCAAGTGCAAAGTTGTCAAATGCAAAGGCGATCAAATGCATCTTAAGAAACTTTGAGCTGATTTTAGGCCTCAAGGTTAATTTTGATAAATGCAGTATCATGGGCGTCAATATGGATAGAAACGTGATAGAACAGATGGCCTCTTGGCTTCGGTGTAAAATGGGCAGTATTCCCTTTTCATACTTGGGAATCACAGTTGGGATGAGCTATAAAAAGGTTGCGGAATGGGAACATTTAATCCAAAAGTTTTAGAGTAAAGTTGAAAGCTTGGGAGCATAAGAAGCTGTCATTTGGGGGAAGAATCACCATTTTAAAAGCGGTTTTGTCGGCACTTCCTATCTATCATCTATCCTTCTATTACTTACCGAAAAAACCTTGAGAGCTATCGCCTCGATTCAGAGGAATTTTCTTTGGGTGGGGGAGTGAAAATGAGAGCAAGATGGCATGGATCAACTGGAAATCCATTTGTTTTACAAAATCAAAAGGGGGCCTTGGAGTGAGTGAGCTAGGTTTGTTTAATAAAGCTTTAATGAGTAAGTGGTTATGGAGATATTTGAGGGATCAAAAGTGTCTTTCGGCTAGGTTATTTCTTCATGTCATGGAGTGTTCCAGTGTGGGTGGGGGGGAGGGGGGGAGATTTTGTTCATCAGTATAGAGTTCTAGTTAGTCTAGTTGGTGGAGAGATGTAGTAGATCTAGGATCGGGAGTCGAGGGATGTTGGTTTCTAGAGAATGTCGTCAAAGTAGTCGGGGATGGGAGGGAAACAGATTTTTGGAGTGAGGTTTGGGTGGGGGGGGAGTCGGCTTTAAGCCATGAGCTTCCTAGATTGTTTAACCTGAGTAGGGAGAAACAGTGTAAGATCTCTTCTTTGGGGCAGTGGGTGGGGGGATCTTGGGAGTGGACTTGGAGTTGGAGAAGAGAGTTGTTTGAGAGAGAATTATCTATGTTTAACGATTTCTTGGTTATGTTAAGTAGGTACAAGCTGGTTGAAAACGAGAAAGATGGTTGGAAGTGGAATCTTACCTCGGATGGAAAATATAGTACGAAATCTGCCTATGAGTGATTGATCTCAAAGGATAAAGTAAGCTCCACCCCTTCTCACTAAAACCTGAATTCCAGTTGGTGTGGAACAAGATCGTGCCTCTTAAGGTTGCAGCAATGATATGGCGAACTCTGTGGGACAGGCTTCCTACGAGGAAAAATCTGGAGAAAAGAAGAACCATTTCACAAGATGACAACAAGTGCGCTTTTTGTGGAATATCTGAGGAAACATCAGATCACATTTTTCTTCATTGTCCAGGTTCTGTTGAAATCTGGATTGGTTGTTTCATGTGGCTCGGAATCTCATTCACACCTCATGGCCGGGTAAGAGACCATTTCATCTCCTTCTCGGGTTTTGTTAGCGGTAAAAAAGATTCCAGATTTACTATTTGTTTGTGGGAATGTGTTATTTGGACCATCTGGAAGGCGAGGAACAAGCTGATTTTTTAGAATCGGGAGTTTGTTTCATCTAAAATCTTGGAGGAAATTAAAGGACGTCTTTGGAGTTGGTGCTTGGTGAAAAATTACATCCATTGTAATGCCTCTCTTATGTCTTGGTTGGACAATCTTTTGTCTGTATTATCCTTGTATTCATAATAATATAAATTTCTGAACATACCGACCTAGCTATGTTTGTTAGCTATGGTGTTAATGTTGGATTATATAGGCACGTAAACACGTAATACATGAGCAACGGAAATAAACAGTTCACCAACAACGAACAGTTAATTGCATAAACGAGTATGAATAAACATAACAAGAAATCTTACAGTAATTCGAAAGAAAATTTCTCAGCTATGGTATCCACGTAATCCCCATTCACGGACTTGCACAGAATTGCCAGCTTTGAATCCGGAGACGAATTTGCTAGGAAAATTCTAAGTCTAGATTTTATGGAGAAATATGAACACTTGTATTATGAATTTCCAAGAGCTCATATATATAGGGGAGGCCCAGCTTAAATCTTAATCTAACCTGATTAGGAAATAAGATCACTAATCTTGTAAAATAAATCTCTTAGATTTAATTCCCATATATAAAATCTCTACGGATTTAATTCTCATGTATATCAAATCTCTACAAATTTGATTCCATATATATTAAATCTTATAATAATATTCCATATATTATTATTGGGAATCCTATTTAATTAAACATTAATAATAATTAATTTCAAATTAATCTATTATTAATTAATTCTCCATAAATTAAATATTAAATTCAATTTAACATTTAATCAACCAACTATAATCCGTAAAAGGGAACTACTTGTTGTGTGACCCATAGACCCTCATATGTCGAGCGATTAGTCAAACTAACGGTCTTAATTGAACCCTAGACAATAAATCAGACATTCTCAATATATGAGGTACGTTGCGAGAAACGTGCAACTACCTGTAACTGAAACATGGGTTATTACGATTTCATCCTTTCATTCACGAATATTCTATTAGTCTTATACATGATGAAGTGTCTATTCAAATAACTTAATCATATTATCTCTAATCACTAATTGATCACTTATATCACACTTGGCCACAAAGTCCAAGTTGACGTGCATTGGTCAATGACTTTGATCCAATTATGATGAGAAGATGTGTATTCTCTCTAAATCCACTTTGAGGAATGAATCTTATTCTTGGTTGAACTACCACGCACATGCACTTTGTCATGAACCCAATCCAAGTCATATCTATCCATGGAAGGGTGCAAGCGTCGGTCATGGTCAAAGTTCATCACTCCACATATGTCATGCGTATTGACCTCAAGTCAAAGGAGTATCGCATCGCTCCCACTAACCGAGACACCCGTAGACACATATAGTGAAACTACATCAAACGGTTTCTCGGATGGGTATACCAATACCCTCTAAGGTATTTGTGCATCCATCTTGAGATACCTAGTATCTTGTAGTAAGTGAGATCTTACTACACTCTCTAAGAGTATGATGCAGATCGCACACCAATCTCAATTGCATCATCAATATCCCATTCTTGATGATCCTTGATCGGGGCTATTTGAGAATCATGCTTAAGTCATCTGAGTTCTCACAACCTCAATGATAGCAATGACTCATGGGAACACAGATAAGAACACATGCAAACAATCAAACATAATATTCTAATAAGTGTAATGTCATATATTTAATATTAAATAAACAATAATATTAAACCAATACTGAATATTATCTTAGCATTATGTCCTTACAATGGATTGTCTCTAGGACACTAACACTAACAATCTCCCACTTGAACTAGAGCCAATCACCTACATGTCTAACCCTTAGACCATTGAAATGTCTAGTGTGTACATGAACACTCAAAGCTTTGGTTAAAGGGTCAGCCAAATTATCTTTTGTGGGAACACGCTCTAACTCTATCTCTCCTCCAGCGATTATCTCTCTAATCAAGTGATAACGCCTCGGCACATGCTTGGTTTTGTTATTGGATCTCGGTTCCTTAGCTTGCTCAACCGCACCAGTGTTGTCACAATATAACTTTATTGGGCTGCTGACACTTGGAACTACCCCTAGTTCACTTAAGAATTATTTTATCCAGACAACTTCTTTGGCAGCTTCCGCCGCAGCAATGTACTCAGCTTCGGTTGTTGAGTCTGCGGTAGACTCTTATTTGGAACTATTCCAACTAACCGCCCCGCCATTGAGAACGAACACATAACCTGACAGTGACTTGTAATAATCACAGTCTGATTGAAAACTAGCGTCAGCATAACCAGTGACAACTAGCTCTGGCTGTCCTCCGTAGACCAGAATGCAATATTTAGTACGTCTGAGGTACTTGAGAATGTTCTTGACAGCAATCCAGTGAGGTTCACCCAGATTCTGTTGGTATCTACTAGTGGTGCTGACAGCGAAGGCCACATCTGGCCTAGTGCAAGTCATATCGTACATGATGGAGCCAATTGCAGAAGCATATGGTATATCCTTCATGTGCTAGATATCAACGTCTGTGGAAGGACAATCCTTCTTAGACAGCTTTATCCCATGACATGTCGATAGAGAACCTCTCTTAGAGTTCTCCATCGCAAATCGCTTCAACACCTTGTCTACATAGGTGGACTGTGACAGCCCCAACATCTTCTTGGATCTATCCCTATGGATCTTGATCCCTAAGATGTAGCAGGCTTCACCTAGATCCTTCATAATGAAGGTCTTTGACAACAATTCTTTCATGGACTGCATGAGTGGGATATTGTTTCCCATAATTAGTATGTCATTTGACATATACAACTATGAAGACAATATTCTTCTCATTGTATTTTCGACAGACGCAAGGATTTTTGAGTTTCTGACGAAGTCAAATGATTTGACAGCTTCATCAAATCGGATATTCCAACTCCTAGAAGTTTGCTTCAATCCATAAATGGATCGTTTAAGCTTGCACACAACATTGGATTTTGGCTTTGATATAAAACCTTCCGATAGAGTCATAAACACTTCCTTATCAATGTTGTCATTGAGGAAAGTTGTTTTGACGTCCATCTGCCAAATCTCATAATCAAGGTGTGCTGCTACCGCAAGTAAAATTCGAATAGACTTGATCTTAGCAACTGGTGAGAAAGTCTCGTCACAGTCAATGCCTTCGCGTTGACTATAACTGACAGTGTGTGCGCGTGTATTTTCAGAGTGTTGTTGAAAATGTTATGCAACATGTAGAACAACATATGACAACGGAAGTATAAAAACGCAGTGCAAAGGATTTCAAAATTTTGTATAGTCTGTAATTCAGACTATACGAACCTCATAGTTAAAAACATCACTATAACAAGTAGTGAGATACACAAGAACCTCTTACAAGATCCTAAAAGGTGTAGTGAAAAACCACACACCAAAAATCAATCTATTAAATCAAGTAACTAGTGATCTTATTCAACCTAAAACTTGATCAAATAAGATAAAATCAATACTGATGGGAGAGATTGTATTCCCTCGACCAATACAAATAGAATAGCATCGACCCTCACACTCCTAGAATTACAAACACTCGGTTTTTCACTCTTGGTTGTGTCTTGGATACTACTCTCTAAAGTTTGGAGTAGAGCAAATGGTATTTCACTTTTTCTCAAACTTGAATGTCGACCAATGCAGTGTATTTATAGACTTTCGGATCAACTGCATTGTCCTATCCACTTGGCTTGAATAGCCTTGAACATCTCCTCCACTATCTCCATGATCTTGGTGTAACCACCCATGATCTTTCTATTCTCACTCCACCACAATGCAACCTCTTGACAATATTCGAATTTATCTTCAACCTGCAATGTAGGAAACATAGAAAGACACATCTATTAAAACGGAGTCAGTGTTAGGAGAAATGACAAATTTATGATGTTGTGCAGAATGTTATCCAGCATATGGAACAACATCCGTGCAACATCAACAAACTCCCCCAATTTGGCCTTTCTACTACAACACACCTGATGTTAAAAACAACATCCGAACTTGTTTCAGGAAAGAAACAAATAATAGTCATTCATAGAACAACTACTATTCAACCAAATCATAATTTAAAAACAAACTGACAACCACAAACACTAAGTACATTAGCAGTTTACGTAGGCCAACAAAGTATCCAACAAACAAAAAGTAAATGACAGAAACATAAACCTATCATCTAGTTGTCCAATAACAGAGTTTATAAAGTAAAAAGCAGTAAATAAAAGATTACAACACAGAAAGGAATTTCTATAATGAAATAAAGGGAAGGATTGAGCCATTGGAATGACTGCATCTCCATAATCTGTAAATGCTCCCCCACACTTCAAAAAACTCCCCCTGTCTTGAATCTGATCACCAGTTATCAGCACCATAAAGCTGATCAATGATAGCAACACTCTCTGGAGACATGTTCTCCCTAGTAGGTGTCTTCAACAGCTCATCATCGGCCTCATCAGGGTTATCATCTTCAACTGGTTCAGCTTCATCAGGTACCATTTGGTCAGCAACATCAGTCTTTAGTGCATCTTCAACAGCTTCCTCTACAACATTATTAACAACATCTTGTATAGCCTCATCAACCTCTCTGTCATCAGCAGTATTCTGATCATCAACATCTTCAGCAACATTACCAACATTCTCAGCAGCATCTGGTTGATCATCATTTTCACCTGCATGGCCAGATGGACCAACTCCATCATCACCACCATCATTAAGACCATCATCAGGTGATTCTCCCCCTGTTGGAGTAGAAAGCAGGCTTCTCCAGAAGGTTTGTTGTATAACCAGAGCATCTATGTTCTGCTGGATGGATTTAATTTGATCAGTAATGAAAAAAATTAGAAAAAGTGACAGTAGGGATACCAGCTTGTCTTTTGACTATGTAGGGAATATTGCCAGCATAATGGGCAACATTTTCTGTTTGCTGTTCCAAATGTTCAGATTTTTTCATAGGTAGATCAATCACACGGTTACCAACTTTCAGAACAGGAGAAATCCCAAAATTAGGGACAAATCCACTTATCTTTTCTCCTCTAGGTCTGTCAAACTCCAACCTATCCAAGAACTGACATATCAAGCTTGGATATGGAAACATTCCACCTTCACCATGTTTTCCAGCAAGAGACATCATATTATCAAATATGATTTGCCCCATATTGAACTTGTTCAGATGAACGCAGTAGGAAAGCCTGTTCTTTAGTAAGCACAGTGGAGTTTCTAGATGGAAACCAGTTTGAGACCAACAGTGATAGTCCCCGTGGAAAACCCATGAAATGCGGAATAAACATGAAATGCATATAAAAACAGGGGTGAGGGAATGGTGATTCCAGATTTTTACATTTTAAGCTCATGAATGCGTATGACAAGATAAGAACGTAAAGCAGTAAAGAACACAACAAAGTATAGTGGTTCGGAGGCTCAAGCTCCTACATCCACTCTCCCTGTTCCTAGGGAAATTCCTTCCAACTGGACTTATCATCCTCTCGGGCTCGCCTCTAGATATTTAACGAGCTCTCACTCAAACTGGACTTATCACCCTCTCGGGTTCGCCTCGGGACTTATCACCCTCACTCGGGATTGCCTACCCTCCCTTTCGGAATTGCTAGATGTTTACCGAGTTCACACTCACCTACAAACTTAACCGACTGATTTGGGTAAGGTTTGTTTGGTTTCCAACTAGGTTGAGATTTTCCCTTACATTTGTTTAGCCTCAATGCTAAGGTTGGGAAAATCTCTCTAAGCTTAGGATACATCGTGGGTTGCTTAGATTGGGTCCTAGAACACTCTTCGAATATATTTGTATATCTCTAAACTTGTATTCTATGGTGGGAATGCTTGACTATAAGGCTCTTGGCTCTGTAGCATCTTTTGCATATTCTCCACACTTAATTTGATGGAAGATCTTGTATTTATAGTGTGGATTTGAATGTTACCGTTGGAGAGAATCACATTCAAATCCATACTATTCTTTGTATGTTCTGCAGCTTTTCCAGGCTGGTTGTCTTCCTCTCATTGGTCCACGTTAGCTAATTCTAACAGGCTATATTCCTCAAATTCCTCGCCTTGGAATCATTCAGATTCTCTCGAGTCTCGGTGTCTTGAGAGACATCTTGAGTCTTGATTCTATCCGAGTCCTCGGGTTTATCCGAGTCTCGATTTCTCATCCGAGCCTCGGGATACTTGATTCAGCGAGACTTCTCTTGGCGGACCTTATGCGATTAGGCATCTTGACACTCAGGTGGTGAGTTGATTCTATGAATCGAGACATCGACCTTCAGTCACTTTGACTCGAGCTATCTCGATTTCTTCTTTGCACGATCGATCATTTCGCCCGATCGATCAACACTTCTTGAGATCAATATCTCAAGATAGCATCAGTCGATTACATTAGGTTTAGCATATCGGTTTAGCACATCGATCTCAATCCGCGTCGATCTTGATCATCCGCTTCATCTTCATATCTCGATCTCGATCACGTCGATCTCGTCGATCTCATCCGCTCCTCTTACGATCTCGCAACCTTCTCTTCCGATCTTACGGTCAATTTATTTTTGATCGGCTTATGCGCTCTTTCGATCACCATATCGGCTGATTTGTTCTTCCGATCATCGATCAGTGCGTTTTCGGTCATCGATCTTACGATCGGTGGCTTAGCTTTTCTTCTCTTCGATTTTGCGCAGTTCATCGATTAACTTTCGGAACTCATCTAACTCATCGATCTCGTCGGTCTCGTCTCTGACCTCGTCGATCTCGATCATCTACTTACGATTTCGTGAGTTCCCCTCAACTTGTTCTTTTCGTTCCCCCTCAACTTGTTATCGTAAATTAGCTTTAATAACACAAGTTGATAATGTTTTGGCATAATTCATCAAAACTAAAATATCTCAACAATTTCCCCCTTTTTGATAATGACTTAAAAACATTAAAATATATGCATTTTTAAAAAGCGGGTTTTTTTTTAAAAGATCGATTCGGTGATCACATTAAAAGTGATCTTTTGAACTCCCTCTCGATACCAATTGATAGTCGGTGGAAAACCCATGAAATGCGGAATAAACATGAAATGCATATAAAAACAGGGGTGAGGAATGGTGATTCAAGATTTTTACATTTTAAGCTCATGTGTTGTGTTTTGCTTATAATCGAATCGTATGACAAGATAAGAACGTAAAAGCAAGTAAAGAACACAACAAATTATAGTGGTTCGGAGGCTCAAGCTCCTACATCCACTCTCCCTGTTCTGGGAAATTCCTTCCAACTGGACTTATCACCCTCTCGGGCTCGCCTCTAGATATTTAACGAGCTCTCACTCAAATGGACTTATCACCCTCTCGGGTTCGCCTCGGGACTTATCACCCTCACTCGGGATTGCCTACCCTCCCTTTTGAATTGCTAGATGTTTACCGAAGTTCACACGCACCTACAAACTTAACCGACTGATTTGGGTAAGGTTTGTTTGGTTTCAACTAGGTTGAGATTTTCCTTACATTTGTTTAGCCTCAATGCTAAGGTTGGGAAAATCTCTCCAAGCTTAGGATACATCGTGGGTTGCTTAGATTGGGTTCTAGAACACTCTTGAATATATTTGTATATCTATAGACTTGTGTTCTATGGTGGGAATGCTTGACTATAAGGCTCTTGGCTCTGTAGCATCTTTTGCATATTCTCCACACTTAATTTGATGGAAGATCTTGTATTTATAGTGTGGATTTGAATGTTACCGTTGGAGAGAATCACATTCAAATCCATACTATTCTTTGTATGTTCTGCAGCTTTTCCAGGCTGGTTATCTTCCTCTCATTGGTCCACGTTAGCTGATTCTAACGGCTATATTCCTCAGATTCCTCGCCTTGGAATCATTCAGGATTCTCTGAGTCTCAGTGTCTTCAGAGACATACTGAGTCTTCAGTTCTATCTGAGTCCTCAGGTTTATCTGAGTCTCAGATTTCTCATCTGAGCCTCAGGTTTATCTGAGCCTCAGGATACTTGATTCAGCAGACTTCTCTTCAGCGGACCTTGTCTGATCAGGCATACTGACACTCAGGCTGACTGAGTTCAGTTCTCTGAATTCAGACATCCTGACCTTCAGGTCACTTTGACTCAGGCTATCTGATTTCTTCTTTGCCTGATCTGATCAGCTCGACTGATCTGATCAACACTTCTTCAGATCAATATCTCAGGATAGCATCAGGTCAGTACATTAGGTTTAGCATATCAGTTTAGCACATCTGATCTCAATCACGTCTGATCTTGATCATCTGCTCATCTTCATATCTGATCTCGATCACGTCTGATCTCGATCAGTCTCATCTGCTCCTCTTCTGATCTGCAACCTTCTCTTCTGATCTTCTGGTCAATTTCTTTTTGATCAGCTTGTCTGCTCTTCTGATCACCATATCAGCTCGACTGTTCTTCTGATCATCTGATCAGGTCTGTTCTGGTCATCTGATCTTCTGAACATCTGGCTTAGCTTTTCTTCTCTTCTGATTTTGCACAGTTCATCAGTTAACTCGGAACTCATCTAACTCATCTGATCTCGACCAGTCTCGTCTGCAGCCTCGTCTGATCTCGATCATCTACTTCTGATTTTGTGAGTTCCCCCTCAACTTGTTCTTTCGTTCCCCCTCAACTTGTTATCTGTAAATTAGCTTTAATAACACAAGTTGATAATGTTTTGGCATAATTCATCAAAACTAAAATATCCCAACAAATAGTTTATGCATCACAGAATAAAGAGAAGTCAATTTTGCAGCTGAAAATTGTAATGTCCATTCAGAATATCTTCCCCCAGTTATCTTAGACATAACTTCCCCAATATCCAGATCAAATTTTCTTCTTCCACAATCCCAGTCCTTAGGAAAATATTGATGAGTCTGGGGTTGATGGTGACAACAGTATGCCTAAACCTTACTTTCCCATAATTAGAAGATTGTGTATTACCACAACTCTTCTTCAAATTTGCATAGAATTCAGCAACCCAAGACACATAGTATGGTTTAGCATATTGAAGAGCATGCAAGGGGGATCTACTCTCAAGAAATCCTATCATATTGTTGGCTTCAAATTCAGACAATTTAATAATTCTTTCATCAACATTATACCTCTTCAGCATGGTTTTCACAACCTTAGACTTCCTATCAAACTCAATTCTATCATCAGGGTCTGAGTCAAGCATTGTTACCTCATCAGAATCAAAGAGATGATCAAACTCATCAGTAGTTTGATCTTCAACAGGCTCATCTTCCTGTTCAGCTTCATCATCTTCTTCAGGTTCCTCTTCATCCTCAGGATCCTCTGCTTGCAAGTTCTCTTCCTCAGAGTCATCTGTCTCAACTTTCTCTTTCTTAGAATCATCTTCTTCAACATCCTCAGATGTTTCTGCAGCATTAGGAGCAACATTCACAAATGGCTCATTTTTCCTTTTGGTTCGTTTCTCTTTCCTTGCCATCAATTCTTCCATTGTCAGATCATCATCAGAGTCCTTTGGTTCAGCATCAGGGACTTCTGGATCTGCCATATCTTCATTTGAATCCTCTACAATGATAGGATCATCAACACCACCATCTGTCCTTTTTGGACGCTTTCCTGTGTAGTCCACCTTCTTACCAAGGATTCTCTGAGACATTCTCCTCTTTCCCCATCTACCAACACCTCTTTTGGGAGATAACTGTTTAGTTCTCAGCCGAATATTCTTTAATTTCTCCCCCATTTCTTCCGAATCAGAGGAGTTAGCATCATGCATCTCAGCATCGGCGGGTTGAGTAGTATTTTCAGCGGGTTTAGGAGCAGGTTCATCAGCGATTTCAGTGCCTAAGGGTTTTGCAGAGAGATCAACATAATCAGACATATTGATCAGTCTAGAACCAACATAGATATCAGGTAAAACTATTGGGTTTAGTTCAACAGCTTGTTTAACAAGAAGATCAACAAGAGATTTAGGAGAAAAATCGGGAATATGTAGTGCAAGAGGTTTAGGAATAGATGAAGATGATGATCCACCAACATTTGTGGAATCATAATCTGGGTTTTGTGAGGCCATTTCAGCGATAGATTTAAAGGGTTTGAGTTTGACGGAGAATGAAGATTTGAGTGAGGGTTTTCTTGAGAAGGGTTCGCGTGTGAATGAACAGGAGAAGGAGCCGAAGGGTTTTGATTATCAGTCATCTTACCACCTGGACATCCAATCAAATAATATACCAGCATTAAAATAATGTTATATGAAATATAGGAGGGAAAAGTAAAGCATATGACCGAAATTAATGAAATAACATAAGTGTAAATCAAACAAACCTTGAATCCTATGTGCAACAACAAAGATTTCAGCTTTCAGTATTGAACAACACAAACAATTCGATCTTAAGTAGACATTAAAGCTTGGAGGTTATTTCACATATCCATAAAAACCGACAATGAGTGGAACAAAGGTAACCACCCACTATGTTGAAGTTATGTGATCGTGTGATGTGTAAGAGACTGCCAAAAAACATTTTCAAAAACAGGAACCATATCCAAAATTAAATAGACACAAAAACAGTTCAGATAACTCGTTCAACCCACAAAATCGACTTAAGAAGAACATTAAACAAATCATAGATAAAGTTCGAATCACTTAAGGTTTTACAAAATGTCGGCACACATATATCTCAACACTCAATTTTGCATGAAATTCATCATCAAAGTGTTGCATATTTTGATTTTTTTTTCTTTTAAACACATGTTCACATTGATCCACCTTTTCAAGAGAGTGCATCGTAGTATCGAGCTCTGTGCCCCATAATTACTCAATGGATTGTGAACAAACATGGATGTATATTTAATCACCTTTTGAAAAGAGAACATCGTAGTAGCGAGCTCTGTGTCCCATAGTTACTCAGTGATTACACATCTAAGTTGTACTTCATTTTTAATGCATTTAAGAGATATATGTCCAGGACTCTGTATCTAAACCATGATTCAAACAATAAGATCAAAACACTATCATTTAAAGTTCAAAATAAGCAAATACAGTAGACAAACTCATTATCAGAACCACAATGTTGCTTCAAATGTTGAGAAACATTTGTCACAACATCTAGTGTTTATTTTCAGATATAGCAAAGACCAAGAGATTTGCTAAGTGAAGAAAACCTCTCATTATCAAGGGTTTTTGTGAAAATATCAGCAAGTTGTTTTTCAGTAGAAATGTACTCTAACTTCACAACTTCTTTCTCTACAAGATCTCTTATAAAGTGATGTCTTATACTTATATGCTTAGTCAAAGAATTTAGCACAGGATTCTTGGAAATATTGATAGCACTAGTATTATCACAATAAATAGTCAAAATACCACTTTCCAACCCATAATCATCAAACATCTTTTTAAGTCATAGCAGTTGAGTGCACAATTTCCACCAGCAACATATTCAGACTCAACTGTTGATTGTGAGACACAGTTCTGCTTCTTACTATGCCAGGAGATATTGTTGTTTCTCATGTAGAAACATCCTCCACTAGTACTTTTTCTATCATCACAATCACTTGCCCAATCTGCATCACAATAGCCAACTAAAGAGCAATTTGTATCCTTTGAGTACCAAATACCTAGATCACATGTTCCAGCAACATATCTTATAATTCTTTTTACAGAATTAAGATGTGATTCCTTAGGATAAGCTTGATATCTAACACAAAGACAGACACTATACATAATATTAGGCCTACTTGAAGTTAAGTACAAAAGACTTCCTATCATTGATCTATACAAAATAGGATCAACATCTTTTCCAATAAAGTCTTTACTCAACTTTTGAGTTGAACTCATAGGGGTTTTCATAGTTTTAGCACTTTCCAGACCAAACATTTTTACCAAATTCTTAGCATATTTGTTTAGACAAAAGAAAATGTTAGTCCCGGTGCAAACGAGTCTTACACGTGTATGGGGGGGAATACACGTGTTCAGTGTTTTTAAAACTTTTCTTTTACTGAGGTCAGCTTGGGTCAGGTTGTCCTGATGATTTGGTCCTGAGAAGCACAAATCGCTCTGAGTCAAAGTCTATCTGAGACAGTGATCCTGAGCTGCTTTCAGATACCTCATATAATCCCAACTGAGTCCTGAGTTTTCAGAGATCCTGAGTTGCTTGGATCAGATAACTAACTTACTGAACCCTCAGAAGAGTAAGTTCAGTTTGGTAACTATCTGTTCTAGCTACTCAGATGTGCGGAATGGTTGGCCCTTAGGTTTATACTCGTTTTAAGCTTTTGCTGAAAACCTTCCTTTAATGGAATAGTGATTAGGTTGTGATTCAATTATATGCAACTTCAGTGGATTGATTCCAACTGAAATATCAGTGAAAATATGCTTTCAAAACAAAGTAATGCAACAGATAAATCAAGCAAAACAGAAAGCAAAAAACACAGCAAGTTATAGTGGTTCAGAGACTCAAGCTCCTACGTCCACTCTCCCTGACTCTTTAGAGAAATTCACTAATCACTTGCTAAGGCTTTCTGACTACCTCTGTAGTTTACTAACTCAAAACTCACACAAGCTTTCTGTCTATCCACGATAGATTACTCACTTCTCCTCTAGAGCTTTCTGACTACCTCAATGTAGTTTACTCACTCTTTACAACTCCAATCTCACCAACAATCACACTCAAACTACCTTACAAAGGGTTTGGGGTTTCTTGGTTGGTTTCCAACTAGGATGAGATATCCTTTACAATTAAGAACAATGCAAAGGCTAGGATATCTCGACTAAGCTTTGGATATATCTTATCAAGCTAGGCTTAGTGGAATGAGCTCTCTTCGATTTAGAAGCACTTGGGAAATTCTTGGGTTTTCGAGTGCTTCAACTTTGTGATAATAAGTTTGAGCTCTTGAGTTGCTTACAAATTTCCCGTAACCTTACAATGTAGAAGGTCACAAGTATTTATAGGCATACACCAAGGTCACTCTTGAAAAACTATCCGTTGGAGAGATAGCTTCGTGAGTTTCCTCTTATGGTGTGTGAGAAACGACTATATTTAGGGTTTGACACTCCCTAACACGTTTTAGGCATTAGCCTTTCATGTAGCCGGTCTTCACTTTTTGCAGTCTGGAACTTAGTACTTCTGACATCTTTTCAGTGACCTGTCGTTGTCAGTGTCAGTATGGTACAATGCAGTCTTTCTCTTTTTGACTTTTGTCTCCAGTTAAAGGTAGACAACTCAACGGCTCTTTTGGTTACATTCTCTGAGTGATATAACCTTAACAACACTTTGTCTTAGTTCCTTTTGTCTGCATTTGAATGTCTTGGCAAATATCTATTTTTCTAAGGAATTGCGATCTTCTCGATGTGCATCCCGGATAGATATTTTGATTGCCTCGGAACATTGGGGTTTATCTTGAGCATTGATGACATTCTTTGAGTCTTGATAATTTTGTGCCTCGATATTCTTGATCTTGATTCTTGATCTTGATCTTTTGTGTCTTGAGTCTTACGAGTCTTCACGAGATATCTTGGTGATATCTTGAGACTTCATCTTCGAGTCTTGATTCCTCGGTTTCATCTTGAGTCTTGATATCTCGATTTCTCCTTTGAGTCTTGATATCTCGATTTCTCACCGAGTCTTGATATCTCGATTTCATCTTTTGAAACTTGAAACTTGATTTCATCTTTGAAAACCGGTTTCTTGAAAACTTTCTTGAGTTCTTGAATCTTGAGATCTAACTTTGATCTATATCTGTTGACTATACATTTTGCGAGATAACATCCTGAATACTCTAAAAAGCGAATCGACTCAACTATCAAGATTATCCTGAACATGTCATACTCAGGGGTTTTGGGATCTAATCAAAATCATATCTTTATTAAATTCATCTCCCAACAATTTCCCCCTTTTTGATGATGCCAAAACCTATCTTGTTACAAGCATTTAACCTAAACTCAGGTTTCAGTTTATCATATTACAAGATTGGTTTTATCTCCAACAGAGACTGTTCCAACAATTTCCCCCACAACTAATGAGTCTCTCAACAATTTCTTCAGTAATGAATCTCTCAAAGGATTCATCACCAAGTACTTAATTTCTCAACAATTAACCTCAGAGACAATCATTCAGGCATATCAAAATTAAAGACATGTAAATAAGATAATGAGATATTATCTTTTGAGCATAAATGATAAGTTTTCATTGATGATAGGTAGACTGTTACAGGTTACAATGAATCTTATCTAAACAAAATCAAAAAGATAAAAAAATAAAGGATTACATGAATCTTCGAGTCTTCATCTTCTGTCTTCTTCTGCTCTTCAGCTCAGCTCCTTCAGTTCTGATCTCCTTCCACCTCATCAGCAGGGACTTCAAGATTGAACATTCCGTGTAGGTCCCGAACGGGTTTAGTGAGGGCAGAAGTCTAGAGGGGAGGGGTGAATAGACAAAAACTTTTTCGTGCAGATCGGTGTGAGGCGATTACTTTGATCGAGTAGCGAGTGAATCGGTTTGGGCCGATAACCAACTTATCGATCGTCGGAAGCGGATCGGTTCGGTAACTATCGGTTTAAGCGATGTGTCGGAAGCTTAAGTTTTACCCGTGTGAAAAACCGGTTTTGATAAATCGATTCAAGGTTAATCTTTTAATCGGTTGGTGAAGTGTCAAGTATGATCGGATCGAAGCTTGATGCTAGCTGATCTCAACTTGAATATATATCGTTTTAAAGGTTGTGTGCGATTATGTGAGCGATTAATCAAAGCGGTAGAGGCACACAAGATTTATAGTGGTTAGGACAAACCGGTCCCTACGCCCACTCTTCCCTATCAAAAGGGGCACCGACTTAACCAATGGACTTTGTTTTTATGTGTAAGTCCAACACAGTACACCGACTAGATGTTTAAAGAGTTCACACTCAACCGATCCCAGAAATCAGAACTAGAAACCCTAGTCTGAAATCTTGCTAAACAACTTAACCTAACTCCAACTATGAAATCTTTTCTTGCGTATAAGTATTTTAATCGGCTAGATGAAAAGATTTCTATGCTAAGAACTTATGGGATGAACACTTAATAAAAATATTCTTCTCGATTGTGTTGTTCTTGCGGAAATCTGAAATTAGCTTGAGCTTCTTGATTGTTCAGCGTTTTCGTTCGTTATTTCCGTATTTCACTCTAAAGTGTAATCCCATATATATAGACCTTGAAATCAAAGAGCCGTTGGAGAGCAATTTGAATTTCAGGCTATATTTGGTAGACTTGCAGGCTTGATGTGACTAACCGAGAACGGCAGATGGCCGAAAAGCGTGAATTTGTACTTTGTAGCCGTTTTCAGAGAGGTAAAATCAAATCCCGCAATTGCCGGCTCCGATCATACGTGTCTTGTTCTTATTGGATAGCAGACTCACTTTTCAGTGCTGTTCTTTCCAACTAAGCTTAACATTCATCTTGTTCAGATCATCGACGTATGATTAGGTGAAACATCAGATTTCACTGGTGGTGACTGATTGATCGATCTGAATCGATCAATCTACGATAGAGTCTTTCGGTGCGGTTGACTTAGCTTCAACTAGCAGACTCGGCTGATGTAGGTCTTCTGGTCTGATCATCTGGAAGTCATCTGATCTTCGAGTATCTTGAGTTTGAGCTTCATGACTTCAGCTGAGATATCTGACTGGATCAGATCGATCTGATCTTCTGTTCTTTTCTAGAGTTCTGGCCTGTCGGATATCAGCTTGTTCTTTGAGTCTTCAGATCTGACCTATACATATTGAGTTCCCCCCTCAATATGTGACCTATCTATTACATCAGTTGTTCTATACATTAATTATCAATTTGGTCTCCTATGCGAGTAATATAAACATCGATCCTAATGTGTCGATTTGGTCTATTAAGTGTTGTTGGAACTTTCATCAAAACTATAAATTTCCCAACAATTTCCCCCTTTTTGATGAAACCAAAACACTTTGAGAAACCAAAACAGTTGATAAGAAATAGAACAGTTAAGAGCATGTAATCAGAAGACAATGAGACTTTGTCTTAGGATCAGAAAAAAAAAAAACTTTTCTCATTAAAGAATGATGATTACATGTTACATCAGAAAAGTTTGAAAATAAGTGCAGCTGATCCTGAGTAGTCTTCTGATTCTTCACTCTTTGGGCTTGTATCCTTCTGGCATCTCTCTTTGATCTTAAGGAACGTTGAAAATCTGATAAAGTTTCCATTTGACATCATCAGTTTGCTGAGGATCAGTTATTTGCGTTCTGCTCAGGATGTCAAAGTAGAATCTTTGAAATGCCAGTCTGTCGAATGAGCCATCTGCCTTCTTCGAGTACACCAGATGATCATACTCTTGGCGAGTTATTTTTACATTGATCAGCTTGGCCTCATTCTCCAGATACTTCAGAAAATCCGGGTATTTATTTTCTAACCAGTTGAGGAATTCTTCATCAGGAGATTCTTCTTGTGGAACAAGATTAAGAACAAAAGGCATCGAAGCCATTCACTTACGATCTTGTTCCATTCCTCAAATTTCTTAGAATCTAAATTGTTTTTGGGATGATCTCATCAACTCTTCTTTGCAAATTTTAGGTTCAATACGGATTTTCCAGCCCTTCCTTTCTTCACTCTCAAATTGAATTTCTTCTTCAGATTTTCTGCCTCTGTCATTTTTTCTGCCCTTCTTTCTTCTTGGCATTTTCGGGCTTCTTCTGCTATCTGCTCTTTGGACATCTTTTTTCAGCCAATATTTTTTGTCCGCATGTCATGGCATTTGTTCTTCTCCGAAGTTTGTGATGTCCTCAAGCATCGGTTGGTTTCTCACTCTGTCCTTCCCCCTTTTTGGTTTGATCAAAAAGAGTAGTGAGGTGGGAGGTCAGAGAACCAAAGTTGACTGCGATCGCCTTGTTGAGATCTGCAACAGATATGCCTTGAGTTTGAGCAGTTAGATTTTGAATCGTTGATATCAGCTCCGTCTTGGCAGATTCCATGGCAGTAGAGAGTGTTTTAGTCACTTGTCAAGTTTCTCTTTCGTCAATTCTAGCTTGTCAGTGAGCATCAGAAAAGAAACTTGTTGTTTATCCACTTGAGTCAGTTTGGCATCAACGGTCTTTATCAGTTCGGCTGACGCAGTGGACACAGTTTGGGAGAACTGATCTTTGATTGCCCCAATGTGGGAAATAGCTATTTCCCTTTGATCTTTTATTTCGTTGATGGCACCGCCTTTGATCGCCTATCATCCCTCAACTTCTTTTTTCGGGTGATCTTTGAGACAAGATCGATCTCTGAGTTGATCAATAGTGGACGTGTGATGTTGGAACGTTAGGTGTCACTTGATCGGGTTCGATTGTTTGTGCCTCAAAGTGGTTGGTCATGAACTGCGACACAGTTCCACTATCATCAGCGACTCTGCATCCTTCATGGTGGCATCTGCTTGAGGAGCTTTGTCGGCGATCTCGATTAAATCTGTTCCGTGAGCCTAGCTTCTTGTGGAAGCGAGCTTTAACAAATTTAGCGATTATCATTTCGGTGGTGATCCCACTTTTGCAGATTTCCTCATGTCGAAATCGAAGTCTGCAAAAACTCATCGCACCGCCCATCGTTTCTATAATTATTATGAAGTCCGAGAAGCTTTTTAATCGAAGATCTCTCGGTGAGGATCTCCAAAACTTCCTCTCTTATGGCGGGTTGGGTGACCTGTGCAGGTACAACTCATCAATCTCTCTTTTCGATTCGCATTACGATCAATTTCCCGTTATGATCTTTGTTGATCGGACTCGTGGATTGTCGGTCGATTCAATTTGATGAGGTATAGAAGGTTACGGTTGTGCTTGAGCGGTGGAAGGTGGTGATTGGTTCGACTGCAGAGGTTCCTGTTTGCGGGAAGTAGTCTTACCTTCCTGACAAATGTAAATCCTTTCCGGGTTCAAGGAACCCATGCGATTCATGTTCACAAGGTGGAAGGATAGGAAGACATGCTTTCGGAAATTGCTATTCGGCGGAAAAGCAGTTGGAGCTTGAGGAGAAAGGAGATTGATCGGCTTGTGCTTCTTCGAGAGTGATCCGGGCGAGCTCTCGGCTTGAGCGGCTTTGCTGTCGTCTTCACCGATTTTGTGGTCTGTGGTGCTTAAAAACTCGCCGTCATCATCTTCTAAAGATCGTAGTCATGGAGCTTGCTTGGCAGCCTATTACGACCTCTTCCCCGGCCTTTACATTTCTCTTCTTCTTCTTGAGGGGCATCCGTGGGCCTTCCGGGGGGTCCTTCACCCGGTTTGGTGATTCACCAAGAGTGCGTGCGAAAAGAAGTTGCCTTAACACCCTTTTCCTTTCTTGGACTTTGAAATTGACAAGATATCATCGTCTGGTGGCCCAAAAATGGTCAAGGATTTGTGAGAAAGCCTTTATAGGACTTGATCCATTCATTTCCCATTTGGCCTTTGGCAATTTATCTTGAAGGATAATCGCAACCTTGTTGAGATTGCGATCTTCTTCTTCGAGACATACCGCCTCCACTCATCTACTCCAAATTTGTCATGTTCTGGAGCGTAATGGCCTTTCAGAACCCGTCAATTATTGCTTCATCAATTATTGCAGCCATCTTTGTCTGATTTTGTGATGTAATAGCATCGGGCTGAATGTAATACCCATTATTGTTTTTGACAATATGTCAAACAACAATCGGTATTTTCTCTTGAGCATTGGCACGACAAATCTCAAGTATGATGTTTGTCGGCCTCTCGAAGAGCTCTTTTACGATCGGCTCGTCTTGGTCTCCCAGAATGGGCAAGCGAGATCCGTCCTTTGGGTAAGGTGAGCAGACGGGTTATGTCGCGATTAAATCGATCGATTTCTTACTTTGTGATTATCGAAATTAGTTCTTTCTCTGGAGCATCCGTATTCACTCTTAAATTCCATAGGAATTCTAGTGCTTCATCTTTGCATCTTTGGATTGCGTTGAGCGGTATAAAATTTCTCAAGGCACCTTTTGAAGAATTTGCTCGACCTCCATGGATTAGGATCCCGAAAGTGATATTGAATATGCATTTAACTTATCATCCACGATCCTTTTGCCGATTCTGCATAGTTGCACATAATTTTGCCCATACCGTGAGTGATCATTCACAATCTACAGATAAGATAGATTCGGTTAGAGAGTTGTGCATTAATACAAAGAATATTACACAGGCGGAAACTAAGAAGCAATAAAGCATAACTCAGTAGAAACATTTAAGATCAATGGATTTACAAAGATGCATCAAATAAACATATATTACCAAATTCTGTTTTTCGAAAAGATGATTTTGAAACTTAGGAAAACACTTTGAATCTGATAGAAGTAATCTGGAGTTTTCAGAGAATAGATCGCAGGTTTGTGAAATGGAAAACTCTGGTCTGTTTTTGATGAACTTTATAAAGACGAGGAGGGAAGAAGAAGACACGATTTTGAAGATCAACCGTTTGAAAAGATTAAACGCTCCAGATTAAGCGGTTTTGATCGTAGGGTCAGGAAAAGCACGTACGAAAAACTTTTGGATTTAAAAGCACGTTTAATAGCAGTTAATACATGTACCCCACGTCCGCATTAAATGATTTGCAGAGAATACGTCACACGGATAATGGGTAAAGGTAAGGCAAATAATATCCAATAAGATCCGATAAATAAGCAAAGAACAAGAGAAAAGAAAAGCGTATCTGGTTGACTGATATTGTAATCAGTCAATACCACTTGTCCATGTTGATTTCACTTGTTGATCTTAGTATTCTGCCTAAGCCTTAAAATTTCCCAACTGATCCTTTTAACTGATCTTCTTTACTTGCATCTGATTTGTTGAGGTTTCAAGCTCAACTGATCTTCCTTGAATACGTCTGATTTCCCTTCTGATCCTCCTTTATTAGTTGAAGTTCCCCCTTCAACTGATATTTCTGTTTTTCCCATAGAGTGATGTATCTGATTTTTGGAGTTTTAAGCTCGGTGATCTTTCCTTATCCGCTTTCGAACGAATGTATCGATTTTGGTTGACCTAATCGATTCTTCTCGGATCAAGTCAATTCTTGGGATAAGTGTTACCGTAAAACTTAGTCTAGAATAGTAGTCTCTATTCCCTAAGTTGGCCTTGATTTGACATATCGTAATTATAAATGCGAATCTTTCGATATGTCAATCCGTAGTAAATTTATCCATTATCGATCGCGTGTTTCCTACATTGTCCTTTTGGTGCGTGATTTCTCTAAAAGGTTTTGAGAACTTGTATTTGCATTTGCACCCTTGCTTGGCCTCTATAAATTGGACCAATTGCTTTACACAACATTAACCCATTCACCATACTTATTTTCTTTGTAAAATCATGTATCCTGGTGAACCCTTATTTCCGGTTAAACTTCCGGCAAATACCTTTACCCCTTTTTCAATGATTTCCGCTTCTCAATTCAACCCTTTGCGTCCCTTATTCTTTGTTTTTTAGATTATCGTCAAAGATTTCACATACGATTGTTGCAAAGCTTCTCTACCACCATGGAGGCGGGCTTCATTTTTGCAAGCCCGAGAAGACACTTCTCCTAACAGTATGCACCTTTGTGTGTCTATCGTTATGACGTAACTACCATCAACGGACTTAGTCTGAAAATGAACGTGACTTTGATATGCGATCTTGATCAGTCAACAACTGATCTTCGTATATCACCTCACCATTTAACAATTTGGAGAGCCTTTCGACTCTTTCTTAGGGCTCTGGCTTAAAAAAAAATCTATCAAGGTCATTTGTCGCTCCATTTTTCTTGATCTTGACCTCTGAAGCGCCTTGATATATTCTTTTCTTTAAAGCCTCTATCACCCTTGTTAAGTGGGGGAAAATGAGAGCATCAGATTTAAAATCTCTCTCTCCCTGCTCCACTTGGGTTAGGATGAGGGTTTAGGGTTATAGATTTAGGGTTTTTGGTTATCACTTATGTACTGACCTCCGGGTCCTTTGTACTTGTATCTTGTAATGTAACCTGACCTTCGGGTCTTTATCAATGAAAAGTTCTATTATTCCATTGTGTAAAATTCCTGTATCTTTATGCGATTTTAAGCTTTAATCTTGTGAATATCACTTGTAAATCTTGCTTGTTTGAATATCAGCTTAATCGACTCATAAAGATGTAAAATAGCCCAACTGATTTAATCAGATATTCCTTTTAAAATGAGCGTTTCCTTTAATCTGATAAACCTTAAATCTGATCAGTTCCTTTAATCCTGATAATCCTGTAGATCTGATCGATTTCTCACATCAGTTCCTTGACTGATCTTCTGATCAGTTGAGATACCAAACTCAACTGATTTCTTTCAACCTGGTTAGTCTCTCAACCAGCTGGTTCTGGAGATCATTCCGTCAAACATTTTAGGTGCATTTTCTCCAAGATCCAGAAGCCCTAGCTCATTGCATAATTCTCTGAATCTGATCTCAGCTAGTGGCTTGGTTAGAATATCAGCTTTCTGTATATCAGTATGAATCTTTTCCATTCTGATATTCTTCTTTTCAACATGATCTCTTATAAAATGGTGTCTGACATCCACATGCTTGCATCTTGTGTGTAGAACGGGATTCTGAGTGATTGCAATAGCACTATTACTGTCACAGAAAATAGGTACATTGTTAGCTTCAATGTTATAATCCCTCAGCTGCTGACTAAGCCAGAGCAGTTGGGAACAACAGCTTCCTGCAGCCATATATTCTGCTTCAGTAGTAGATGTCGCAACTGATGTCTGCTTCTTTGAAAACCACGAGATCAGTTTACTTCCTAAGAACTGACATGTTCCTGAGGTGGATTTTCTGTCAATCTTGCAACCTCCATAATCAGAATCAGAATACCCACTAAGCTCTAGATTATCATCTGATGGGTAAAATAAACCAAGATTTACCGTCCCCTTCAGATACTTAAGAATCCGCTTAGCTGCTTCTAGGTGGCTTATCATTGGATTTGCCTGAAATCTGGCACATACACCTACTGCGAAGGTTATATCTGGTCTGCTGGCAGTCAGGTATAGTAGAGATCCAATGAGAGCCCTATATTCCTTCTGATTTGTTTTCTGACCATCCTCATCTGGATCCATCTTGAATCCAGTCATCATAGGAATTTTGGCTTCCTTACAATTTTGAACTCCAAACTTAGCCAATAAATTCCTAGTGTACTTTGCTTGGCAGATGAATATTCCTTCTGCACTTTGCTTCACTTGAAGACCCAGAAAGTAATTCATCTGACCCATCATGGACATCTCGAACTTCCCTTGCATCAGTTTGCTGAATCTTTCACATAGACTCTTGTTAGGAGATCCGAAGATGATGTCGTCCACGTAGATCTGAACCATCAGAATATCTTTTCCATCTTCTATTCTGAATAAGGTTCTGTCCACTGTTCCTTTAGTGAACCCACTATTGATCAAGAACTGAGAGAGTGTATCATACCAAGCTCGAGGAGCTTGTTTCAGGCCATAGAGAGCTTTTCTTAAACGGTACACTTGGTTGCCCTTTTCAAAAGCACGGAGGTTGTTCGACATAAACTTCCTCCGCTAGTACCCCGTTTAAGAAAGCACTCTTTACGTCCATCGATACACGATGAACCCTCGTGGGGAAGCATATGCGAAACTTGACCCGAATGGCTTCTAGGCGAGCGACTGGTGCAAAGGTCTCATCATAATCAATTCCTTCTGATTGTGAATACCCCTTAGCAACAAGTCTTGCCTTATTTCTGGTGATGACGTTTTTCTCATCTCTCTTGTTCTTGAATACCCACTGTTGGGAAATTTATAGTTTTGATGAAAGTTCCAAAAACACATGTAATAGGAGACGGTCGGACACATTAGGTGACCGATGTTTACATTCTTGCTATAGGAGACCGAGTTGATAATAATTGTATAGAAAAACCGATGTAATAGATAGGTCACATATTGAGGGGAACTCAATATGTAAAGGTCGATCTGAAGAATCGAAGAAAGTTCGATATCCGACAGGCGTAATGCTAAACCGAATCAAGATCGATCGAATCGATCGGTCAGATAACTTCGCCGGAAGTCATGAAGCTCAAACCTCCAATACTCGAAGATCGGATGACTTCGGAAGATAAGACCAAGAAGACCTACATCGCAGAGTCACCCGGTTGAAGCTAAGTCAACAGCGCCGAAGACTCCATCGTGGTGGATCGATCGGATCACTCATAAGATGAAAAACCGATGTTTCATCTTATCATACGTCTGCGATCTAAACAAGAAGAATACCAACCTTAGTTGGAGGAACAACACCGAAAGCAAGGCTTTCATCCAATAAGGAAGAAACACGTATGAACAGAGAGCCGATATCGCGGGATTCGATGTTGCTCTCTCAAACGGCTATAAAATACACATTCACGCTTTTCACCATGCCGTTCTCAAGACGCCACATCAAGCTCGCAACTCTACCTAAAATATTTCGAGATTCAAATTGCTCTCCAACGGCTCTTTGATCTCAAGGTCTATAAATATGGGATCACACTTCGAGTGAAACACGGAAATGCTTGGACAAACAACATAATCAAGAAGCTCAAACTATAGTCGATTTCATACGAAGAACACAACAACAAGCTTATTTTATATTGTGTTCATCCCATAAGTTCTTAGCAAGAAATCTTTTCATCTAGCTTTCAGTCGCTTATATGCAAGGAAAGATTTCATAGTTGGAACCTCAACAATCTTACCCAAACCCCAAGTTAGGATAAGTTGTTTAGCAAGATTCGATCTAGGGTTTCTAGTAATTGATTTACGGGATCGGTTGAGTGAGAACTCTTAAAACATCTGTTGGTGTCTTGTGTTGGACTAACACACTAATCTAAGTCCGGTCGGTTAAGTTAAGTTGGTGCCCCTTGTGAAAGGGAAGAGTGGACGTAGGATCGGGTTTGTCCGAACCACTATAAATCTTGTGTGCCTTTTCGCTTTGATTAATCGCTCTCACATCGCACAATCTTAAAGCGATACATTCTAAGTTAAGATCGACAAAGACCAAGCTTCGATCCGACGGACCAAAATTTCGTCATCCGATTAAAAAGATAAAACTTGGAATCGATTTATACAAACTGGTTTTTCACGGGTAAAACTTAAGCTTCGCGACACATCGGTTAATCCGATAGTTACCGAATCGATCTGCTTTTCCGGCGTTCAAGAAGTTGGTTATCGAGAAACCGATTCACTTTCGCACTCGATCAAAGGCTATCCGCTCTCACACCGACCGCACGAAAAAGTTTTTTAGAAGTCTATTCACCCTCCCTCTAGACTTCTACCCTCACTTAACCTGCTCGGGACCTACAAGTGGTATCGAGGCGGTTGGTTCTTCCGACCATCGACTCTGTGTCATTGTGGTCAATCGAATCGATCTTGAAAAACCGTTTTTAAAAACTCATTCATTTTCCAAAATCACTCAAAGATGGATAACACGTCCGGTATGTATCATGATCTACCGAAGTTCTCAATTGATGAGTATGCAGATTGGGCCATATATATGTCCAACCATCTAGGCTCGATCAGTGGCAGAATGATGGAAGTCATCGAGAGAGGACCCATCATCATTTACTACGATAATCCCGCAATCGGAGGAGATCCGGACTTTCCACAGGAAGTCTTGTACGAAAAAAGCCAAAATACGATGGACACGGAAGAAAGAAAAGCGCATACTCGGACACCATTGCAAGACATATCATCATGAAGACAATGGATAAGGTCACCAAAAGAGAAGATTAAGTATCTCAAATCTGAAAAGCAATGTGGGATACTCGTTTGAGATCTGCGAGGGAAATGAGCAGATAAAAGACAGCCGTCTTCAAGCCGAAACGGGTGAAGTTCGAGAAACTAAAGATCTTTAAACTGAAACCATCAACGAACTCGATGGAAGAATTACAATGTCTATAAACAAGCTTCGAGAACTTGGTAGAGAGATGACTGATAAAGATATCAACTATAAGATCCTAAGGTCTCTCACCAAGAAGTGGGACATGAAGGTCACGGTAATCAAAGATTGCCAGGACATTTCAAGAATGAAACCTAGTAGCTTGTTCTTGAGTCTTAAAGCTCACGAGTTCGACCTGATTGAAAGAGGTCAAGCTGATGAAGACGAGGCCCCTGCTGAAACCTCGACTTCAAAATCTGTTGCTTTCAAGGCAACCAGTAGCAGAACAAAGGCCAATGAACCCATTGGAAATATATTAAGTCAGGCAGAACAGATCGCGTTGCTTACCAGGAAGCTTGAGAAGTCAGATATACAACTTGGTAAGTATCGAAGATTTTATAAGGACTATCAACATAGCCGAGGACGAGATAGGATATCGCATAATAGATCTCAGAAGAACCGGATCGATGATCGGAGGGATCCAGAGATGAAAGGGAAAGAGATAGTCGACGGGCGAAGGAAGGAAGAGATAACCAATCGGATAGAAGAAACTCGACTACTATCGAAAAGGAAATCACCGATAGGTCATCTGAATGAGTGATTCACCGAAGGAAAGGAACGATGGATCCAGGAGCGTGCTTCAATCGTGGAGAAGCCGTGTCACTATAGACTGTTGCCTGCACGGACGACGAGAGAGAGGGAAGAAAAGAGGAACAAAAAGAGAGCAGCGGTATAGAGACGGAAGAGCTATGGTTGCCGATACGCCGAATTGACGATTCCTATCTCGCCCTCCGAGGACTCGGGATACTCCAGAGAAGACTTACACCGATCAGAAATCTTGCCGACTTCTATGAAAATGAAGATCCGATATTCTCGTCGACGATAATGAACTCGCCTCGATGGCGGGGAGGACGGTCGAGGTAACCTCCAAACCCCTTCGTTCGCTTCTACACTGCTATCATTAGCACTTTCTTTGGGGAGATTGGACAGCTCTACTCGAGCAATTGCTTGAAGATCTCTCCAATGCAAGAGAAACTTATGCTATTGTGGAAGTTCGAGAATGATAAGTCGAGGATCGTAAATAATCGAACTTTTGTCAAGAAAATGATCTCGGAAAAACCTTCAACTTAGATCAAATTAAATCGCTTTCGAAGGTAACCGAGGAATTTAAAATTCTCGGTTAAAGCTTCGATCGAAAAGCAGATCAAAGAACGATGGAAATTAACAGACAAAGAAGTCGATGACTTCAAAATCTTGCAAGCAAAATTCGATGAGCTATTTCAATGCATGAAAGTCCGAAATCCTCTCGAGGAAAATCTGCGAAGAAAATAGATGTTTTTTCAAAATCATCTCAAACCGTTAAAGACATGAACGCCTATTTTCGAGTAAAGATTGATAAGGAGGACTTGGCTATGAGAAACCCTCCACATCCTCAAAAGCCCCGATCGATTCATCTCGAGAAAGGTGTAATCGCATTTAATTTCGAAAAAAGATACACCAAAAGCTAAACTTGTATCTAATAGGGGTAAGAGACCCGGTTGAGCGGGTAAAGGCAAGTGCCTAACCGAGAAAGGAAATGAAATGGACCCCTAACCGGTAAAGCATCACCGAGGAATCAACGGAAGAACCCAGTTCTTCCGAAGAAAACCTCAACCCGATCAACAGATCGAGAATCGAAAAAGACAACCTACAAAAGGGAAGTCTAATCGAGACCTATCAAGGTCATTTGCCTAATAAGCATGCTTTGTGTAAATCGCGAAAACCATCTATGCTAAAAAGGATATGAATCTTTTGATGGTAGCAAATCGTACCTACCCCCTATAGTCGAAATTTAGGGATATTTGACTTTTTGAACCACCTTTGGATAAAAAGAAGACAAACCCGAAAAGGTAAATCATAAGTCTTCTAAGTCATCCAAGGTTCACACAAGTAATCATACAAATCGAGAAAGCATATGAGGATAAGTATGATTATGTTGACAGTATGGGAGACAAATCAGCCTTCGATCGATCCGGCCGATCACCATAGAAGTGCTCGTTTGTATGGATCCCCAAATCCAAAACCTAACCCCTCGGGACCCAATCCGAAAGGGTACCTAAAACCCGATCCGATTGCAGGATCGCGTGGGTCCGCCAACAAAGGAGGTGTGCAAGCAACTATCCGTACATCGATAGTAGATGCTCAAGGCACATGATCGAAGCAAACATCTCCTCGGCCTACATAGAAATGTAAAGGCCCGCGTGTACTCTTCGGTGATGATAACTTTGGTTATACCAAAGGGTTTGAACCTTAGAGAATGATGATGTACAAGTAATCGGAGTCTCGTTTGTCGAAGGTCCAAGCACAACCTATTATCGGTTTTCACAATTTGCGACAACGGATTCGGTGTTGAGTTCTCGATCGATCAATGCACTATCAAGAATCGAGTCACTCAACAGATATTGCTAACTGGTTCAAGAAAAGGGACGATCTACACAGCTGATTGGAACAGTTGTCCAAGAAATGCATGCCTGATTGTTAAGAGTTCCAAAAGTAGCAGTTGGCTCTGGCACAAAAGAATGAGCCATCTGAACTTTAAAACTCTTAATAAGATAGCTAGGATGTCTCTAGTGGAAGGACTTCCGAATGAAGTGTTCTCAAAGGATCAGACATGTACTGCATGTCAGAAGGGAAAACAGGTCAAAGCTTCATTCAAAGGAATTTAGGACCAAAGATCCGCCAATCTTCATTTGCTTCATATGGATCTGTTTGGACCAGTTACACCAGTCAGTCTCAACGGACGCAAATACACTCTGGTAATCGTGGATGACTATTCCAAGTTTACCTGGGTTATATTCTTACATAAGAAGAATGAGACGACAACCAAGATACCCGAGCTACTAAGAAGATTACAAAATGAGAAGGGTGTCAGCGTAGTAAAAAATCGGATCGAGATAAAGTCTGAGAATTTACGAACTCCTTTATTCTTGATTTTTGCTCTAAGTTTGGTATCTGAGATGAAACATCACCGCGAGGACGCCACAATGAATGGAGTAGCCGAACGGAGAAACAGAACTCTCAAAATTTCTTTTCTAACAATGTTATTTGAACATGCGATACCAAACCGTTTTCAAAGAAGTATAATCAACCTTTGCATGCCATACGCAGTAAGCAGATGTCTCGACTAAGGCTCACTACAAAACACCCTATGAACATGTTTTTATGGGAAAAGTCGGTTGAAGACCTTTGAGGCTAAGTCCGATGAGGGTATATTTCTAGGGTATTCTCATCTAGCAAAGCCTTCGTGGTCTACAACAAACGAACTCTTGTTGTGGAAGAAACACCCCATGTAACCTTTGATGAAGCATCTTCGATCAAGAGAAATCGCCTCGAACAAGAAAGCACGATCTACGTAACACGATATTCTTAAAATGGATCACTTAACGATCAAGGATAAAGGATCGTAAATCAGATCAATTTACATTCCGGATCTAGCCGATTCACCGGATCAATCGGATCCTAAGGTACGAACAACCGTCGATGAAAAAAGCCGATTCACCGAGATAAGAAGAACCGAACCATCCGGTTCGGGGAACTCGAAGTTCTCACGAGCAGACATCGCGACATGATGATTCCAACATCACCGAGACTTGTTCTTATCAAGTGGACCATAACCTCGCACCACTCCCAATCACTAGTAATAAGATTTTATCGTAAACGGGACGATGTTCTCAAAACCGACGCAAATCGTAGCGCGAAGGACTGGATAACCAAATCATCCAACCGATCGATAATTGGAGACCCGTCGATAAAATTAAAACTAGACATCGATTGGTGAAAGTGCCATATATTCTTTGTTATCCGTCTATGAAGGAACCAACTACAATCGAGGAAGCATTACAAGATTTAAAACCGGATTCTAGCCATGCGAGGAGGAGCCGAAGCAGTTCGAGAGAAATGAAGTATGGGAACTAGTAGATGCACCGTGCCATCAAGACGTAATTGGCACGAAATGGATCTTCAAGAACAAGAGAGATGAGAAAAATGTTATCACCGAGAAATAAGGCAAGACTTGTTGCTAAGGGGTATTCACAATCGGAGGAATTGATTACGATGAGACCTTTGCACGGACCGCCGCCTTTGAAGCCATTCATTTGTTTTCGCTTATGCTTCCCACGAGAGGGTTCATCGTGTATCGGATGGACGTAAAGAGTGCTTTCTTAAGCGGGGTACTAGCGGAGGAAGTTTATGTCGAACAACCTCCGTGCTTTGAAAAAAGGCAACCAAGTGTATCGTTTAAGAAAAGCTCTTTATGGTTCAAACAGTTCATGAGCCGGTATGATATTCTCTCGGTTCTTGATCGAAAGTGGGTTCACTAAAGGAACAATGGGGACGTAACCTTATTCGAATAGAAGATGGAGAAGATATTTCGATGGTTCAGATTACGTGGACGACATCATCTTCCGGATCTCCAAACAAGAACCTATGTGAAAGATTCAAAGAACCGATGCAAGGGAAATTCGAGATGTCCATGATGGGTCAGATGAATTACTTTCTAGGTCTCCAAGTTAAACAAAGTTCAGAAGGGATATTCATCTGCCAAGCAAAATACACTAGGAATCTTTTGGCTAAGTTTGGAATTCAAAATAGTAAGGAAGCCAAAATTCCTATGATGACTGGATTCAAGATGGATCCGGATGATTGAGGCCGGTCGTAAAACAAATCAGAAGGAATATAGGGCTCTCATTGGATCTTTATTATACCTGACTGCCAGCAGACCAGATATCACTTTTGCAGTAGGTGTATGTGCAAGATTTCAAGCAAATCCAATGGTCAGCCACCTAGAAGCAGCTAAGCGGATTCTTAAGTATCTGAAGGGAACAATAAACCTTGGTTTATTCTACCCATCAGATGATAATCTAGAGCTTAGTGGGTATTTCGATTCGATTATGGAGGTTGCAAGATCGACGGAAAAATCAACCTCGGGAACATGTCGGTTCTTAGGAAGTAAAACCGATCTCGTGGTTTTCAAAAAGCGGACATCGATTCATGACATCAACAATCGAAGGAATATATATGGTGCGCAGTGAAGTCGTTGTTCCCAATCGCTCTGCTTTCGATCGGCGGTGAGGGATTACAACATTGTAGCTAAGAACGCACCTATATTCGTGATGATAATAGTGCTATTGCAATCACTCGTAATCGGTTCTACATACAAGATGCAAGCATGTGGATGTCAGACACCACTTCATAAGAGATCACGTTGAAAAGAAGAATATCAGAATGGAAAAGATTCATACTGATATACAGAAGGCTGATATTCTAACCAAGCCACTAGCTGAGATCAGATTCAGAGATTTATGCAATGAGCTAGGACTTCTAGATCTTGGAGAAATGTCACCAAAAATGTTTGATGGAATGCTCTCCAGAACTAGCTGGTTAAGAGACTAACCAGATCGAGAGAAATCAGTTGAGTTTGGTATCTTAACTGATCTCAAGAGACTGATAAGCAAAAATCGATCAGACATACACGCTACCAGATCCAAAGGAACTGATCAGATTTTAGTGTATCAGATTTAAAGTCTATCAGTTTAAAGGAACTGATCAGATTCAAGGTTTATCAGATTTAAGAAAAATGCTCAGTTTAAAGGATTATCTGATTAAATCAAATTTGGTTATAGTATTTCTTTGTGATTCGTTTTAGCTGATATTCAACAAGCAAGATTCAGAGATTAAGAAGCTATCAATCGCATAAGAAAGCAGGAATTTACACAACAATGAAATAACAGAACTTTTCATTGATAAAAACCCGAAGGTGAGGTTACATTACGAGTTACAAGTACAAGAAGACCCGGAGGTCAGTACATAAATGTTAACCAAAATCCTAAACCTATAACCCTAAACCCTCATCCTAACCCCAGAAGTGAAGGAAAGAGAGAGATTTTAAACTCTCATTTTCCCCCACTTAACAAGGGGTGAGAGAGGCTTTAAAAAACGTAATCCCAAGGCAATCAGAAAAAAGTCAAGATCAAGAAAAACCGGAGCGACAGAGGCCTTGATAGGATTCTTAAGCACGAGCCCCTAAAAAGAGGAGTAGTAGGGCTCTCCAAATTGTTGAATGGAGCACGTGTGCCAAAGAGTTGGTCATCGATCTCATGGGCACATGTGTTTGATATTTTATACCGAGACTAAGTCCGATGGTTACGTTACGTCATCCAGATAGACACACAAGGTGCATACGGTTAGGAGAAGTGTCTTCTCGGTTACCTTAAATAAAGAGATCCGCCATACGGTGGTAGAGAAGCTTTGGCAAAGAATCGTATGTGAAATCGAAGATGATGAAGAAAAAACAAAGAATAAGGGATGCAAAGGGTTGATTTGAGAAGATGAAACCATATAAAAGGGTGTAAAAGTGTTTGCAGGAAGTCTCACCGGAAACAAGGGTTCACCAAGATACATGATTCTTACAAAGAAGATAAGTATGGTGAATGGGTGATGTTGTGTAAAACATTGGTCCAATTTATAGAGGCCAAGCAAGGATGCAAATGCAATTTTCATTTCAAGAAGCCTATCCGAGAAATTTGCATCAAAAGGACAGAGTGTAGAAATCACGCGACTGATAATTGGATAAATTTACGGTTGATTGACATATCGAGAGATTCAGACGATATTTACGCATGTCAATCACGCCTACTTAGGGAATAGAAGCTACTACTCTAGACTAAGTTTTGGCGGTAACACTTATCCCAAGAATTGGCTTAATCTGAAAAGAATCAGATGAGGTCAACCAAAATCTGATTACTTACGAGCATGATCAGATGAGAGAGATCTGCTGAGCTTGAAACTCCAATAAATCAGATATATCAGTCTATGTCAGAAATATCAGTTGAAGGGGGAACTTCAACTGATCAAGGAGGATCAAAGGGAAATCAGACGTACTCAAGGAAAGATCGCCTAAGCTGAAGTTTCAACAAATCGATCTGTTGGAGAAGATCAGTTAAAAGGATCAGTTGGGAAATTTCTTAAGGCTTAGGCAGAATGATTAAGATCAACAAGTGGAATCAACATTGACAAGTAATATTGACTGATAACAACATCAGTCAACCAGATACGCATCTCTCTTCTCTTGTTCTTTACTTATTTATCGGATCGATATCGATATTATTTTGCCTTATCGCACTAATTATCCTTGTGGCGTGTACTCTGCAAATCATTAATGCGGACGTGGGGTACATGTATTAACTTCGCTACTTGATCGTGCTTTTAAATCCAAAAGTTTTGTGTAGACGCGTTTTCCCAACCCTACGATCAAAACCGCTAATCTGAGCGCATAATCTTTTCAAAACGATTGATCTTCAAAATCTTGTCTTATTGAACCCTCCGCCTCTATATAAGATTCATCAAACCTTACCGAGTTTTTTACGCTTCACAAACTTGCATTACTCTCATTGAAAAACTTCAAATTTTTCTCTACGTTTCAAAACGATTTCTTAGAGTTCAAAATCTTCTCTGAAAATTTGAATCTGGTAATATTTTCTTTTAAGCTTAATGATGAATCTTTCTTTCCGTTAAAAACATTGTTTTCAAAAGTTGTTTTTCGGAATTTATGCTTCATTGCCTTTTGTTTTCCCTTGAATATGATATTGATATTGATTATGCACAAATTTAATGAGTCTATCTCACTGTAGATGGCCACTCATGGACTTGGAAAGATCATGTGCAATTATGCGGGAATCGCAATCTAACATCTTTGAGGATAAGTTCGTTCAGTTTGGAACCACTGAGGATTCTGAATCCATGGAGGTGGAACAAATTCTGAAGAAGGCTGGACTGGAAACATATTGCTCTGCTCACTGCAATCCAGTGATGCAGTATGAAGCACTTCAATTCTTGCAGAATTTGAGTGTGGATCTGAAAAAACCAGAGATTTAACCGATGTCGACAAATAAGCGGAGAAGAAATCGGGATCGACAAATCGCGGACATCACTTTCGTCTGTTTCGGCTTGCAAAAGGGCGAATCTCACCGCACACTACTGAGGAGAATGAGGATGAAGAAATCAGAGAGGAGCTCTTAAGAGAGGCAGACAAACATCAGACAGCCGGATTCATCAGGCCAATGCTCAAAAGAAAGTACAGACTGTTGTTTGACATTCTATCAAGAACGATCATGGGAATCTCATTTAGCCCAGATGCTCTCACATCGGTCCAAAATGTACAAAGATGGCAAAGAATAATTGATGGGGCTCGAGAACATCAATTGGCACGGCTTCCCGAAAAGCCATCTTGCTCCAAGAACACGAAAAATTTGGAGTCAATGAATCCAGGCGTGTCTTTTAAAAAAAAGAGAGTCGGCCAATCTCAACAAGGTTGCAGTTATATTGAAAAGACAAACCGCCAAGCTGAATGGAATGGAAGAATGGATGAAGTCCTACAATGCCTTCCTCTCATCAACTTCGATTATATATGGGCCACCAGACGATGACAAGGAGCCCACACCAACAAAATCAAGAAAGGAAAGAGCAAAAAAGCCGCCCCTCATCCACACCGGTTGCTCCACGTAAAAAAAAACGAAATGGTGAAGGCCCGGGAGAAGAGGCCAAAGAAAGCAAAAGCAACCTACCCCGACTCTAACATTAGAAGATGAGTCGAAGAAGAAAAAGCGCCGAAAAATCATTGCGCAAAAAAGAATGTAATCGACAGTAAGCTTCTCAACCCGAGGGCTCGCCATGAACGATCCGAGGTAGAAGCACAAACCGATAAATCTACTTCTCCTCAACCTCAAGCCGATTCACCTTTCGGACTAAAGGTCGCCGAAAGCATGTCTCTCTTCGCTAGTTCACCGCTTCATGAACTGAACGGATATTAACCGCCACTACAAGAGAACCCATCTGCTTGGTCGAACTAATCGAGACAACTTCCGCCGACTCAAGCACAACCGAAGCTTCCACATCTCATCCAATGACGGGACAGATAATTCTCAGATCCAGATCAACAAAGACCATCACCGAAAAATGGTCGACTAAGAATTGAACGAGAGATTGATGAGATGTATCCACAATCGGGTCGCCCATCCCGCTATCGAGAAGAAGTCATGGAGATCCTCACCGGAGAGATCTCAGATTAAAAAGCTTCTCGGATCTTATCTTACTTGTTGAACAGATGGGTGGTGCGGATGAGTTCGCAGATTTTGACTTCGATATGAGGAAGTCCGCCAAAGTGGGATCACCAATTTGAGCTCATATCCGATAAACTGCGGAAAGCTCGATCCATGTGAAGTTGGAATTGCCGGAAGAAGAGAGTTCGAGATCGCTCAAGAAGCTCGTAAACAGACATTTGAAATGGTGAATGCCGAGTCTGCCGATGAAAATGGAACTGTGTCCGCAGTTCACGACCAACCACCGGAGGCACAAACAATCGAACTCGATCAAGTGATGGATCCAATTCCTACATCTCAAATCACCATCGATCAACTCTCAGGAGATCGAGATCTTGTCTCAAAGATCTCCGAAAAGAAGAGATTGAGGAGTGCTAATCGATCGAGACAAATCGATCTCAAACAAATCGAAGCAATCAGAGATCGGGTTCTCCCAATCTATGACCACCATATCTGCCGAGCTTACAAAATCGAGTTGATGACAAGTCAAAACAGGTGGATCAAAATCAATCTTCTTTTTTCGACGCCATCGAGAAAAAGGCTCGAAGTTATCGAGAGAAATTTGACAAAATGATTTGGACACTCTTCGCTACAATGGAAATCGCCAAGAAAGAATCGACATAACCGTCGTAACCGCTCAATCTTGAGTTTATCTCGCTAATGATCTAAATCGAGGCATTGTCAATCAACTTTGGGTCTCGACTTCCCACCTCAACGCGCTTTTTTGATCAAACCAAAAAGGGGAAGGATCTCGAGAAACCAACCGACACATCGAAGACAAGGCCCATGGACAAAGCTCAATTGCAAGAAAGGTCGCTGCTTGGTCTTTGGGACATCAAAATCTGGACCGATTACTCGCATCAGAAAGTCACCGGAAGCCTGACTAGTCGATCTGGTGATAAGGAGCTAGTCAGAAATTGTCCAAAGAGCGAGATGAAGAAGAAGAAAGAAGGACGAAAAAAACGGGCACAAGCGTAAGGGTTGAAACGAAGTTCAAATCAAGGGCTAAGAAAGGATTAACTGGAAAAATCGCACGAGAACCTCGATTTGCAAAGAGTCGGCGAGATCATACCAAAAAAATCGCCGACACGCTAAGAGGTTTGAGGAATGGAATAAGATCAGAAGTGAATGGCTTCTAGATGCCTTTGTCCTTGATCTTGTTCCAAAAGAAGAATCACCAGATGATGAGTTCCTCAACTGGTTACAGAATAAATATCCAGACTTTCTGAAGTATCTGGAAAATGAGGCCAAGCTTATAAATGTAAAGATATCTCGCCAAGAGTATGATCTGTTAATATACTCAAAAAAGGCAGATGGCTCATTTGATGATGGCATTTGAGAGATTCTACTTTGACATCTTGAGCAAATCACGGATAATCGATCAAGTGCAGACAACTGATGTCAAATGGAAACTCTATCAGATTTTCAACGTTCCACAAGACCAAAGAGAAATGCCAGAAGGATACAAGCCCAAGGAGTGAAGATTCAGAAGACGTCTAGGGATCAGCAGCTTTTAATTTCAAAACTTTTCTGATGTAACATGTAATCATCATATCTAATGGAAAGTTTATTTTTCTGATCCCAAGACAAAATCTCTTTGTCTTCGATTACTTTTTTTCTTTTAATCATTCTATACTTATCAACTGTTTGGTTTCTCAAGTGTTTTGGTTTCATCAAAAAGGGGGAAATTGTTGGGAAATTTATAGTTTTGATGAAAGTTCCAAAAACACATGTAATAGGACCAGTCAGACCTGTTAGCTGACTGATGTTTACATTACTGCTATAGGAGACCAGTTGATAATAATTGTATAGAAAAACTGATGTAATAGATAGGTCACATATTGAGGGGGAACTCAATATGTAAAGGTCGATCTCAAGAATCGATCGTAAGAAAGTTCGATATCCGACAGGCGTAATGCTAAACCAGAATCAAGATCGACGAATCGATCCGGTCGGATAACTCGAAGTCATGAAGCTCAAACCTCCAATACTCGAAGATCGATGACTTCCGAAGATAAGACCGTAAGACCTACATCAGCCAGAGTCGTAGGCTTGAAGCTAAGTCAACAGCGCGAAAGATTCCATCGTGGATCGATCGATTCAGATCGATCGGATCAGCTCATAAGATGAAAACTGATGTTTCATCTTATCATACGTCTGCGATCTAAACAAGAAGAATACCAACCTTAGTTGGAGGAACAACACTGCAAAGCAAGGCTTTCATCCAATAAGGAAGAAACACGTATGAACAGAGCTGATACTCGCGGGATTCGATGTTGCTCTCTCAAACGGCTATAAAATACACATTCACGCTTTCAGCCATGCCGTTCCTGAAGCACGTCACATCAAGCCTGCAACTCTACCTAAAATAGCCTGAGATTCAAATTGCTCTCCAACGGCTCTTTGATCTCAAGGTCTATAAATATGGGATCACACTTCAGAGTGAAACACGGAAATGCTTGGACAAACAACATAATCAAGAAGCTCAAACTATAGTCAGATTTCCGCACGAAGAACACAACAACAAGCTTATTTTATATTGTGTTCATCCCATAAGTTCTTAGCAAGAAATCTTTTCATCTAGCTTTCAGGCTGCTTATACGCAAGGAAAGATTTCATAGTTGGAACCTCAACAATCTTACCCAAACCCCAAGTTAGGATAAGTTGTTTAGCAAGATTTCAGTCTAGGGTTTCTAGTACTGATTTCTGGGATCGGTTGAGTGAGAACTCTTAAAACATCTGTTGGTGTACTGTGTTGGACTAACACACTAATCTAAGTCCAGTCGGTTAAGTCGGTTAAGTTGGTGCCCCTTGTGAAAGGGAAGAGTGGACGTAGGACTGGTTTGTCCGAACCACTATAAATCTTGTGTGCCTTTACTGCTTTGATTAACTGCTCTCACATCGCACAATCTTAAAGCGCATACATTCTAAGTTAAGATCAGACAGCACCAAGCTTCTGATCTGATCGGACCTGAAATTTCTGTCATCTGATTAAAAAGATAAAACTTGGAATCTGATTTATACAAACTGGTTTTTCACGGGTAAAACTTAAGCTTTCGCACACATCAGTTAATATGATAGTTAATGAATCGACCTGCTTTCCGGCGTCAATAAGTTGGTTATCGACCAAACCGATTCACTCGCGACTCGATCAAAGCTATCCGCTCTCACACTGACCAGACGAAAAGTTTTTTAGAAGTCTATTCACCCCTCCCCTCTAGACTTCTACCCTCACTTAACCCGTTCGGGACCTACACCCACTTCGTGCCAATAACGTCTTGATGACTTGGTCTGTCTACCAGTTCCCAAACTTGATTTCTGTCTAACTGTTCCAGCTCTTCCTGCATGGCTAGAATCCAGCTTGCATCTTGTAGAGCTTCCTCTATTATTGTTGGTTCCTTCATAGATGCAGATAACAAAGAATACATGACACTTTCACCAACTCGATATCTAGTTTTAACTTTATCGAGATGGGTCTCCGATTATCAGATCAGTTGGATGACTGGTTATCCAGGTCCTTCTGTTCTGATTTGCGTTTTGGAGATCATCGTCCGTTTCTGATAAAATTTAATTACTAGCCATTGGGAGTGGTGCAGAGTTATGATCCACTTGATAAGAACAAGTCTCAGCTGATGTTGGACTCATCATGTGCTGATGTCTGTTCGTGGGAACTTCAGATGTTCCCCGAACCGGATGGTTCGATTGATCTTATCTCACCAGATCGGCTACTTCATCGACAGATTTTTTTAGTACCTTGGGATCCGAATGATCCGGTGAATCACCTAGATCTGGAATGTATATTATTTACGATTTCGATTCTTTTTCCTTGATCGTTAGTCGATCCATTTTCTCGAACATCGAGTTCTTGTTGATCGTGTACATCTTGTTCTCATACAGATTTCTCTTGATCGTAAGATGCTTCATCAAAGACTACATGGGGTGTTTCTTCCACAAGTAGGGTTAAATCTGTTTGTAGACCTAAAAGCCTTGCTAAATGAGGAATATCCTAGAAATATACCCTCATCCGACTTGGCCTCAAAAGTCTTCAACCCGACTCTTCCCATTGTTGTGTATGAAGCACTTACACAAAAAAACATGGAAGTAAGAGACACGAGGTTTTTCGTCCTTCCACAGTTCATAGGGTGTTTTGTAGTGAGCCTTAGTCGGAAGACATACATTCCGAGTATGGCATGCGGTGTTGATTACGCTTTGAAAACGGCTTGGTATCGCATGTTCACTAACATTGTGCGGCGAACTTCTTTTGAGAGTTTTGTTCCTCCGTTCACCTACTCCATTTTTTGTTGTGGCGTCCTCAAGATTTGATGTTTCATGTCAGATACCAAACTTAGAAAAAAAATCAAGAATAAAAGAGTTCGTAAATTGCACCTTTATCTCGATTCGATTTTTACTACACCGACACCCTTCTCATTTTGTAATCGTTTTAGCAATTTCGGGTATCTTCGTAGTTGTCTCATTCTTCTTGTGTAAGAATATAACCTGTAAACTTGGAATAATCATCCACGATTACTAGAGTATATTTGCGTCCGTTGAGACCGACCGGTGTAATCGGGTCCGAATAGATCCATATGAAGTACCGCAAGATCTCTCTTTGGATGCGGTCCCGAATTCCCTTAAATGAAGCTTTGAATTGCTTTTCCTTTTCGACATGCAAGACATGTCGATCCTTTGAAAATACTTCATTCGGAAGTCCTTCTACTAGAGACATCCTTCTTTATTTTGTTAAGAGTTTTAAAGTTCGGGGATGGCTCATTCTTTTTTGTGCGAGCCCAATCGCTACTTTTGGAACTCTTGACAATTAGGCATACATTTCTTGGGCAACTGTTCCAATCACCGTGTGTAGATCGTCCCTTTTCTTGAACCGGGTTAGCAAAAACTGTTGAGTGGCTCGATTCTTGATAGTGCATTGATCGGTCGAGAACTCAACACCGAATCCGTTGTCGCAGAATTGTGAAACCGATAGTAGGTTGTGCTCGGACCTTCGACATACGAGACTCGGTTATTTGTACATCATCATTCTCTAAGGTTCGAACCCTTTGGTATAGCTAAAGTTATCATCACCGAAAGAGTACACGCTGGCCTTTCGTTCTATGTAAGAGCCGAGGAGATGTTTGCTTCGGTCATGTGCCTTGAGCATCCACTATCGATGTACCGGATAGTTGCTTGCACACCTCCTTTGTTGGCGGACCCACGCGAACCGCAATCGATCGGGCTTTAGGTACCCCTTTTGGATTGGGTCCTGAGGGGTTAGGATTAGTTTTGGGAATCCATACAAACAGAGCACTTCTATTGTGATCAGTCAGATCATTCTATTGTGATCAGTCAGATCAGAAGGCCTGATTTGTCTCCCATACTGTCAACATAATCATACGTCTCTTTATATGCTTTTCATTTTTGTATGATTATTAGTGTGAACCTTGGATGAATTAGAAGATTTGGGATTTTCCTTTTCGTTTTGTCTTTTTCTTATCTAGTGTGGTTGGAATGGTGACCCTAGATTTCGATTATAGGGGGTAGGTACGATCGCTACCATTAAAAGATTCATATCTTTTAGGCATAGGTGGTTTTTTGCGGTTTACGAAGCATGCTTATTAGGCGGTGACCTTGATTGGGTCTCAGATTGTACTTCCTTTTTACAGTTGTCTTTTTCGATTCTCGATCCGTTGATTAGGTTGAGGTTTCTTGAAGAACGGGTTCTTCGTTGATCCTCGGCCGATGCTTTACCGATTGGGGTCCATTTCATTTCCCGTACGGCACCGCCTTTTACCCGCTCAATGGTCCATTTCTTTATTAGATACATATTTGGCTTTTGATGTATCTTTTTGTTTAAACTCGTCTGAATACACCTTTTTGAGATGAATCACCGGCTTTTTGAGGATGTGGAAGGGTTGTCATAGCCAAGTCCCTTCTTATTAATCGTTGTTCGAAAATAGGCGTTCATGTCTTGAACGGTTTTAGATGATTTTGAAAAAACCTCCATTTTCTCACGAAGATTATCCTCAGATGATTTTAGACTTTCATGCTTTTGGAATAGATCATCGAATTTTGCTTGTAGGATTTTGAGGTCATCAGCTTGCTGTTTGTTAATTGCCAGCTGATCTTTGATCTGCTTCTCCTGATCAGAAGCTTTAACTTCGAGAATTTTAAATTCCTCACCATTTTCTCGAAAGCGGTTTCAAATTGATCTAAGTTTAGAGGCTTTACATAGATCATTTTCTTTAGCAAGCTGATTATTTCTGGTCCTCAACTTATCATTTTCAGCTTCCACTATAGCATAAGTTGTCATTGCGATTGGAGAGATCCTCAAGCAATTGCTCGAGTAGAGTTGCGGTCGATCTCCCCAAAGGTGTGCTAATGATAGCGAGGTGTAGAAGCTTTAACAAGCAAGCGGAGTTTGGAGGTTACCTCAGATTGGTCCTCCTCGACCATCAAAGCAGATCTCATCATCGTCCAAGAGAATATCGATCTTCATTTTCATAGAAGTCAACAAAGACGCCGATCAAAAGCGTAAGTCTTCTACAGAGGAGTATCCAGAGTCCTCAGAGGGCAGATAGAAATCGTCAATTCCTGACGTATCAGCAACCATGGCTCTTCTATCTTTATAACGTTGCTCTCTTTTGTTCCTCTTTTCTTCCCTTTCTCTTGGCGTCAGGTCTGGGCAGTCTGCGCTATAGTGACCTGGCTTCTCACAGTTGAAGCACACTCCTTGATCCACCGTTCCTTTCCTTCCAGGTGAATCACTCCGTCTGTATGACCTATCAGGTGATTTCCCTTTCTGATAGTAGTCTGAGCTTCTTCTGTCTGATTGGTTATCTCTTCCTTCCTCCGTCTGACTATCTCTTTTCCTTTCATCTCTGTGATCCCTTCGATCATCAGATCTGGTTCTTTCTGGAGATCTGTTGGCTGATCTCCTATCTCGTCCTCGGCTATGTTGATAGTCCTTATAGAATCTTCGATACTTACCAAGTTGGACGTTTGATTTCTCAAGCTTTCTGGTAAGCAGAGCGATCTGTTCTGCCTGACTCACTATATTCCCAACAGGTTCGTTGGCCTTCGTTCTGCTGTTGGTTGCCTTAAAAGCAACTGATTTTGAAGTTGAGGCTTCAGCGGGCACCTCATCTTCATCCGCTTGTCCTCTCTCAATCAAATCGAACTCGTGAGCTTTAAGGCTCAAGAACAAGCTGCTTGGCTTCATTTTTGAGATGTCTTGGCAATCCTTGATCACCGTGACCTTCATATCCCACTTTTTGGTGAGAGACCTTAGAATTTTGTAGTTGATATCTTTATCGGACATCTCTACCAAGTTCTCGGCTTGTTTATAGACATTGTAATTCTTCCATCGAGTTCGTTGATGGTTTCGTTTGGGCAAACATCTTTTTCTCGAACTTCACCGGTTCGGCTTGTAGGCTATTTGTCTTTTTATCTGTTCATTTCCTCGCGATATTTCAGCGAGTATCCCACATTGCTTTCGCAGATTTGAGATACTTAATCTTTTCTTTGGTGACCTTATCCATTGTTTTCATGATAATATGCCTTGCGATAGTATCTAGAGTATGCGATTTCCTCTCTTACGGATCCATCAAATTTGGGCTTTTTTCGCACAAGACTTTCCCGGCAAAGTCAGATCTCCTCCGATTCGCAGGATTATCGTAATAAATGATGATGGGTCCTCTTTTCGATGACTTCCATCATTCTCCCACCGATCGAGCCTAGATGGTTGGACATATATATGGGCCCAATCTGCATACTCATCGATTGAGAACTTTAAGAGATCATGATACATACCGAGGTGTTATCCATCTTTGAGTGATTTTGGAAAATGAATGAGTTTTAAAACGGTTTTTCAAGATCGGTTGAGTTGACCACAAAGATTCTTCCTCAAGAATCGATGATACACAGAGTCGATTGGGTCAGAGAACCAACACTGGACGATACCACTTGTAGGTCCCGAACGGGTTTAGTGAGGGCGTAAGTCTAGAGAGAGAGGGTGAATAGACTTGAAAACTTTTTCTGCAGATCAAAGGTGTGGGCGATTAGCCTTTCGATCAGAGTGCGCGAGTGAATCGGTTTAGGGTCGATAACCAACTTCTCGATCGTCTGAAGCAGATCGATTCGGTAACTATCAGTTTAAGCGATGTGTGCGGAAGCTTAAGTTTTACCCGTGAAAAACCGGTTTTGATAAATCGATTCCAAGGTTAATCTTTTAATTAGTTGGATCAAGTGTCAGTATGATCGATCGAAGCTTGATGCTACCGATCTCAACTTGGAATATATATGCGCTTTTAAAGGTTGTGTGCGATTATGTGAACAGTTAATCAAAGCAAAGAGAGGCACACAAGATTTATAGCGGTTCGGACAAACCAGTCCCACGCCCACTCTTCCCTATCAAAAGGGGCACCGACTTAACCAATCGGACTTTTTGATTTATGTGTAAGTCCAACACAAGATAATCGACTAGATGTTTAAAGAGTTCACACTCAACCGATCCCAGAAATCAGAACTAGAAACCCTAGTCTGAAATCTTGCTAAACAACTTAACCTAACTTGGGGGTTTGGGTAAGATTGTTGAGGTTCCAACTATGAAATCTTTTTTCTTTGCGTATAAGTAGCCTAATCAGCTAGATGAAAAGATTTCTATGCTAAGAACTTATGGGATGAACACTTAATAAAAATATTCTTCTTGATCGTGTTCTTGTGCGGAAATTTGAAATTAGCTTGAGCTTCTTGATTGTTCAGCGTTTTCGTTCGTTATTTCCGTATTTCACTCTAAAGTGTAATCCCATATATATAGACCTTGAAATCAAAGAGCCGTTGGAGAGCAATTTGAATTTCAGGCTATATTTGGTAGACTTGCAGGCTTGATGTGACTAACCGTGAAGCGGCATGGCGAAAAGCGTGAATTTGTACTTTGTAGCCGTTTTTCAGAGAGGTAAAATCAAATCCCGCAATTTCGACTCCGATCATACGTGTCTTGTTCTTATTGGATAGCAGACTCACTTTTCAGTGCTGTTCTTTCCAACTAAGCTTAACATTCATCTTGTTCAGATCATCGACGTATGATTAGGTGAAACATCAGATTTCACTGGTGAGTGAATTCGATTAGTCTGAATCGATCACCAACCGATAGAGTCTTACGGTGCCGGTTGACTTAGCTTCAACTAGCGACTCGGTGATGTAGGGTCTTTCCGTCCGATCATCCGAAGTCATCCGATCTTCGAGTATCTTGAGTTTGAGCTTCATGACTTGGTGAGATATCATTTGGATCGATCGATCCGATCTTCTCATTCTTTTCTAGAGTTCCGCCCATTGGATATCGACTTTTGTTCTTTGAGTCTTCAGATCTGACCTATACATATTGAGTTCCCCCTCAATATGTGACCTATCTATTACATCGGTTGTTCTATACAAAGAATTATCAACCGGTCTCCTATGCAGGTAATATAAACATCGTCTACCTAATGTGTCCGACCGGTCCTATTACAAGTGTTGTTGGAACTTTCATCAAAACTATAAATTTCCCAACATTCTGTAATATCTTCTTTTCAGCGCATCTCTTTCTTTAATGATATCAGGATTGTTCCCTGTCAGACCCAACTGAATGGCGTACTGAGAGATTTCTTGAGAAATGGCTTTCTCATTCACACAGTCATTCTCCAGCATAGGAGGAGGGTATGAGTATGGACCAGGGACGGTTATTTGTACCTTTCCTTCATCCGCAAGATTTAACCAGCTCTGAAGAAACTTTTTGAATCCACTCCTTCTTTTCTGCTCTTCTTCTACCTTCTTTCTGATCACTGGTACACCAGAAACAGAAGCAGCAGTCTTCTTTGCTTGTTCGACTTGGAGTGTTTTCAGAGCATTTCTGGTATTGAAGACCTTCTTCTTTGGCTCGACCTCAGATTCTTCAATATCCAGCATCAGTTTTCTATGAATTGGCTTAGAAGCCTTTGCTATTTTGCCCTTAGGCTCTTCCATCGCCATAGCCTTTCTCTTGATGGGCATTTCAGCACCAGCTAGGCTTGTACCAATTCTTCCTCTACCACTCAGTTTCTCTATAGCAACTTCCTGCATTGTTTCCTCTGAAACCTGAGTGTAGATTGGCTTCTCCACCTTCTTGAACTTAAGCTTCTCGGTGGCTTCTATCTCCTTCATGGCTTCGCAATGATCTTTTTTCAAAGATCCTCGACAACCTTGCCCCTTCTTGAGTATGTTCAAATAAATCCACGAGATCGGCTCAGTGTCTTTCCCCCTTCTTGGAACCATACTCTGGCGAAGCTTTGGAGAGTGTTGTGTCCATATGGTATTGTTCTTTCTTCGACACTCCGCACCTCCCCGCCATCGATCTTGCTCCTCCCGAGCCTTCCGAGGTGGTTCTTCGCCCGAAGAATTCTTGAAGACAGAGATGAGCAAATTGGCTTGAGAGAGCTTCCATGAACATGTTTGTCATCTTGGCCATGAGCATTGAGCTCATTTCCTCAACAGCGTTCTTCACCAGCATCTCATTCTTCTCTACCAACTTTGTTTAGAATTTGATCTGCTCCCGATGCTTTTGCTTGACTCTGATTAAGCTTCGGCCTTGACCCCTCCATCTTCTCTTCTAATTTTCCTTCCATGGAGGTCACTTGTTTGTCGAGTATCCTGCCGCACGATTCCAAGAAGAACTCAAGCTATCAATCTTCTCCGAGTTTGGTTGCAATGCCTCCTCGATCGAAAGTAACTTTGGTGGGGATCGGCTCAACCTTCTCCAGCTTCACCATCATCAGGGTGAGATCAATCTCAGGAGCATATCTGATCTGCTGTGCCTCCTGAGTTGGCTATTCATCACGAGTCTCAGTCTGAACCTGAGCTTCAGTTTGAACTGGGGCTTCAGACTCAGTCTGAGTCTGGGATTCACCCTGAGCTTGGGTGTCCACCTGAGCCTCAGTCTGCATATCAGACATTACAGATTTAAAGGTAGGAACTTCAGTAATCCTGGCATAATTATTAATAGTGCCAAAAGTTATCTGAAGGCTAAATTCAGTCTGAGAATGTTCGACAGCAGCCTGATCAGCATCAGTTGAGTCTTTCTCCTTATGAGATTGACTCTCATCATCCCCTTGTTGGTCCCCATTCTGAGATTTGTCTATGGAGCTCGGGGCACCAACTTCAGTAACTTTCCTCTCAGCAACCTTCTTCTTCACAAGCTCATCAAAGTCTGAGATTTTCATCCTGAGCTTGGTTTTCCTGAATCCTGAGAATTCAGTGAGAAAAGTTGTCTCCTCGTTCCACCAGTCTTCGCCTCTGAATGAAGCAATGTTGAGCATCTCTGGAAGAGTCTGGTTGAGGATGTAGACCGTTGACCTCAATCTGAAGAAGATGTCTTGGAGGTCAGGAAATTAGCTAAGCTCAGGGTAGCGGTCAAGAATGAACCGTTCCCCCTTGCTTCGCCATTCGGTCTCTTCAGCTTCACCTTTCTTGAGCATCGGGCTCTCAGGTTCAGTTGGAAAGTCTCCTGAAAGATCAACTAACAGCTCATTCAGGAGCTCATCAAAATTCATCGGCTCCTGAGGCTCAGCAAACTCTGAGGTTTGGGCAGGCATCTCCTCAGTCTGAATATGACTTGGTTCTGAGGTCTGAGCTGGCGCCTCCTCAGTGGGAATTTCAGTTTGCTCTGAGAACTGAGTGGGCATTTCCTCAGCAGGAATCTGAGCATCTTCTGCGGTCTGAGCAGGCACTTCCTCAGCAGGAATCTGAATTTTCTCTGAGGTCTGAGGTCCTTGGAAGATTTCTTGAGAGAACTTATCAGCACTAAGCGATGTCTCAAGAACCTCATAGAAGACTTGCTCCTCAGTTTGATCATGTGCCTTTGAGATAGCCTGAGCCAATACAAGTAAAGGCGATTTCTGAGCAGTTTGGCTCTCAGGCTGAATCTCCTCAGTCTCACTTTCCTCTTCCTCATCAGTGAGAACCACCATTCTTTTGCGCTTTGGAGCAAGGGTCTTTTGCATTTTCAATTTCTCACCCTGCTCCTTCTTGGCTTCCAACAAAACCTTCCCCCTGGTTTGTTGGGATTCTTCTGCAGCAGCCACAACTGGTGATTCCACTTTCTTCTCTTTCTTCCCTTTGATGGTCCTCCTTGCAGCAATGGGTTTGAACATTACTTTGGACTTAGGGAATGGAGTAGGGTTGGCAAAAATATCCTCCTCCTCTCGGCACATTTCCAAAATGAAAGCTATTTTGGTGGCATGGAGGATCCTGCCTTTGATTGATATTACACCATCCTCCCTTTTTATGACCTTGGCTTGCTCACTCACCACCTTGATCAGATACTTCAGCCAGTTGAAATCCTTGGTGGGTGAGTCCTCAATAGCCGCCATCAGTCAGAGTTTGGGAGTGCTGATCTGCTCAAAGCTTCCAGATCGACTCATGATGCACTTTCCCACAATATCCATCAACACTCTGTAATTCGGCTTTAAATGCCGCTTATGCAGAGTTGCCTCGAACTTACCAGGATTCTCAGTAATCCCATCAAGATACTCTTGCTACCGTCCCAACATATACAATGAGGGATCATCTCCCCTATCGCACAACTCAAACACGTCGTTCAAATGCTTAGGGACAATATAAAGCTCTCGAACAAAATCCACATACGTCATTGATTGTTCAAGATGCGAAACAGAAATCTTGGATTCAATACAATCCTCCTCATCTATTTCCAAATTAGCGACAAACTCTATTACCTCGGGAGTATACTCCGCCTCCGTTCGATTAGCGATGAGGTTCGTCAGTTTCGCCAATCGGATTAAGTGGAGCGCCTCTTCTTTGTGCTTGGCATTTGTGGTACTCTCCAAAGAAACCACGTACTCATACCATGGCTTATTTGTCTCGGCTACTCTTTCGAATATGGTAGGATCCATTTGAGATTTGAAGATTTAGGGTTTGAAGCTTTTCTGGATAAAAGGGATTTTCTTGCAGAGGATTTTGGGAACGAAGGGTTTAATAAAATTTGGCTTGAATGGCTTTCAAAGGAATATATAGCTCGAGATCGTGGGTAGATCGTGATTAATTAAAATCAATGGTTAAGATTAATCCACGATTAATCGGGTATGTGAAAGGTCGATCTCCGAAAAGTAAGCCGCCATTTTATCCTCATTGGTTAATAAATGTAACAGAGCATTTAATGACTGTTGACCTTCTTAGAAATTTCAAAGATCCCGCCCAAAAAACATTCCTCAGGTGTTTTGTATTTATTGCAAATGATTACTGAGTTTCACTTAAGCAATAAATGAGTTGCATGAGTCATTACTTCTTCAGATTAATTTCCCTCTATTAGTCTTACTGAGTATTGACCTTGATAAAATGGCAGTATAATACTGAGTACTGAATGGGTTCAGTATAATACTGAGTACTGACCTTCAGTAAATTTGAGTTTCCTGAGACTCAGTTCAGTATTTCCATTTTATCCTGAGTTTCTCAGTAGAATTCTGAGAAAACTTCATGTATCTGAAAACCTTCAATTTTTCAGATTTTACTCTATACACCTGGATCCAACATCCCTAATTCAACTGATAGTTCCTGAAATCTTGATTCAGCCAAAGGTTTAGTCAAGATATCAACTCTCTGCTTATCAGTATGAATTTTCTCCATCTTGATGTCCTTTTTCTCGACATGATCTCTGATGAAGTGATGTCTGATATCCACATGCTTGCATCTGGTGTGCAATACTGGATTTTGTGAAATAGCAATGGCACTATTATTGCCACAAAATATTGGTACTTCATTGGCTACAACTTTATAATACCTTAATTGTTGTCTGAGCCAAAGAATCTGAGCACAGTAGCTTCCTGCAGCCATGTATTCAGCTTCAGTAGTACTGGTTGCTACTGAGGTCTGTTTCTTCGAAAACCAAGATATCAGTTTACTTCCAAGAAATTGACAAGTTCCTGTAGTGGACTTCCTGTCAATTCTGCAACCTCCATAATCAGCATCTGAGTAACCAGTTAATTCAAGGTTATCATCAGCTGGATACCATAATCCTCTATTCACTGTGCCCTTAAGATACTTCAGTATCTTTTTGGCAGCCTCCATGTGACTAGTCTTAGGATTAGCTTGGTACCTTGCACATATTCCAACAGCAAATGTTATATCCGACCTACTTGTTGTGAGATAGAGCAATGATCCAATGATTCCTCTATAATCAGTATGACTTACTGATTTGCCTTCAGAATCAGGATCCATCTTGTAGTTAGTATTCATAGGAATTCTAACTTTGCAATTCTGTACACCATACTTGGAAATCAGATCCCTGGTGTACTTTGCTTGGTTGATGAATATTCCTTCCTTTGATTGTTTCACTTGAAGACCTAGAAAGAAATTCATCTCTCCCATCATTGACATCTCAAACTTGCCTTTCATCAGTGTTGAAAACTTTTCACACAGCTGATGGTTTGGAGATCCAAAAATGATGTCATCAACATATATCTGAACTAGTAAGATATCTTCCCCATCTTCTATCCTGAAAAGAGTTCTATCAACAGTTCCTTTGACAAAACCATGGTCAGTAAGAAACTGAGAAAGAGTATCATACCATGCTCTGGGTGCTTGCTTATGACCATACAAGGCTTTTTTGAGCCTGTAAACTTGGTCATTCTGTCTGAAACCAGGAGGTTGTTCTACATAAACCTCTTCTTTAAGCACACCGTTAAGAAATGCACTTTTCACATCCATTTGATAGACTGTGAACTTCATGTGGGCAAAGATATGCAAGAAACAATCGATGGCTTCTTTAGTCTTGCAACCGGTGCAAAGGTTTCATCATAATCCAAGCCTTCTTCTTGGGAATAACCTTGTGCAACTAAATTTTGCCTTTGTTTCTTACAATGTTGTTGTTTTCATCTCTTTTATTCTTGAAAACCCACTTGGTTCCTATGACATTGTGCCTCTCAGGTCTATCTACTAGCTCCCATACTTCATTCCTTGAGAATTGATTCAGCTCATCTTGCATAGCAGTAATCCAATGAGAATCTTGTAGAGCTTCACCAATCTCAGTAGGCTCTTTCTCTGATAGGAAGCAGCAGAATAGTGCACTCTCACCATGGAACCTTCTTGTTTTGACACCTTCAGTTAGATCAACCACAATCTGACTTGTAGGATGACTCTCTAACCATCTTCTTCTAAATGTTCCCCCTTCAATAGTATCCTCAACATTTGAAATGTTAGGTTCAGTTAGTTCAATAAACTCAGGGAACAACAGAAAATGAGAAAGGGAATCATCTTCCTCAGGGGAAATTCTATTCAGAACATTGTCAGAGACATTTGTTCCCCTTTGGTTGATAGATTCAGAATTTGCCTCAGCTGTGACCACATCTTCATTGGCATCACATACCTGAGTTTGAACTGGTGTATGTTCTAATTGATAACCTTTGGTGTGTTGGCTTTCCTGAGTCTCACCATCCTGAGTTCCATCCTGAACTTTTTTATATGAGTCTGAGTCACTCCAATCATAGATAGTGACTGACTTCTTCTTTTCAGGTTCAGTGGATGATTTGTCATTCTTTTTCAGGCTTAATCTGGTGATCCTCTTGGTCGGGTTCATCTCAAGATCATGTTCCTATTTCTTCCGAACACAAGTAGATTCATCAAAAAAACAACATGAAGTGTTTCCTCCACAATAAGAGTCCTACGCTTGTAAACTCGAAAGCTTTTTATCGACTTGAATATCCTAAGAATATTCCTTCATCGCCTTTTACTATCAAATGTTTTCAATCGATCTTTACCATTATTGTGTATGAAACACTTGCAACCAAACACACGAAAAGAAAGAAACAAGAGGCTTCCTTTCATTCCAAAGCTCATAGGGTGTTTTGCCTTGACTCTTGGTCAAGATGGATCTGTTTCGTGAATAGCATGCAAAGTTGTTGACGACTTCAAATTTCAAAATCTTTTAGGAATATCGCCTTCAAATTTATCATTGTCCTTGCAGCCTTCTTTTTTCAGAGTCCTGTTCCTTCTTTCAGCAACACCATTTTGTTGAGGGGTCCTTGCAGCTGATGTTTCATGAGTAATTCCATTTGCTGCACAATAATCAGATATAATATGATTTATAAATTTAGTTCCTTTGTCAGATCTGATTTTGACCACACTCAGATTTTTCTCAATACTGAGCCTTTTCAGTAACTCTGGCAGTTTTATGTGAGTCTCTTTCTTACTGAGTAAGAATATGACCCAAGTATATCTTGAGTAGTCATCAACTACTACTAGTGTGTATTTCCTGCCATTGGTGCTCACTGGTGTTATTGGACCAAAGAGATCCATATGCAATAACCGAAGTATTCTTTCAGTAGAAACATCTACTTTGCTTTTAAATGATGCTCTAATTTGTTTTCCTTTTTGGCACGCATCACAAATATGTTCCTTACTGAATACTTCATTAGGCAACCCTCTCACAAGAGCTAATCTTGCAAGTTTATTCAGGGTTTTGAAATTCAGGTGATTCATTCTTTTATGCCATAGCCAACTGGTATCTGTGGAACTTTTAGCAACCAAACATGTATCTTTAGAAGTTGAACTCCAATCAGCAAGAAACACATTTCCTTTTCTATTACCAGTCAGTAATACTTTCTGTGATGTATCATCTTTCACATAACATAAGTTCTTAGAGAACTCAACATTAAAACCCTTATCACATAATTGGCTTATTGAAAGCAAGTTATGCTTCAATCCAGATACATATAAAACACCATGGATATGAACTTAGTCGATTTCCAAAGTTCCATATCCTTCGGGATCAATCCTTGGAGTTATCTCCAAAAGTGATCCGAGAGCCTCTTTGTTCAACATAGTCAATTTGAGTATCTTCTTGAATCTGTCTATATGTCTTGAGCATCCTTTGTCAAGATACCATACATCGGGGCTTTTTTCATCTCTGCTTTCATCGGTGTTATGTGATCTTTAATCACCAAGGTGCCCTTGTTTTTCCTCCGAAAAAACAGATCAATTCTTAGGTACCCAATTTGTGTAGGGTCCTACAAGGTTAGATGTACCTTTCGGAATCCAAATCACCTCGACAACTCTAATCACTTTAGAGTGGCCGATCCGTCTTCCATAAACATCAACATACACATTTACTACTCTGGGTGCCTTTAGGTTTCTCGTGTATGAGTGCTAGCCTTAGCATGAACATGAGCTTTTGAATTTTTCTTTCGTTCAGCCTTGGTTCATTTGCTTTGGCTTCGCATGTATTTGTCCGAATCTTTGTTGACTCGAGTTTAGGTAACCTTTACCCTTAGGCAAGTGGGGTTCAAAGGTTGCTCATCTTTGAAATTTTGGTCTTTCAAGATAATCGAGGACTTGGTTTCTTCATTTGAAGTGTAGGTGCCATTGGTTTTACAAAGATTGTCTTCTTCTTCGCTTGACGCAAAGATTCAGATGACCTTGTGAGGTTCCCCCCGAATGTATCCTAATCCAGATTTTTATAGTGGCAGATCTCTGGTAACTCTGAATTTCATCTATTACTTTAGATGCGAAGATTCAATAGAGTTAGCTTCTTTCACAAGACTATCCTCACGATTCAGTAGAGTTTCATGCTTCTCGAGAGAGGTCATTGAACTTCGATTCGATCGGTGAATCTCTTCATTGGATTTCTCTAGCTTTTTCGATTAGGTTAGGGTCACTATCAACTTCTCTTTCTCTGAGAGTTGTACTTTCAGAACATCTAGTTCATCAGTAGCTCCCATTAATTGAGAAGTGATTTCAATATTGCTAGATTCTTTCCATTTGAGATTTTTAGCTTTCAGTTCTTTGTTCTGCTCTTGAGTTTCATTCAGCAGTTCTTGTAAAACAGCATAATCCTTCATCAGATTCTCAAAAGAATCCATTAGGTCAAAATGACTGTTCACAGTGGAACTTGATAACTCTTGTGCTAGTGTAGGAGCAACAGAGAGAAAGAAGAGTTTACCTCCTCAATAGCCATCAGACAAATGTCATCACTTTCCTTCGTCGAGAATATTTCATCCAAGAGCTAGATCCTTCCTCGAATGTTCTTCTTCCGCAACCATGGCTTTTTTCGTTGGAGAACTTCTTGTCTCTTTTTAGCTTGTCTTTCTCTTCTCTCCTTAGCTTTCGTGTCGGGACAATCATTTGGAAGTGACCTTTCTTTTTTGGCAATTGTAGCATCTGTTGGTATCATCATCCTGATCACTTTCTTCTTTGGACTTGGAGTCCTTCTTTCTGGATGAAGATCCTTCAGCTTTCAGGTCCTTTCTCTTCTCAGTTGGTTTGTCCTCAGGTTTCTTCTGGTACCTGTGATTCCGTAATAGTTTTTGTATTTTCCATATCGATTATTAAGTCTTTCAAACCTCCTTGCCATCGTCTGCTAGCTTATCCTCAAGCTCATCCCGATTCTTAGCAAGGAGTTCTCGACTCTCTAGTTTTCTGAGTTTTATTCTTGGCCTTAAAAGCCACATTCTTACTACTAGATGATGAATCATCTTTCTTTGTCGACCTTTTTAGATTTCTTATCAATTACTTAACTCATAGGCCTTCAAATTTCGAGAGAAGACTTGTTGATATGGCATTGAATTAATGTTTTTGGTGTTTTCAATCGCCACGGCATGTATATCCCATTTCTTAGAAAGACCTCTAAGAATTTTCAATGCAACTTCTCTCAGTGGATATTTCTTTCCAAGTGCATTTAGATCATTCATAATGCTAGTGAATCTGACTTCCAATTTGTCTATAGATTCACCTACATCCATTTCAAAAACTATCAAACTTTCCAATTGCAAATGAAAAGTTTGTTTTTTTTGATATGATCTCGTGCCTTGGCACATTCAACTAGTGTATCCCAAATTTCTTTTTGCAGAGATTACAGTGAGAGATCATTCCCATCACACCATCATCAATTGTACTGTATAGTGTGTCTTTAGCAATATAGTCTAGATTGACTAACTCCCTCTCCTCAGGAGTCAGTTGGTCATCAGACTTAAGAAATTCTATTCTGGGATCGTTTCTCTCATTGTCTGTTCCTCTGGGTTCACCACAGTAAATTGGAATGGCCCTTCAGAGACAACTCTCCACATACGTTCATGTTCAGAATACAGGTGAGCCTGCATTCCCAGTCTCCATAAATCATAGTTCTCCACTGAGAACATGGGAAGTTTCTTAGAAGACATTTTCTCTGAGTCTTTTAAGAATTCAGCAAATAAGATCAGTTCAGATAGACCACAAGTATTTTTAGCAAATAAAACTTTGGTCAACAAAGCAAGTGGTCAAGTTGAACCACTGCTCTGATACCACTTGTTGGTCCCGGTGCAAACGAGTCTTACACGTGTATGGGGGGGAATACACGTGTTCAGTGTTTTTAAAACTTTTTTTTTACTGAGGTCAGCTTGGGTCAGGTTGTCCTGATGATTTGGTCCTGGGAAGCACAAATCGCTCTGAGTCAAAGTCTATCCGAGAGGATGATCCCGAGCCGCTTTCGTGATACCTCGATAATCCCAACCGAGTCCCGAAGCTAGAGATCCCGAGTTGCTTGGATCAGATAACTAACTTAATGAACCCTCGTAAGAGTAAGTTCATTTTGGTAACTATCCGTTTCTAGCTACTCGGGATGTGCTGGAATGGTTGGCCCTTATGTTTATACTCGTTTTAAGCTTTTGCTGAAAACCTTCCTTTAATGGAATAGTGATTAGGCTGTGATTCAATTATATGCAACTTCAGTGGATTGATTCCAACTGAAATATCAGTGAAAATATACTTTCAAAACAAAGTAATGCAACAGATAAATCAAGCAAAACAGAAAGCAAAGAACACAACAAGTTATAGTGGTTCAGAGACTCAAGCTCCTACGTCCACTCTCCCTGACTCTTCAGAGAAATTCACTAATCACTTCCTAAGGCTTTCTGACTACCTCTGTAGTTTACTAACCTTTCTAATTTTGAGCTTTCTGACTACCTCTGTAGTTTACTAACTCAAAACTCACACAAGCTTTTTGTCTATCCACAATAGATTACTCACTTCTCCTCTAGAGCTTTCTGACTACCTCAATGTAGTTTACTCACTCTTTACAACTCCAATCTCACCAACAATCACACTCAAACTACCTTACAAAGGGTTTGGGGTTTCTTGGTTGGTTTCCAACTAGGATGAGATATCCTTTACAATTAAGAACAATGCAAAGGCTAGGATATCTCGACTAAGCTTTGGATATATCTTATCAAGCTAGGCTTAGTGGAATGAGCTCTCTTCAATTTAGAAGCACTTGGGAAATTTTTGGGTTTTCGAGTGCTTCAACTTTGCGATAATAAGTTTGAGCTCTTGAGTTGCTTACAAATTTCCCGTAACCTTACAATGTAGAAGGTCACAAGTATTTATAGGCATACACCAAGGTCACTCTTGAAAAACTATTCGTTGGAGAGATAGCTTCGTGAGTTTCCTCTTATGGTGTGTGAGAAACGACTATATTTAGGGTTTGACACTCCCTAACACGTTTTAGGCATTAGCCTTTCATGTAGCCGGTCTTCACTTTTTGCAGTCTGGAACTTAGTACTTCTGACATCTTTTCAGTGACCTGTCGTTGTCAGTGTCAGTATGGTACAGTGCTGTCTTTCTCTTTTTGACTTTTGTCTCCAGTTAAAGGTAGACAACTCAACGGCTCTTTTGGTTACATTCTCTGAGTGATATAACCTTAACAACACTTTGTCTTAGTTCCTTTTGTCTGCATTTGAATGTCTTTGCAAATATCTATTTTTCTAAGGAATCGCGATCTTCTCAGTATTGCATCCTTCAGATAGATATTTTCAGTGCCTCGGAACATTCAGGTTTATACTGAGCATTCAGTACATTACTGAGTCTTCAGTAATTACTGTGCCTCCAGTATTCTTGATCTTCAGTACTTCAGTCTTCAATCTTTTGTGTCTTCAGAGTCTTCACAGATATACTGACTGATATACTGAGACTTCATGCTGAGTCTTCAGTTCCTCAGTTTCATACTGAGTCTTCAGTATCTCAGTTTCTCACTGAGTCTTCAGTATCTCAGTTTCATACTGAAACTTCAGAAACTTCAGTTTCATACTGAAACTTCGGTTTCTTCAGAAACTTTACTGAGTTCTTCAGAATCTTCAGATCCTAACCTGATCTATATCTGCTGACTATACATTTTGCAGATAACATCCTGAATACTCTAAAACTGAATCCTGACTCAACTATCAAGATTATCCTGAACATGTCATACTCAGGGGTTTTGGGATCTAATCAAAATCATATCTTTATTAAATTCATCTCCCAACAGAAAATACCATCTTTCATTTGTTTAATTTGAAGACCTAAAAAGAAATTCAATTCTCCAACCATGGACATTTCAAAAGTACATGCCATTTCTTTAACAAAACTTTCATATCATTACTAGTTGAACCAAATACAATATCATCAACATATATTTGAGCAACCATGATATCATTCTTAGAATTTTTAATAAACAAGGTTCTATCAGCTTCACCTCTCAAAAATCCAAATTCAAGTAAGAAATCAGTAAGTCTGCCATACCAAGCTCTAGGTGCTTGTTTAAGACCATACAAAGTTTTCTTTAACTTGTAAACATGATCAGGAGATTCTAAACTCTCAAATCTTTGAGGCTGTTCAACATAAGCTTCATCAGTCAAAATTTCATTTAAGAAAGAAGCTTTGACATCCATTTGATGCAAGTTAATGTTAATGAAACATGCAATAGCAAGAAGTTATCTAATAGATTCTATTATAGCAACAGGAGCAAATGTTTCATCAAAGTCTATTCCTTCAATCTAAGTATAACCTTGAACAACCAATCTAGCCTTATTTCTCACAATATTACCAGATTCATCAGTTTTATTCTTGAAAATCCACTTTGTTCCTATGACATTAATATCAGAATTAGGTCTAGGTACAAGTGTCCAAACATCATTTATTTCAAACTGATTAAGCTCTTCATGCATAACATTTATCCAATTTTCATCATTAAGAGCTTCTTTCACATTCTTAGGCTCAAATGCAGAATGATAACACTCAAAAGTTACTTGATTGCATATGGATGACATGCAAACTGATCTTACAAAGTTATTGATATGATTACCCATTCTTCTTCTAGTTTGTACACCAGTGGTAGCGTCTCCAATGATCTGATCTGATGGATGACTTTTCATTATCTTTGTTGAGGGAACCAACTGTTATGGTTACTGTGAATCTTGTGACATATTTTCAGTATTTGAACTTTTGGATAATGTTGCATCAGATGTTGAAGGAACATTCTGTTCAACATCCTTACCATCTTCAGTGACATCAGTATCTGTTGGGATATTTTAGTTTTGATAATTTATGTCAAAACATTATTAACTTGTGTTATTCAAGCTAACTTACAGATAACAAGTTAAGGGGGAACGAAAGAACAAATTGAGGGGGAACTCAAGAAATCAGAAGAAGATGATCGAGATCATACGAGGCTGCAGACGAGACTAATCGAGATCAGATGAATTAGATGAGTTCCAGAGTTAGCTGATGAGCTGAGCAAATCAGAAGAAAAGAAAAGCTAAAGCCAGCAAATCAGAAGAGAAGGTTGCAGATCAGAAGATGAGTAAAAGAGACTGATCAAGATCAGACGTGATCGAGATCAGATATGAAGATGAGCAGATGAGACTGATCGAGATCAGACGTGATCGAGATCAGATATGATAAACTGATATGCTAACCTAATGCAGATGACCTGATGCTATCCTGAGATGATCCTGAAGATATGTTGATCTGATCAGTCGAGCTGATCAGATCAGGCAAAGAAGAAATCGATACCGAAGTCAATGTGACCGAGGGTCGAGGATGTCTCGATTCGGAAGAGTGAACTCAAGAAACCCGAGTGTCGTGATGCTTGATCAGACAAGGTTTGCTGAAGAGAAGTCTGCTGAATCAAGAACCTGAGACTCAGTAAGTTACTGAAGAACCTGAAGGCTCAGATAACCTAAAGGCTCAGATAACCTGAAGGCTCAGATAGACCTGAAGGCTCAGATAGACCTGAAGGCTCAGATTAACCTGAAGGCTCAGATAGAACTGAAGATCCTGAGACTCAGAAGATCCTGAAGAATATAACCGTTAGAGACTCAGAAGAAACTGAAGAATATAGCCATTAGATTCAGCTGACGTGGACCAATGAGAGAAAGACGACAAGCCTGAAAAAGCTGCAAAAAGCTACAGAGTAGTATGGATTTGAATGTGATTCTCTCCAACGGTAACATTCAAATCCACACTATAAATACAAGTTCTTCCTTCATTATCAAGTGTGGATGAGTGTGGAAAAAGTGGCAAACGATGCTACAGAGCTAAGAAGATATATACTCAAGCATTCCCACCATAGAACACGGAGCGAGAGATACACGCATATATTCAAGAGTGTTCTACCCTAGATCTAAGCACAAATGTTATATCCTAAGCTTAGAGAGATTCTCCCATCCTTAGCATTGAGGCTAAACAAATGTAAGGGAAAATCTCAACCTAGTTGGAAACCAAACAAACCTTTACCCAAACTCAAAGTTAGGTTAAGTTTGTAGGTGAGTGTGAACTCGGTAAAAATCTATAGGCAATCCTGTGAGGGAGATAAGTCCCGTTTGAGTGTGAACTCGGTAAACATCTATAGGCAATCCCGTAAGGGTGATAAGTCCCGTTTGAGTGCGAACTCGGTAAACATCTATTGGGTGTTGGACTACCACATAAAACTAAGTCAAGAGGTTAAGTTTGTTAAGTTGGTTAAGTTGGTGCCCCAAAAGGGAAGAGTGGATGTAGGGCGGGTTTCGTCCGAACCACTATAAAATATCGTGTGTTCTTTACTGCTTTATGTTCTTACCTGCCATATGCATTCGATTACAAGCAAAACAACACACATCGTTCTTAAAAGCGAAAAATTAGGAATCACCATTCCCTCACCCCTGTTTTATATGCATCACATGACATATTCGCTTCCTCACGCGCAAAATGGGTTTTTCAATTCGGGACCATCAGTATCTTTGGATACTTCTATCAAATCTGATACATTATCTTCAGCATTTTTACCTGCAAGACTTGCAAGTTCATCAAATACCACATTAACAGATTCTTGCATTATATCAGTTCTCAAGTTATAGATTCTATATGCCTTGCTATTCTTAGAATATCCTAAGAAAAATATGTTATCACTCTTTGAATCAAACTTGTGCAACTGATCTCTATCATTCAAAATGTAACAAACACAACCAAAAACATGAAAGTATTTCAAATTTGGTTTCTTGTTATTCAGAATCTCATAGGGAGTACAATTACTACCAGAACGAATATAGACTTTATTCACAATGTGACAAGCAGTGTTTAAAGCTTTAGCCCAGAATTTCTTAGAAAGACTTTTAGAGGTTAGCATAACTCTTGCCATTTCTTGCAAAGTTCTATTCTTTCTTTCAGCAATTCCATTTTGTTGAGGAGTTTGTTGGGGAATTAATTGCCTGGATCTATTCAGGATGAATATTTAAATACAAATTTAATTCTAACAATTATTACTAACATGAATTAATCCTATATTAATTCAAATAATAATTCAACAATAAATCATGCATATAAACAGTTCACGTAAATCCTACGCATGCGGAATTCTACGAGTTTACGTAAACTTACCTCTTGGAATGGCAATGGACTTGTCGATGAAAACACACCAAAAAGCCTTCCCAAAGTATTCCCTTAATCCTTGCTCGACAATCCGGTGGAAGGATTCCCCCGAACAATTAACTAAAAGGAAAAATAAAATTTGTTGCACCACTTTTGTGAATTTACTAATTTTTCCAGCACATGGAATTGCACTTGGAAATGAAAGAATCATCCCCTATTTATAGATGGGTGGTGGTCGAATTTTTAGGGGAAAAACCAATGTGGGAAAATCTTTTCTTGATCTCCAAGAAATCTTGAATATATCTCCTATATTCTTTTTCCCCATAATTAAAATATTCCACAAAAATCCCACCTCATCAAGTTATGGAATTCTCGAAAATTTCAAGGATCAAGATTCCAAGATTTGGATCTTCTTGAATTTATGAGATATTCTTGTATTCCAAGAAATACATATCTTCCATAATATCTTTTCAAGAAAATCAAGAAAATCTTTCTTTCTCCTTAATTATTCAAAATTTCGAAATATACATATGAATAACCAAGTGGGAGATTTCTTGAATTTAATGAGATAATCTTGTATTTCAAGAATACATATCTTCATTCCATAACAAAATTCAAAGAAAATCTTTCTCCCATTTTATTCATAATTTTCGAAAAATATGAGGAAATTAGCAACAAATATTTATTTTATTTTTAAACACCTTTTCCAGTTATTAGACTTTATGTTGGGCTACTTGGGGGGACCTTTAGGAGAATTAAGATTGGACCTTCCAATGGATCTTGAATTATCAATATTGAGCCACAATATTATTCAAGCCCATAAAATATTAATTAATCCCACTACATAATTAATATTGCACTATCCATCTTAACCCATATTATAGTCAATATGGCTCCCGGTTATTATTTCTCGTGTTTAAGATTATCTAGCACATTAATTAATTCAAGCCACTGAAATAGCTTTCCATTAATTAATATCTTTATATCCTTGGTAAAGGACCGGTTCAACATTATTACTCATACCGGAAACTAGTTCCACTTGCAAGATTTGGTATGATAAAACTTATGAACCTCCCAAGGGGGCAAATCGAACAAGTGTACTTGCAATACGATTCTTCAGTATTAAATCTTAGCTACACACACGACCAATAATATTGTCCAAGATATAAAGTATTGAATCTCGTTGATTCTCTACCCGTAATAAGTCAAAGCAATACTTACTAACCACACGTGATCCTATTTAAGGGATTTAAGATTAAGAAATAACGAACCACCGAGGTCTAATTCTTCCTAGTTCAGGTTCAAGAATTTGTCCCATCAGAGGTCCTCTTTGATGCACTAGACATGCACTAGTGTAATGTCTTTGGTCAAGACAAGCCAATCTGAATCGGCGTTACACTTCAACCTTTCACGATGGATTGTTCATTTCCATCTAGGTCGTGAATGGTGTACTTTTTGGTTACAAGGAGGCATTAATTTAATCTTCATTATCCGATATCACTAAATTAACTACAATGTAACACGACTTATTTATTGAGCAGTTATGCAAATAAATATATGTAACATTCGATAATATTTAACGATCGGTGATAAACAATTTATTTCAGTAAATAAGTCCGAAATTCAGTTTGATTATACAAAGTAAAAGCATACTTTCCAGTATAATCCCAACAATCTCCCACTTATACTCAAAGTCTACTTTTAAGTATACTACAGCATGTCTCGTGTAGATCCGTGACATATAATGTTACCTAAACGAACCTAATAATGTCTCCCACTTATACTCAAAGCAGATTGGCAACGGTCTTGACACCCATCCCTTCCACATGTCTCTCGAATGTATTCTGAGGCAGACCCTTTGTGAATGGATCAGCTAGGTTATCTCCCAACGCGATCTTTGCCACCTCTATATCTCCTCTCTTAACGATATCTCGTATAAGATGGTATTTCCTTTCAATGTGTTTGCTGGCCTTGTGGGCACTTGGTTCCCTTAAATTTGCAACTGCTCCGGCATTGTCACAATATACAGTGATTCTGCTGGGCAAATTTGGAACTACATCCAAGTCCATTAGGAAGTTCTTGAGCCAAACCGCTTCTTTCGCTGTCTCGCAAGTAGCTACATATTCGGCTTCCATGGTAGAATCTGCGACGCATTTCTGCTTGACGCTTCTCCATGTCATGGTTCCTCCCCCCATGCAAAACACAATACCGGAGGTAGATTTTCTGAAATCTATGTCTGATTGGAAATCCGAATCCGTGTAGCCTATGGGGATTAGATTATCCAACTGATAAACCAACATTCTATCACGAGTTCTTTTCAGATACTTCAGAATGTTTTTAACTGCCGTCCAATGTTCTCTCCCCGGGTTACTTTGATATCTTGCCACCATGCCAACGGCAAAGCAGATATCCGGTCTCGTGCACAGCATTGAATACATAAGGCTTCCGACAGCCGAAGCATAAGGAATGCCTTTCATGTCATCTATCTCCCTTTGTGTCTTAGGGCACATTTCCTTGGATAGATGGATTCCATGTCTGAAAGGTACGAAGCCTTTCTTGGAATCCTGCATGCTGAATCGTTTCAAGACAGTGTCTATGTATGAAGCTTGCAACAAGCCTATCATCCTTTTCTTGCGATCTCGAGTGATCTTGATCCCAAGGTTGTGCCCGGCTTCCCCTAAGTCCTTCATATCAAACTATTTTGAAAGCCATGACCTTACGTCTGATAACACCTTTACATCATTCCCGATGAGCAGAATGTTGTCTACGTATAGTACTAAGAATACCAATGCAGTTCCGACACGCTTTTTGTACACACAACTTTCGAACTCATTTTGATCAAACCCATAAGACTTTATAACATGATCAAAACATTGGTTCCAAGATCTGGATGCCTGTTTGAGACCCTAAATGGACTTCATGAGCTTACAAACTAGGTGTTCTTCGCCCTTTTCAATGAAGCCTTGGGGTTGTTGCATATAGATTTCCTCATCAAGACTTCCGTTAAGGAAAGCTGTCTTGACATCCATTTGCTAGATTTCAAAATCGAGATGTGCAGCAATCGGCAAGAGAATCCTGATGGACTTGAGCATTGCTACAGGTGAAAAGGTTTCCTCATAGTCGATACCTTCTTTCTGAGTATAACCTTTCGCCACAAGCCTTGCCTTGAAGGTTTCCACCTTCTCGTCCGATCCCCTCTTTCTCTTGTATACCCACTTGCAACCAATAGGTTTGACCCCATTAAGTGGTTCGACTAGCTCCCACACTCTGTTATGATCCATAGAACCCATTTCTGCTTTCATTGCCTTTCGCCAAGAAACCGCATCCTTGTCTTGGATTGCCTCATCATATGTCCATGTGTCTGATTCATCTTGACCGGGGATCAAGTCCGAGGACTCTCCTATCCCCATGAATCTCTCGGGCTGTTTCACAACCCTACCACTACAACGAGGTTCCGGTTGTGTAAGTGTGTCATTTGGTATGCCATCTTGTACAGTTGGCAACGAGGTTAGCCCCCTTAGCTCATTTAAGGTAATCTCACTTCTGGATCTTCTTTCGTTCATATAGTCTTCCTCCAAAAATCTAAAGTGGTTGCTTATGACCACCTTTTGATCTTTGGGACCATAAAACATACACCCTTTTGTTCCCTCGGGGTATCCTATAAACAGCCTTAATTCTGATCGAGGATCCAATTTGTCGGCTTCCTTGTACAACACGTAGGCCGGACACCCCCAAATTCTCATGTGTCTCAAACTAGGCTTGCGCCCGGTCCACAATTCTTTGGGAGTTTTGGGAACCGATTTGGATGGCACCAAGTTCAGAATGTAAGCCGCTGTCTCCAAGGCATGACCCCAGAACGACTTGGGAAGATCCTCATAACACATCATTGATCTAACCATTTCCAAAAGAGTTATGTTTCCTCGCTCTGCAACCCCGTTTTGTTGAGGGGTTCCGGGTGCAGTCAGCTGGGATGTAATCCCTTCATCCGACAAGTAGTTCAAAAACTCATCACTGAGGTACTCGCCTCCACGATCGGATCGTAGAGACTTGATACGTTTTCCCTATGATTCTCTGCTTGAGCCTTAAATTCTTTGAATTTCTCAAAGGTCTCAGATTTATGCTTCATAAGGAAAATATAACCGTACCTCGAGTAGTCATCAATAAAAGTGACGAAATACTCGTAACCTCCTCTTGCCATGGTTGACATTGGACCACATACGTCTGTGTGAACGATTTCTAACACTTCTTTGGCTCTATTCCCCTTGGCTCCGAATGCCCTCTTGGTCATTTTACCCTCCAAACATGATTCGCAGGTTGGAATTGGTTCAACTTGGAGAGACTCTAGTGAACCGTCTTCTACCAACCTTTGGATCCCCTTTGGATTAATATGTCCCAATCTTAGATGCCATAGAAGTGTTTCGTTCACGTCTGATGAATGTTTTCTTTTGTTGGAAATAATTGATGTGTTATAGGATGCATTTCGTGAGTGGTGTGCATAGTTAATTGTATAGAGATTACTTGGCAACGTTCCATGACAAATAAATTTATCATAAAGAGAAATGGTAACAACTTTATCAAAAGTAACCGAATATCCATCAAGTTAAAGTTTTGAAACTGAAATTAAGTTCTTTCTAAAATTTGGAACGTAAAGTACATCTCTTAAAATTAAAACTCTATCTTCAAAGGACAGGTGCACTTCTCCCACTGCTTCAGCTGCCACTTTCGTAGCATCGCCCAGTGTGATGAGGTTCTCACTCCCACTAAGTTGTCGGTCCACTTGAACCCCTGTAAAGTGAAACAAACATGATCAGTGGATCCCGTATCCACCACCCATGAATGGGAGGCATACGCCGCTAAGCAAGTTTCAATAACTAGTGCGTGAGGATTACCTTTCTTTCCATTCCTTTTGGGTTTGGAATAGGCTGACCTCCAATGTCCTTTTTCACCGCACTTGAAACACCTCCCCCTAACTGGTTTGCTCACTCCTCCACCTCCCTTCACCTTTTCTTTGCCATTGGCAACACTTGAGTTCACTTGCTTGTGGTTTTTGTCCTTTTTCTTGTTCCCCTTGGCCTAGAAGAAGAAGAAGGTCCATTTGCCACCAAGGCTTGGCTCATTTGCCCCAATATCGCCTCTGCCGAGACCAAAGCTTGCAACAGATCAGGCATCGAGAACTTCTGATTATTCATCTGATAGTTCAACCTGAACTGTTCAAAACTTTTCGGCAGAGAATGGAGCACGAAATCGATTTGGGTCTCGATGTCATATTCGGCGCCGAGTACCTCTAGTTTGTTAAGGTGAGCCATCATCTGGAGAACGTGCTCCCTTACGGGCGTTCCCTCCACCATTTTCATAGTGAGCAAGTCTCTCATGGTGATCTGACGAGCCACACGGTTCTGATGTTGAAACATCGCTTTAAGACTAGTCATGATGTTTGCAGCGGTCTCAACGTTCTGGTGTTGGTGTTGCAACACATCTGACATAGAAGCCAAGATGGTACACTTTTCCATTTCGTTGGAACGCTCCCAGTCAGCATACTCTTTCTTAACCGTTTTAGTTTACTCATCTTTTGGCTTTTCTGGTATGGCTTTGTGTAGTGAGGACAATAGTAAGTTTATGACTCCAATCAACGAAGTTTTCATCAGTAAGCAAATTGTCTTTAAGTATATTGAACAGTGGATTAAAAGGTTGCTACATGATGAACTGATATAAATAATAATATGCATAAGCACAAATATATCACAAGGTTCGATCACATGTTTCATATTAAAATCTCAAAAAAAATATGAACATGCATCAACCAACATCTCAAAACAGTTTAAATAAGCCACGTGGGGTGGGTCATTATTTAAACACATTCAAGCAGGTTACAAACAAGAACAGTTACAAACCTTTAATAGCTAGATTAATAGTCGGCTCCCACTTGACCAATATAAAATTGACAGAGACTTCGGGGAAGTATATGCATATCAATTTTATACCTAAGTAATAACCATGATTAAATACAGAATTATTATTTCGCTTTGAACAAGCCTCGTGGGGAGGGTCATCGTCGCCACTAGTAATAATCCACAATCATCCATATGGAATTTATTCATGTGAAAGCTATCTTTTGACCGTCCCGTGGGGGGAATTTCTCCAAAAGAATTCACAAATAAATAAATCATGGAGGTCAAAATTAATTCAATTTTATTATTCATAAAATTGTCAATTAATTGTTTAAGCATACTTAGTAATTTTCGAAAGTGAGATTTTTCAAAACATTTTCTCATGCATTGCAAATTTAAACACAATTTAAATAAGCATAAAATAATGCATAACATCAAAACAAAAAATTAAACATATTTGGCAAATATATCCAATTGTCATGGTTAATGTTTGTCATGTCTTGATCTTGAGAAATCGTCTTCATAGCCTTCAACGTTCGTCTCGAAAAGCTCCCACTTGACCGTCTTAAAAAAAACGCCTTGTCAAGCTACGTCATCGACCAGCTCGCAGGTCGGAGTGCACGCCTAGCACTTCCCCGGCCGTGTCGAGTGGCGTCCGTCTTGTATGAAGCGCCCAAGATATGGGCTCCGATGAGTCGCGCTTTCGGAACAAGCCGGCGGTTCTCGGTAGGGCCCAAGATGGCAAGACGGCGAAGCGCTTGCGCGCTCGCCCATGCCGATCTCGATCCAGCTGCTTTTTCGGCGACCCGCCTTGGCATCCGCGTCGTCGGGCGTGCCTCCTCCTTTTGGCACGTTTAGACGACCACGACGCCATACGCCTGATCGGATCCGTCTTTTAATTCTTCGTCTCCGCCTCCATTTTTTATCCGGTTACAATTTATTTTACAAAAATAAATAAACCTAGATCTAGATTAGTTTATTACATTGATCAAATCAAACAAATTCTAATCTACTCGTGGATTTTCTCACGAGGCATAACGAATTCGAACGAATCGAATTAAAAACAACAATTTATATGCATGCATAAATAAACACATTAAATTCCATGACAATTGGATACCTACAAAAAAGATCTAGCAATTCTACTATCCAATTTCAAATTTAATAAAAGCGAATTAAATTACAATTTAAAGATCAGAGCCCGAAACCGAGGCTCTGATACCAATTGTTGGGGAATTAATTGCCTGGATCTATTCGGGATGAATATTTAAATACAAATTTAATTCTAACAATTATTACTAGCATTAATTAATCCTATATTAATTCAAATAATAATTCAACAATAAATCATGCATATAAACAGTTCACGTAAATCCTACGCATGCGGAATTACTACGAGTTTACGTAAACTTACCTCTTTGAATGGCAATGGACTTGTCGATGAAAACACACCAAAAAGCCTTCCCAAAGTATTCCCTTAATCCTTGCTCGACAATCTGGTAGAAGGATTCCCGCGAACAATTAACTAAAAGGAAAAATAAAATTTGTTGCACCACTTTTGTGGATTTACTAATTTTTCCAGCACATGGAATTGCACTTGGGAATGAAAGAATCATCCCCTATTTATAGATGGGTGGTGGTCAAATTTTTAGGGGAAAAACCAATGTGGGAAAATCTTTTCTTGATCTCCAAGAAATCTTGAATATATCTCCTATATTCTTTTTCCCCATAATTAAAATATTCCACAAAAATCCCACCTCATCAAGTTATGGAATTTTCGAAAATTTCAAGGATCAAGATTCCAAGATTTGGATCTTCTTGAATTTATGAGATATTCTTGTATTCCAAGAAATACATATCTTCCATAATATCTTTTCAAGAAAATCAAGAAAATCTTTCTTTCTCCTTAATTATTCAAAATTTCGAAATATACATATGAATAACCAAGTGGGAGATTTCTTGAATTTAATGAGATAATCTTGTATTTCAAGAATACATATCTTCATTCCATAACAAAATTCAAAGAAAATATTTCTCCCCTTTTATTCATAATTTTTGAAAAATATGAGGAAATTAGCAACAAATATTTATTTTATTTTTAAACACATTTTCCAGTTATTGGACTTTATGTTGGGCTACTTGGGGGGCCTTTAGGAGAATTAAGATTGGACCTTCCAATGGATCTTGAATTATCATTATTGAGCCACAATATTATTCAAGCCCATAAAATATTAATTAATCCCACTACATAATTAATATTGCACTATCCATCTTAACCCATATTATAGTCAATATGGCTCCCGATTATTATTTCCCGTGTTTAAGATTATCTAGCCCATTAATTAATTCAAGCCACTGAAATAGCTTTCCATTAATTAATATCTTTTTATCCTTGGTAAAGGAACGGTTCAACATTATTACTCATACCGGAAACTAGTTCCACTTCCAAGATTTGGTATGATAAAACTTATGAACCTCCCAAGGGGGCAAATCGAACAATCGTACTTGCACATGATTCTTCGTATTAAATCTTAGCTACACATGTGACCAATAATATTGCCTAAGATATAAAGTATTGAATCTTGTTGATTCTCTACCCGTAATAAGTCAAAGAAATACTTACTAACCACACGTGATCCTATTTAAGGGACGAAGATTAAGAAATAACGAACCAGTGAGGTCTAATTCTTCCTAGTTCAGTTCTGAAGAATTTGTCCTCCTGTAGGTCCTCTTCAGTGCACTAGACATGCACTAATGTAATCTCTTTGGTCAAGAGAAGCCAATCTGAGCGTTACACTTCAACCTTTCACGATGGATTGTTCATTTCCATCTAGGTCGTGAATGGTTTACTTTTGGTTACAAGGAACTGTTAATTTAATCTTTTGTGATCTAGTATCACTAAATTAACTACAATGTAACACGCACTATTTATTGTACAGTTATGCAGTAAATATATGTAACATTCGATAATATTTAACGCACCAGTAATAAACAATTTATTTCAGTAAATAAGTCCGAAATTCAGTTTGATTATACAAAGTAAAAGCATATTTTCCAGTATAATCCCAACAGAGTTTTAGGTGAAGAAAACTCTTGCAATATACCTTTCTTTTCACAAAAATTAGTAAACAAACTGTTTTCAAATTCTCTTCCATGATCAGACCTTATCCTACTGATCTTTAAACACAAAACAATTTTAAACCTTTTGTACAGAATTTTAAATTCATAAAAGATATCAGATTTTTCTTTCAGAAATATAACCCGAGTATATCTAGAAAAATCATCTACAAGAACATAGGAATACCTCTTTCCACCTAAACTTTCTGTTTCCATAGGACCCATTAGATCCATATGAATCAACTGACAACACCTGCTTATTGTACATGCTGACAACATTTGATGTGTTATCCTTACTTGCTTACCTTTCTGGCATGGTCCACAGATTTTTCCTTTTTCAAAGTTAAGATCAGGTAAACCAACAACAGCACTTAGTCTATGAAATTTCTAAATACTTCTGTAATTAGCATGACCAAGTTTTTGATGCCATAGAATAATGTCATCTGCTTTAACACTTTTACAAGTATGGTTTGAATCAATCAATTATCAGCAGATCTATTGTCAGTCATTAAGCAATCATCATTCTTATCAAACACATAGCATTAATTCTTGTCAAATTTCACATGTAAATCATCATCACATAACTGACTAATACTAATCAGATTAGCAAGTAAACCTCTTACATGTAACACATTTGTCAACCTTGGAAAACCAGGAACATTCAAGGTTTCTTTACCAACAACTTTACCTTTTGAACCACCACCATAGGTAAGATGACCATCATTACAAGATGTATAATTAGATAAATGATTAACTTGACCAGTCATGTGTCTAGACTACTATCAAAGTACCAAGATCCAGGAACATGAGCTTTCAAAGATGTATAAACAACATTACACAACATGTTCTTATGAATCCACTTTTTAGTGTTGTAAATCTGTTTTATAGGGTGTTCAATTTTGTTAGGTAAAACAATTCCAGCTTTTAAATCTCTTCTTAACTTAGAACAGTATGGACGAATATGACCTACTCCAGCATAATAAAAATAGACATACTCTTCAAATAACCCAGCAGATTTATTTTGTTTAAGACTTATAGGTTTGTCAAACAAGTTCCTTCCTTCACAAAAGAAATAGGTTTACAGGATATTGGAGTATCTTCATTAGTTTTCTCAAAACCAAGACCAGCATTGCTTGATCTTCCAATCATTAAAGCATCATTCAATTCAGCAGTGCTTGCATAAAACTTTTTGAAACTTAGAGTAGTACACTTAAGTTCATTTTTCAAAGAAGAAATTTCCACATCTTTCCTAGTTAATAGAACTTCAAGTTTCAAAAGATTATCTTTCAAATCTGAATTTTCTAAAGATAAGGAACTCAACACCTGTTTTTTAGTTTCTAAATCAGTTTTAAACTTCAGATATTCAGAGTTAAATTCAGCAGAATTTGAAGTTTCAGCATTCAGAATAGTCCCAGCAAAACAGTTAATCTCATAATCATATTTACTGAATGTTGTTTCAGATGTTGTGTTAACATCTGAATCTGCTTTAGACCAATAATCATCGAGATCATCATCAAATATATCATCAGCATCAGTTTCATCATCAGAATCATCATTTAAGGTAGCATTAAAGTTCATTTTTTTTCCTAAGCATATTATTAGCACATTCATTAGCATAGTGACCATATCCAGAACATGCATCACATTTAACCTTTTTCTGTACTCAGGATCATATTTGAACTTGTTATCCTTAGAAAATTATCTAGATTGATTGAAACTGGAAGACTGACTTGGAACAAGCTTTTTATCAGAGGGAAATGTATTCTGATTAAACTTGTCTTTTAGTTGAAAATTACCATTTGGTCTTCTGACTTTCCTTTTAGAAAAGATTTGAATTTCTTAGTGATAAGAGCAAATTGTTCAGAAATATTTTCATTACAAAAATCAGAAACATCATCATCATAATCAACTTCAGTTAATATGGTTGTTTACCAACATTTTCAGAATTTTCACCTCTAAAAGCAAGTACTTTCTTGTCTTTATCTTTCTCATGTTTATCATCATCTAACATATTTGAGTTGATTTCATAAGTTTTCAAAATACTGATCAACTCATTTTGACTTAATAAATCAGTGTTCTTAGCCTCTTCTATTGCACATACTTTAGCATCAAATCGTTTAGGAACAGTTCTAAGTATATATTTTATTGACTAACCGAGTGTTGGAAATTAGATCACCTAGTGAGTATGACTCATTAGCATTCTCACTTATCCTTTCATTGTATGATGAAATGGTTTCATCATCTTTCATCCTCAAGTTTTCAAACTTGGTTCCCAACATTCTGAGTCTAGTCCTTCGAACACTTTCTAATCCTTCACAATGTTCCTGCAATATTTCCCATGCATCCTTAGAAGAAACATAGTTAGATATCAGTTTAAACATAGAAACATCAGTAGCAGTAAATATCGCATTAAGGGCTTTAGAATTGAAATTAGTCGATGTGCATTCAACATTGGACCAATCTATTTCCTTTTTTACTTGTGATTCTCCATTTTTATCATCAAATGTCCTTGGTGGATTCCAACCAGATAACACACTACATCATGCTCTCTCATCTATAGACTTAATGTACATGTGTATTTTAGGTTTCCAGTAAGGATAGTTGGATCCATCCAAAATTGGAGGTTTTAAAGAAGGAGTCAGTGAATAATTCATTGCAAAAACACACTTTAAAACACAGGACCTTTAACTTAGTGTATCAAGTTTATGGCTCTGGCGCCAACTGACAGTGTGTGCGCGTGTATTTTCAGAGTGTTGTTGAAAATGTTATGCAACATGTAGAACAACATATGACAGCGGAAGTATAAAAACGTAGTGCAAAGGATTTCAAAATTTTGTATAGTCTGTAATCCAGACTATACGAACCTCATGGTTAAAAACATCACTATAACAAGTAGTGAGATACACAAGAACCTCTTACAAGATCCTAAAAGGTGTAGTGAAAAATCACACACCAAAAATCAATCTATTCAATCAAGTAACTAATGATCTTATTCAACCTAAAACTTGATCTAATAAGATAAAATCAATACTGATGGGAGAGATTATATTCCCTCGACCAGTACAAATAGAATAACATCGACCCTCACACTCCTAGAATTACAAACACTTTGTCTTTCACTCATGGTTGTGTCTTGGATACTACTCTCTTAAGTTTGGAGTAGAACAAATGGCATTTCACTTTTTCTCAAACTTGAATGTCGACCAATGCAGTGTATTTATAGACTTTCGGATCAACTGCATTATCCTATCCACTTGGCTTGGATAGCCTTGAACATCTCCTCCACTATCTTCATGATCTTGGTGTAATCACCCATGATCTTTCTATTCTTACTCCACCACAATGCAACCGCTTGACAATATTCGAATTTGTCTTCAACCTGCAATGTAGGAAACATAGAAAGACACATCTATTAAAAGGGAGTCAGTGTTAGGAGAAAGGGTAAATTTATGATGTTGTGCAGAATGTTGTCCAACATATGGAACAACATCCATGCAACATCAACAATAACATTTCGCCACCAACCTAGCCTTGTAGGTTTGTACTTTTCCATTTGCACCAGTCTTACGTTTGACGACCCATTTGCAACCTATGGGTCTAACCCCTTTCGGCAACTCAACCAAGTCCCAATCTTGATTGGTGTACATCGAGTCCATCTCAGATTTCATGGTTTCATGTCACTTCTTTGAGTCAACATCTAATGTTGCCTCAGTGTAAGTTCTAGGATCGTCTTTATCCGGGATCTCCACGTCATCATGTTCCTCCACGAGAAAACCATAATATCTAGTGGGTGGATTATGAACTCTAGTGGACTTATGGAGTTGTTGTTGTTCAGGCTGCACATTCTGATCGTGAAAATTTTATGGTGCAACGATTTCATTGTTGACCGGGGAGGCCTCAAGAGCGACACTTCCGGATGCCTCTTGAGCGGGAGTTTGAACTATGCTGTTCTCATTCAGCCTAATTGGAGTTCGTTGCTCAGGCAATGCAACTCCAATTACGTTCCCACTGGCTGAAAGAGGATCACTTAGTGATAAACTTCCACCATGTGAGCTGTTGAATGCTCCCACTGATTCTTTGTCATGTTGCTTTGACAAGACATCAACCTCCTTGTTAATTTGTGGTTCTTGAATTTCTTCAAGTTCTATCGTCTTACGGCCTTGTTCCTTGATGACATAATCTTCTTCAAGGAATTTGGCCTGCCTAAAAACAATTACTGTTTGTTTCTCAAGGAGATAGAAATAATATCCTCTAGTTTCCTTAGGATATCCCACAAAGTAACCCTTTTCACCTTTTGATTCCAACTCATCAGTGAGCATTTTCTTCACAAACGCGGGGCAACCCCACATCCTTATGTGAGAAAAAGTTGGCTTCTTGCCATGTTATAGATCGTATGACGTATGCTCAACCGATTTGGACGGAATCATATTCAGAATGTAGATTGAGGTTTGGAGCGCGTATCCCCATAAGAAACTTGGAAGAGAGGAAAAGCTCATCATGGACCTCACCATGTCTAACAGGGTTCGGTTTCTCCTCTCGGACACTCCATTCATTTGGGGTGTGCCGGGAGAAGTCCATTGTGATTGGATTCCATGCAACTTCAGATAATCGATGAATTCATGGCTAAGATATTCTCCTCCTCGATCTGATCTAAGAGTCTTAATACTCTTACCAAGATGCTTCTCTACTTCAACTTTATACTCTTTGAATTTCTCAAAAGATTCATATTTGTGTTTCATTAGAGACACATACCCGAACTTAGAGAAATCATCAGTAAAAGTTATGAAGTAGCCGAAGTGACCCCTAGCTAGAGTGGGCAATGGTCCACAAACGTCACTGTGGATCAACTTTAGAACTTCTTTGGCACGAACCCCTTTCCCAAAAAAGGGTTTATTGATCATTTTTCCCTTAAGACAAGATTCGCAATTTCCATAAGACTCAAAGTCTAATGGGGTTAAGTAGTCTAACTTTCTTAACCTTGCAATTCTTTTCTCGTTTGCATGACCAAGTCTACAACGCCACAAGTAAGTCGGATTTTCATGATTACTAAGTTTGAGTTTTTTATTTTGTATATTCAGAACATTATATCCACAATGCAACAAGTATAAACCATTAGATAAAGGAGCATTTCCATACACATCACCATTAAGCAAAAAATAACAATTATTGTTTGCAAAATGGAAGGAAAAACCTTCAATATCCAACATCGGAATAGAAATAATGTTGCGGGTAGAAGGAACAAAATAACAATTATTCAGTTCAAGTCTAAAACCAGAGGGTAAATCTAAAACGTAAACGCCAACACATTCAGCAGCAACTCTTGCTCCATTCCCAACATGTAAAGCAACTTCACCCTGCCTAACTGCCCTGCTATCCTTGAGACCCTACACATTCGTACAAATGTGTGAGCCACAACCGCTATCTAATACCCAGCAGTTAGTATCATTTGTGGACATGTTTATCTCAATAACAAACATACTTATTCCAGTGGCTGAGACACCTTGTGTCTTCTTTTTAGCTGTTAGAACCTTGTAGTCCTTCTTCCAATGCCCCCTTCTGCTTGCAGTAGAGGCATAAATCCTTGTCCACCCTCTCCTTCTTTTGAATTCCACCATTGGGCTTAAGGAAGCTTGGCTTGGAGCCTTTCTTTGCCTTGCCCCTTCGCTTCTTCTTTCCTTTCGGAGCAGAAGAAGTAGAGGCACTCACCATGAGCACAGACTTTTCCTTAGCAGTGGAAGACTCAAAGGTCTTTAGCATGTTATGCAGCTCGGGCATTATCGATTCCATCTTATTCATATTAAAGTTTACCACGAAACTCGAATATGAATCGGGAAGCGACTGAAGAATGACATAGACAGCAACATTGGTCTTGAGCTCAATGCCCAGATGACCAAGTTTCTCGATTAACCCAATCATCTTCAATACATGGGGAGAAACCTTCCCTCCATCAGACAGTCGGCATCTGAACAGGTCTCTCATCACTTCATAAATCTCGGAATGAGATTCAGAATCAAAGAGATCCTTCAGATGCTTGATCATCTCGAAGGGAAGCATCTTCTCATGCTGCCTTTGCAATTCGGGAGTCATCCCGAGTAGCATAACACACTGAGCCTGGGAAGCATCCTCTTGATGCTTCTTCTGAGCTGCGGCGTCAAACGCATCAGCTTCTTCAGTACCAGCATCCGGGGTAGCAGGGATTGGTGTGTCCAACATGTACTCAATCTTTTCTTGCCTGAGCACCAAACAAACATTTCGGTGTTAGTCGAGAAAGTTTGGCCCAACCAATTTGTTCGTTTCCAAAATGCTTCTCAATGACAAGTTATTCATTTCAACAATCCTAGAAAAATAAAATAAAGCGGGAATTAAAACACATAATTCCTATGATCAATATTCAGCAATCAAATTAAATATGGCCTTTAAATTTATTTCGTTTCCATTATTTTCACATACTTAATGACCTCATCGGAAAAGTACGAACTTATATCAAATATAAATTATAATGGACTAGGATCCACATATCTACCATCATAATCCCAGCGAGGGATGATCATTACAATAGCATAACTGGTAGGTCTCCAAACCAATTGCAAAATTACAATTCCTAGTTATCGAACCTAGTTCGACTGATGTCCCTTAACTTTTGTTCCCCGTGAGGTAGGCGAAACAAAATTAAGTTGGTTTACAACCATCAAACGATGACATTACATGTCCCTATAAAAGTCCCATTAGATGTAGATCCGAGCAAAAGACGAGGGTCTTAAATACTCATTGGAATGAAATCTCCGGTTTACTTTTAGTTTTGATGGAAGACATCTTATCAAATTAATGAGAAAACTATATTTTGGTGAGGAACGTTTTTAAAGGCGGGGTATTGATTGTTTAATTGAGTTCCATCATGCTATCTACATCACATTTGAGCAATTACTGGGCGCCGCCTACTCAAACATGACTTATATGGACTAACAAATATTTGGGCGCCGTCTACCCAAGCATTTAATACGGTCCGACAAAAATTGGGCGCCACCTATCCAAACAGTTATAATGCGGACTATAAAATGCGTTAACTAATTTAAACAAATAAATAAGTCAACAAGTGGGTTTTAATAAATCCTTTTAAAACGAATTTTAAGTTCAATTTAAAACTCAATTTTAAAATTATTAAAATCAATTAATCCAATTAATTGTTCTTGGTCCAACTATTATTTAATTTCAGAATTAAACTTAATAAAATTCCCAAAATTAGATTTTAATTTTATTTATTTTCGGGGGCTCAGGGGCAATTTCTAAAATTGCACGGGAGGACCTGTCTCAAATCGAATTTGCAAAACAGCCCTCCTAAATCATCACCCTTCTAATTCAGATCCAATCCGAAAAATCGAACACCCAAACACTCAAAATTAAAATTAATCAGTTTCATCATCATCGAATCAACAACAAATCAACGCAATTAATCGGTCCCAACTAATTCGAACAATAACCAAAACCAAAACAAGTTCAGATTCAAGGGTTCGAAGAACAGGGACCAAGCGAACAGGCAAAGCGATGAGCACGGCCAGTCGAATAGGCGTTAGTCGCTACCGCCACTCGTCGCGTGCGGGAGACTCATCGCCGTGAACTAGAGATAGCGAAAGGGGCGCGCGCGGAGCTGGTTCAATCGAGATGGACGCGTCAGTCAAGCCTCGAAAGCGTTCAAGCATCGGCAACTCAAAATTGAGACGAATCGGTGGCGCACCACTGCGAAACGAGCTGAAGAGAGAGGGGCACACCTGTTGGGATTATACTGGAAAGTATGCTTTTACTTTGTATAATCAAAATTGAATTTCGGACTTATTTACTGAAATAAATTGTTTATCACTGATGCTTTAAATATCATCGAATGTTACATATATTTACTGCATAACTGTGCAATAAATAGTACGTGTTACATTGTAGTTAATTTAGTGATACCAGATCACAGAAGATTAAATTAACAGTCTCTTGTAACCAAAAGTACACCATTCACGACCTAGATGGAAATGAATAATCAATCGTGAAAGGTTGAAGTGTAAGACTCAGATTGGCTTGTCTTGACCAAGAGATTACACTAGTGCATGACTGATGCACTGAATAGGACCTACAGGAGGACAAATTCTTCAGAACTGAACAAGGAAGAATTAGACCTCAGTGGTTCGTTATTTCTTAATCTTCGTTCCTTAAATAGGATCACGTGTGGTAGGTAACTATTGCTTTGACTTATCACGGGTAGAGAATCAACAAGATTCAATACTTTATATCTTGGGCAATATTATTGGTCACATGCGATTGCTAAGATTTAATACGGAGAATCGTGTGCAAGTACGCTTGTTCGATTTGCCCCCTTGGGAGGTTCATAAGATTTATCATACCAAATCTTCCAAGCGGAACTAGTTTCCGGTATGGATAATAATGTTGAACCGTTCCTTAACCAAGGACAAAAGATATTAATTAATGGAAAGCTATATCAGTGGCTTGAATTAATTAATGGGCTAGATAATCTTAAACACGGGAAATAATAACCGGGAGCCATATTGACTGTAATATGAGTTAAGATGGATAGTGCAATATTAATTATGTAGTGGGATTAATTAATATTTATGGGCTTGAATAATATTGTGGCTCAATATTGATAATTCAAGATCCATTGGAAGGTCCAATCTTAATTCTCCTAAAGGCCCCCTAAGTAGCCCAACATAAAGTCCAATAACTGAAAAAGGTGTTTAAAATAAAATAAATATTGTTGCCTTATTTTTCCTCTCTATTTTTCGAAAATTATGGATTAAAAGGGGAGAAAGATTTTCTTTGAATTTTGTTATGGAATGAAGATATGTATTCTTGGAATACAAGATTATCTCATTAAATTCAAGAAATCTCCCACTTGGTTATCCATATAGTAATTTCGAAATTTTGAAGAAAAAGGGGAAAGAAATATTTTCTTGATTTTCTTGAAAAGATATTATGAAGATATGTATTTCTTGAAATACAAGAATATCTCATAAATTCAAGAAGATCCAAATCTTGGATTCTTGTTCCCTCTTTTTTTCGAAAATCACCATAACATGATGAGGTGGGATTTTTGTGGAATATTTTAATTATGGGAAAAAGAATATAGGAGATATATTCAAGATTTCTTTGAGATCAAGAAAAGATTTTCCCACATTGGTTTTTCCCCTAAAAATCGACCACCACCCCATCTATAAATAGGGGATGATTCTTTCATTCCCAAGTACAATTCCATGTGCTGGAAAAATTAGCAAATCCACGAAAGTGGTGCAATAAAGTTTATTTTTTCCTTTTGTTAATTGTTCGCGAGTATCCTTCCACCGGATTGTCGAGCAAGGACTAGGGAATACTTGAGAAGGACTTTTGGTGTGTTTTCACATACAAGACCATTGTCATTCCAAGAGGTAAGTTCACGTAAACTCGTAGTATTTCCGCATGCGTAGGATTTACTTGAATTGTTTATATGCATGATTTGTTGTTGAATTATTATTTGAATTAATATAGGATTAATTCATGCTAGTAATAATTATCAGAATTAAATTTGTATTTAAATATTTATTCCGAATAGATCCTTGCAATTAATTCCCCAACAAATGGTATCAGAGCCTCGATTTCGGGCTCTGAATTTTAAATTGTAATTTAATTCGTTCTCATTAAATTTGAAATTGGATAGTAGAATTGCTAGATCTGTTTTGCAGGTATCCAATTGTCATGGAATTTAATGTGTTTATTTATGCATGCATATAAATTGTGGTTTTAATTTGATTCGTTCGAATTTGTTTTGCCTCGTAAGAAAATCCACGAGTAGATTAGGATTTGTTTGATTTGATCAATGTAATAGACTAGTCTAGATCTAGGTTTATTTATTTTTTGTAAATAAATTGTAACCGGATCGGAAACGGAGGCGGAGATGAAGAATTAAAGGATAGATCCAGAACCGTACGCAGACGACGTGCATTGCGCGAAACGTGCCAAGGGAGGCACGCGCACGATGCGGACGTCGCCATGCGGATGGGTACGACGCCAGGCGTCGAGCAGGATCGGCATGGACACGCGCGGGACCATCTGCGGCTGCCGAGGCGACGGGCGGGCGGCGGAAGGACGGATGTGGGGGCGCCGAGGTCTTCAAAGGCCCCATGAGGCGAGGCTAGCGAGCACACGCTACGGATCGGATGCACGCAGATACTTGCGTTCGCCAAGTCGCCGCCGAGGCGTCTTAGAGGCGCGGGCGGTGCTGCCGAGGCGTCGAGAATGACTTCGGCCAAGTGGCGGCGGATCTTGGCGTGCATCTCGGCTGCGAGCTACTTGGCGTGGCGTTTCGAGACAGAGTTCTTTTCGAGATGATCAAGTGGGAGAAATTCAAGACGGCGTTTCTTCAAAATCAAGCCAAGAAAAATCAAACCATGACAATTGGATAATTTGTGCCCAATATGTTTATTTTTCCGCTTTGCTTGATTTATTGTTGTGATCTCTTATGCTTTATTTAATTTGTTTTAAATGTGTTTGCATGAGAATTACCCAATGAAAAATATCACCTTCAAAAATTACTAAGTATGTTTAAATAATTAATTGACAATTTTATTCGGGACAATAAAATTGAATTAATTTTGACCTCCATGATTTATTTATTTGTGAATTCTTTTGGAGAAATTCCCCCCACGGGATGGTCAAAAGATAGCTTTCACATGAATAAATTCCAGATGGATGATTGTGGATTATTACTAGTGGCGACGATGATCCTTCCCACGAGGCTCGTTCAAAGCGAAATAATAATTTTGTATTTAATCATGATTATTACTTAGGTATAAAATTGATATGCATATACTTCCCCGAAGTCCCTGTCAATTTTATATTGGTCAAGTGGGAGCCAACTATTAATCTAGATATTAAAGGTTTGTAACTGTTATTGTTTATAACCTGCTTGAATGTGTTTAAATAATGACCCACCCCACGTGGCTTATTTGAACTGTTTTGAGATGTTGGCTGATGCATGTTCATATTTTTTTTGAGATTTTAATATGAAACATGTGATCGAATTTTTTGATATATTTGTGCTTATGCATATTATTATTTATTTCAGTTCATCATGTCGCAACCTTTTAATCCACTGTTCAATATACTTAAAGACAATTTGCTTACTGGTAAAACTTCGTTGATTAGAATCGTAAACTTACTATTGTCCTCACTGCACAAAGCCATAACTGGATTCTCACTACACCTAAACCAGAAAAGCCAAAAGATGAGTCAACAAAAACGGTTAAGAAAGAGTATGCTGACTGGGAGCGTTCCAACAAAATGGCAAAGTGTATCATCTTGGCTTCTATGTCAGATGTGTTGCAACACCAACACCAGAACGTTGAAACCACTGCAGACATCATGACTAGTCTTAAAGCGATGTTTCAACATCAAAACCGTGTGGCTCATCAGATCACCATGAGGGACTTGCTCTCTATGAAAATGGTGGAGGGAACGCCCGTAAGGGAGCACGTTCTCCAGATGATGGCTCACCTTAACAAACTTGAGGTACTTGGCGCTGAATACGACATCGAGACCCAAAAGAGCCAAGCCTTGATGAAGTGCTCCACTCTCTGCCGAAAAGTTTTGAACAGTTCAGGCTGAACAACCAGATGAATAATCAGAAGTTCTCGATGCCTGATCTATTACAAGCTTTAGTCTCGGCAGAGGCGATATTGGGGCAAAAGAGCCAAGCCTTGGTGGCAAATGGACCCTCTTCTTCTTCCAGGCCAAGGGGTGGTAAGAACAAGAAAAAGGACAAAAGCCACAAGCAAGTGAACTCAAGTGTTGCCAATGACAAAGAAAAGGCGAAGGGTAGTAGAGGAGTGAGCAAGCCAGCTAAGGGGAAGTGCTTCAACTGCGGTGAAAAAGGACATTGGAGGTCAGCCTGTTCCAAACCCAAAAGGAATGGAAAGAAAGGTAATTCTCACGCACTAGTTGTTGAAACATGCTTAGCGGCGTATGCCTCCCATTTATGGGTAGTGGATACAGGATCCACTTATCATGTTTGTTTCACTTTACAGGGGTTCAAGCGGACCCGGCAACTTAGTGAGAGTGAGATCCTCATCACACTGGGCAATGCTTCTGAGTGGCGGTGAAGCGAGAGGAGAAGTGCACTGTCTTTTGAAGAGCGAGTTTTAATTTTAAGAGATGTTCTTTACGTTCGAATTTTAGAAAGAATTTAATTTCAGTTTCTAAACTTTACCTTGATGGATATTCGGTTACTTTTAATAAAGTTGTTACCATTTCTCTTTTTGATAAATTTATCTGTCATGGAACGTTGTCGAATAATCTCTATACAATTAATTGTGCACACCACTCACTTAAATGCATCCTATAACACATCAAGCTTTTTCGAGAAAAGAAAAACGTTCATTAGACGTAAACGAGACACTTCTATGGCATCTAAGATTGGGATATATTAATCCAAAGAGGATCCAAAGGTTGGTGAAAGACGGTTCACTGGAGTTTCTCCAAGTTGAACCAATTCAACCTGCGAATCATGTTTGGAGGGTAAAATGACCAAGAGGGCATTGAAGCCAAGGGAATAGAGCCAAAGAAGTGTTAGAAATCGTTCACACGGATGTATGTGGTCCAATGTCAACCAAAGCAAGAGGAGGTTATGAGTATTTGGTCACTTTTATTGATGACTACTCAAGGTAATGCGGTTATATTTTCCTTATGAAGCATAAATCGAGACCTTTGAGAAATTCAAAGAATTTAAGGCTCAAGCAGAGAGAATCATAGGGAAAAATGTATCAAGTCTCTACGATCCGATCGTGGAGGTGAATACCTCGGCGATGAGTTTTTAACTACTTGTTCGATAAAGGGATTGCATCAAATTTAATCGCACCGGAACCCTCAACAAAAGCGGGGTTGCAGAGCTTAAGAAAACAGAACTCTTTTGGAAATGGTTAGATCTATGATGAGTTATGCGGATCTTTCCAAGTTGTTCTGGGGTCATGCCTTGGAAACAGCAGCCTACATTCTGAACTTGGTGCCATCCAAATCGGTTCCCAAAACTCCCAAAGAATTGTGGACAGGGCGCAAGCCCAGTTTGAGACACATGAAGATTTGGGAGTGTCCGGCCTACGTGTTGGACAAGGAAGCCGGTAAATTGGATCCTCGATCAGAATTAAGGTTGTTTGTGGGATACCCCGAGGGAACAAAAGGGTGTATGTTCTATGGTCCCGAAGATCAAAAGGTGGTAATAAGCACCCACTTTAGATTTTTGGAAGAAGACTATATGAACTAAAGAAGACCCAGAAGTGAGATTACCTTAAATGAGCTAAGGGGGCTAACCTTGTTGCCAACTGTACAAGATGACATACCAAACGACACACTTACACAACCGGAACCTCGTCGTAGTGGGAGGGTTGTGAAACAGCCCGAGAGATTCATGGGGATAGGAGAGTCCTCGGACTTGATCCCCGGTCAAGATGAATCAGACCCATGGACATATGACGAGGCAATCCAAGACAAGGATGCAGTTTCTTGGCAAACAACAATGAAAGCCGAAATGGGTTCTATGGATCATAACAGAGCGTGGGAGCTAGTCGAACCACTTAATGGGGTCAAACCCATTGGTTGCAAGTGGGTGTACAAGAGAAAAAGAGGACCGGACGGGAAGGTGGAAACCTTCAAGGCAAGGCTTGTGGCGAAAGGTTATACTCAGAAAGAAGGGATCGACTATGAGGAATCTTTTTCGCCCGTAGCCATGCTCAAGTCCATCCGAATTCTCTTATCGATTGTTGCGCATCTCGACTTTGAAATCTGGCAAATGGATGTCAAGATAGCTTTCCGTAACGGAAGTCTTGATGAAGAGATCTATATGCAACAACCTCAAGGCTTCATTGAAAAAGGCCAAGAACACCTAGTTTGTAAGCTCATAAAGTCCATTTACGGACTCAAACAGGCATCCAGATCTTGGAACCAATATTTTGATCATGTTATAAAGTCTTATGGGTTTAATCAAAACGAGTTCGAAAGTTGTGTGTACAAAAAGCGTGTCGGAACTGCATTGATATTCTTAGTACTATACGTAGACGACATTCTGATCATCGGGAACGATGTAAAGGTGTTATCAAACGTAAGGGCATGGCTTTCAAAATAGTTTGATATGAAGGACTTAGGGGAAGCCGCACACATCCTTGGGATCAAGATCACTCGAGATCGCAAGAAAAGGATGATAGGCTTATCGCAAGCTTCATACATAGACACTGTCTTGAAACGATTCAGCATGCAGGATTCCAAGAAAGGCTTCGTACCTTTCAGACATGGAATCCATCTATCCAAGAAAATGTGTCCTAAGACACAAAAGGAGATAGATGACATGAAAGGCATTCCATATGCTTCGGCTGTCAGGAAGCCTTATATATGCAATGCTGTGTACGAGACCGGATATCTGCTTTGCCGTTGGCATGGTGGCAAGATATCAAAGTAACCCGGGGAAAAAACATTGGACGGCAGTTAAAAACATTCTGAAGTATCTGAAAAGAACTCGGGATAGAATGTTAATTTATCAGTCAGATAGTCTAATCCCCATCGGCTACACGGACTCAGATTTCCAATCAGACTTAGATTCCAGAAAATCTACCTCCGGTAGTGTGTTTTGCATGGGGGGAGGAGCCATGACATGGAGAAGCGTCAAGTAGAAATGCGTCGCAGATTCTACCATGGAAGCCGAATATGTAGCTGCTTGCGAGGCAGCGAAAGAAGCGGTTTGGCTCAAGAACTTCCTAGTGGACTTGAATGTAGTTCCAAATTTGCCTAGCAGAATCACTGTTTATTGTGACAATGCCGGAGCAGTTGCAAATTCAAGGGAACCAAGAACCCACAAGGCCAGCAAACACATTGAAAGGAAATACCATCTTATACGTGATATCGTTAAGAGAGGAGATATAGAAGTGTCAAAGATAGCGTCAGAAGACAACCTAGCAGATCCATTCACAAAGGGTCTGCATCAGAATACATTCGAGAGACATGTGGAAGGAATGGGTGTCAAAACCGTTGCCAATCTGCTTTGAGTATAAGTGGGAGAAATTATTAGGTTCGTGTAGGTGACATTATATGTCACGTATTAGGAACTACACGAGACATGTTGTAGTATACTTAAAAGCAGACTTTGAGTATAAGTGGAAGATTGTTGGGATTATACTGGAAAGTATCCTTTTACTTTGTATAATCAAAATTGAATTTCGGACTTATTTACTGAAATAAATTGTTTATCACTGATGCTTTAAATATCATCGAATGTTACATATATTTACTGCATAACTGTTCAATAAATAGTACGTGTTACATTGTAGTTAATTAAGTGATACTAGATCACAGAAGATTAAATTAACAGTCCCTTGTAACCAAAAATACACCATTCACTACCTAGATGGAAATGAACAATCCATCGTGAAAGGTTGAAGTGTAAGGCTCAGATTGACTTGTCTTGACCAAGAGATTACACTAGTGCATGATTGATGCACTGAATAGGACCTACAGGAGGACAAATTCTTCAGAACTGAACAAGGAAGAATTAGACCTCAGTGGTTCGTTATTTCTTAATCTTCGTTCCTTAAATAGGATCACGTGTGGTTGGTAACTATTGCTTTGACTTATCACGGGTAGAGAATCAACGAGATTCAATACTTTATATCTTGGGCAATATTATTGGTCACATCGCGATTGCTAAGATTTAATCACGGAGAATGTGCAAACGCTTGTTCGATTTGCCCCCCTTGGGAGGTTCATAAGATTTATCATACCAAATCTTGCAAGTGGAACTAGTTTAGGTATGGATAATAATGTTGAATCGTTCTTAACCAAGGACAAAAGATATTAATTAATGGAAAGCTATTTGGGTGGCTTGAATTAATTAATGGGCTAGATAATCTTAAACACGGGAAATAATAACCGGGAGCCATATTGACTGTAATATGGGTTAAGATGGATAGTGCAATATTAATTATGTAGTTGGATTAATTAATATTTATGGGCTTGAATAATATTGTGGCTCAATATTGATAATTCAAGATCCATTGGAAGGTCCAATCTTAATTCTCCTTAAGGCCCCCTAATTAGCCCAACATAAAGTTCAATAAAAGGTGTTTAAAATAAAATAAATATTGTTGCCTTATTTTTCCTCTCTATTTTTCGAAAATTATGGATTAAAAGGGGATAAAGATTTTCTTTGAATTTTGTTATGGAATGAAGATATGTATTCTTGGAATACAATATTATCTCATTAAATTCAAGAAATCTCCCACTTGGTTATCCATATAGTAATTTTGAAATTTTTGAAGAAAAAGGGGAAAGAAAGATTTTCTTGATTTTCTTGAAAAGATATTATGAAGATATGTATTTCTTGAAATACAAGAATATCTCATAAATTCAAGAAGATCCAAATCTTGGATTCTTGTTCCCTCTTTTTTTCGAAAATCACCATAACATGATGAGGTGGGATTTTTGTGGAATATTTTAATTATGGGAAAAAGAATATAGGAGATATATTCAAGATTTCTTGGAGATCAAGAAAAGATTTTCCCACATTGGTTTTTCCCCTAAAAATCGACCACCACCCCATCTATAAATAGGGGATGATTCTTTCATTCCCAAGTACAATTTCATGTGCTGGAAAAATTAGCAAATCCACGAAAGTGGTGCAACAAAGTTTATTTTTTCCTTTTGTTAATTGTTCGCGAGTATCCTTCCACCGGATTGTCGAACAAGGACTAGGGAATACTTGGGAAGGACTTTTGGTGTGTTTTCACATACAAGACCATTGTCATTCCAAGAGGTAAGTTCACGTAAACTCGTAGTATTTCCGCATGCGTAGGATTTACGTGAATTGTTTATATGCATGATTTGTTGTTGAATTATTATTTGAATTAATATAGGATTAATTCATGCTAGTAATAATTATCAGAATTAAATTTGTATTTAAATATTTATCCCGAATAGATCCGTGCAATTAATTCCCCAACAACACCGTCGTGAATAGATACGAAAATAGGGACCTCACCTCGAAGACGACGGAGCTGTCTCGTGATCCACGCCGTGGGCTTCCGCATGCGTCGCGATGCACGACGCCTAGCGCCGACCTTCAGCGACGCGGCGTAGCACCGCCGGCCGTGGTAGGGAGTGTGCAGCGGTGGGATTCCCAAAAAGGGAAAACCCTAATTTGGGGAAGACGAAGGATGAGCGAGCGTGAAACAAATAAGGAGAGGGTGTGGTTTATCAAATAAACCGTGCCCCATGATTTTAAAAAAAATTCTTTTAATTTTAAAACCAATTTCAATTATGCATTTAAAAACAAGAGCATGAAGCTCTGATACCACTGTTGGATTATATAGGCACGGAAACACGTAATACATGCGCAGCGAAAATAAACAGTTCACCAACAACAAACTGTTAATTGCATAAACGAGTACGAATAAACATAACAAGAAATCTTACAGTAATTCGAAAGCAAATTTCTCAACTATGGTATCCACGTAATCCCCGTTCATGGACTTGCACAGAATTGTCGGCTTTGAATCCCGAGACGAATTTGCTAGGAAAATTCTAACTCTAGATTTTATGGAGAAATATGAACACTTATATTATGAATTCCCAAGAGCTTATATATATAGGGGAGGCCTAGCTTAAATCTTAAGCTAACCTGATTAGGAAATAAGATCCCAAATCTTGTAAAATAAATCTCTTAGATTTAATTCTCAGATATAAAATCTCTACCGATTTAATTCTCATTTATATCAAATCTCTACGGATTTGATTCCATATAGTTTAAATCCGATAATAATATTCCATATATTATTATTGGGAATCCTATGTAATTAAATCTAATTTAATTAAACATTAATAATAATTAATTCCAAATTAATCTATTATTAATTAACTCTATATAAATTAAATATTAAATCAAATTTAACATTTAATCAACCAACTATAATCCGTAAAAGGGAACTACTTGTTGTGTGGCCCATAGGCCCTCATATGTCGAGCGATTAGTCAAACTAACGGTCTTAATTGAACCCTAGACAATAAATCAAACATTTTCAAAATATGAGGTACGTTGCGAGAAACGTGCAACTACCTATAACTGAAACATGGGCTATTACGATTTAATCCTTTCATTCACGAATACTCGATTAGTCTTGAACATGATGAAGTGTCTATTCAAATAACTTAATCATATTATCTCTAATCACTAATTGATCACTTATGTCACCCTTGGCCACAAACTCCAAGTTGACGTACATTGACCAATGACTTTGATCCAATTATGATGAGAAGATGAGTATTCTCTCCAAATCCATTTTGAGGAATGAATCCTATTCTTGGCTCAACTACCACGCACATGCACTTCGTGATGAACTCAATCCAAGCCATATCTACCCATGAAAGGGTGCAAGCGTCAGTCATGGTCAAAGTTCATCACTCCGCACATGTCGTGCGTATTGACCTCAAGTCAAAGGAGTATCACATCGCTCCCACTAACTGAGACACCCATAGACACATATAGTGGAACTACATCAAACGGTTTCTCAGATGAGTATACCAATACCCTCTAAGGTATTTGTGCGTCCATCATGAAATACCTAGTATCTCGTAGTAAGTGAGATCTTACTACACTTTCTAAGAGTGTGTTGCAGATCGCACATCAATCTCAATTGCATCATCAATATCTCATTCTTTATGATCCTTGATCGGGGCTATTTGAGAATCATGCACAAGTCATCTGAGTTCTCACAACCTCAATGACAACAATGACTCATGGGAACACAGATAAGAACAAATGCAAACAATCAAACATAATATTCTAATAAGTGTAATGTTATATATTTAATATCAAATAAACAATAATATTAAACCAATACTGAATATTATCTTAGCATTATGTCCTTACAATGGATTGTCTCTAGGACACTAACACTAACAGTTAATAAAATATTTTTTGCCTGATCAAAAAAAAAAAGGTAGAAGCACTTATTTTTTGAAATGTTGTATCTAACAGTTTTAAAAACAATTGCTTCTGAAGCATTTTTGATAGTTCTAAAACAGGCACCTAAGAGTTGATAGAAGCAGTTGCACTAGTTTAGCTTTTGCACTTGTAAGTAATCAATTGAGGGGGAACTCAATTGATAATAAAAAAAAGTTGATGGGATAAAAATTATCATTTAACGAGAGCGTTAACGAGTGCTCTAAAAGTTCTTCATTAATAACTAGTGCTTTAAAGAGGGTTCTAACAATCCTCGGCACTGATGAGGGATTTCAGATCCCTTGTTACTAACGAGGGCGTTAACGAGCAATAAATTTTCCTTCGTAAATACAGTAGGGCTTTAACAAGCACCATAATAGCTCGAACATAGTCTCCTCATTAAAAATACAGAAAATATATGATACATATTTATTATGAGTGGAAATTTAATTAATAAATGATCTAGTCCAATGGCAACAGTAGAGCATGTTTTTTTTTGCGACCAAGAGTTTTGTCTTTTTAAATGTAATTAATTGAAAATAAAAATGCCCGCTTTTCGAACCCGAGACCTCCTCTTGGCCACAAAAGTCTTATGTGCTTTAGTGTTGTCGTTGGACTAAATGATTTATTTATTAAATTTTCACTTATAATAAGTATGTATTATATATTTTTTAACAAGTGACTGAGGGCTATTAAGGTTGTTGCAAGCCTTCAATATCAATGATAAAAAGTTTATTGCTCGTTAACGTCCTCATTAATAATAAGGATTTTGCAATCCCTTCTTAATGTCGAGGGTTATCAAAACCCTCTTTAAAATTCTTATATGAGGACTTTTATAACCTCGTTAAGACAATTTTTTGTAATGGTATTTATTTATTTATACTCAATTTGATAAGCATACAAAAAAAATTATGTGCATATTGCGAAGTCCGATCGACTCGGCCTCTTAACCTAATTTGATTAAGTTAAAAAAACAGCACAAATGCATAAAAAACAATATTCTCGAACTCAAATAAGATTCCTTTGACAAAGGAATAAAATCAGTTGTAATCCTAAAATATTCGATTTGTATGTCACTATAGGATATAACCTATAGGCATGGCTTATGTTTTGGGTTCGTGTAGATACAGAAATGACGCCACCGGTTGCCCATCAGGGGAACTGGAACGTTACACATTCAGTGTGCTGCAATATTCTCTTTTATTTTAATTTTTACTTTCTACTTTCTAGTATATGAAAGAAGGATTTGAATTTTCCAATGTTTGAGGGTGAGCCCACCAAAGTGACGTACCAATAAAATATAGTTAACTCATATGATATGACGGTCTCATGCATAAGACAATGTACAATCTAGCACAAATCACATTCATCTCTCTCAAAATATTAAAGCGTCAATATTCAATTTATATACCGTCTCACTAATAAATGATCTCATGCAGGTATATATGCCTCTAAAATATAACAACCTTTTGTACAAGTCCCTTGGTCTGTATTCTTATTTTTACTTCTCCATCTTTTTTCCTTTTTTTTCCGCACAATTCTGCGGTAAAATTTGTTCATGCTATAAAATCAATACTAATATATTTATAAATTAATATTATTATTTTTATAAATTAATATGTATAGCAGTTAATTAATATTATGATTTAATTTATAAATATAATGATATTCGTTGATAAGTATTTTGGTATAAATTTATAATTTAGTGATATAAATTTTATATTATTAACAAGTTTCATCGAAAATATACTTCTTTTTGGTGGTTAACTTTTTAGAAATGTTAAATTAATGCTACATCCAATTGTCCATAAAATTTAGGATTAATTGCAAATATATAGAATCACGATCTTTTTTAAAATTGTAATTTAATCAAAACTATTTAATTTTGGTAAATAAAATTACACTTTTATAATTTTGTACAATTAGAGCTTACAAATATTATATTTCTAAATCGTGAATGACATGACAATTAACATGGAATAATAGAGTTTATGAAAAATATATCTCTTCCACTTTTAAAAAAATGATGGGAAGACATGATATTCATAATTAAAACCCAAAAGGCATATATAAGCTCGAATTGTGAAAATGGAAAAAGTGAGATATTAATTATTTAAAATTAAAAATCTTAAGTTAAATTACAATTTTTTTTAAAAAAAATTATTCGCAATTGAGCCTAAAATTTACTTTTACAATACATATGTCATAGAGCCAGAAATTATATTAAAGAGGCCAAATTAATTAATTAAGAGTAATATTAATCATTTCGTCTCGTTTAATTTTACCATTGTCTTAATACATTGTATCCACTAATAAAAATAACAGAATTGACTTATAATATATTTATATAAAATTCTCAATTTTACAAAGTCATAACATACAAAATAAAAGTGTTGATATCTTACCCACGGCACATCCGAGTAATAAGATTTGTAATGATGTGGGGAGAAATCTCTCGACAAGATGTATGATAAATTTTTATTGCACATTCAAATCGTAAGATTTGTAATAATGTGGGGAGAAATTTCTCGGCAAGACGTGTGATAAATTTCTACCGAAATATCCCAACTTTTCCTTTATTTTAATGATTGAGAAAATGACTCGACCTATATATTAAAAATTAGTAGCGTCCTAGACCAGTAACCTTCTTAGGCATGCTAAAAGTCTTGTATTCATTTTTCAACAATAATTATGTGACAAAATGTGTCGATTATTGGGACCATAATGGGCTCCAACCTATATAGTGTAATCTGACATAATGGTGAAAATGATAGAAAGCAATATTAATTATTAATTAACTATTGTTTTTTTATAGACTTAACATTAACCAAACAAAATTATGGCCCTTTATGTTGTCATTTGGGGTTCCCTTTTAACACCATCAACCAATGATGAATTCTCCAAGTCCTATATCGGTGCAAATCCACGCACTTCGGAGGAAAAACAGCTTATAAGATGATGATTTTTATTATTTTATTTTTAAGTTTTGAATAGTTGGCAAGCTCTTAATAATTTCTTTTAACATACCAATTGAATATTACCTAAACAGTTGTAAACTATCCTGACAGATTTATGATTTCATACAAAGACACTCCAGATATTTTAGATGAAATACTTGGATGCTTTGGTATAATGTTGAAAACACTAACATTTTTTTAGTATAACTAGCATATTAGTAGTGTGTTGGACGATTTGTAGGTATAAAATGAATATTGTGAAAAATGTATTTGTTTTTGTATTAAAGGAAGTAAAAAGACTAATTATTTTATTTATAATTTTAATATTTTTTTTATACGTACTCTTCATTTTATTTTATTTTGTATATTCTATTAAAAAAATCATTTCGATGCAATGCACGATTTGTGAACATTTTTTACTTTTGCAATTAGACATGGAATATGGGTTGTACTCAAAATGATGGAAAATGTCAAACTTTACATTGTTAAATAATGCAAGTTTGAAAGACATTGTTTTTTTTTTATATATATAATTTTTTAATTATTTTTTTATAAACCACTTTGATTTTACATTTTTTGAATTTTTGAATAATGCAAGTGATTTTCTCCAACTCTTGTTAATGGTGTCAACATATATAAGATATCATTAGTGAAAATTATATTTTCTAAAATTTGAAAGAAAGTCTTTTTTGCTTTTGCAATCAGACATAGAAAATGGGTTGCACTCAAAATGCCGAAAATAAATAAATTACATTGTTAAATAATTCAAGTTTGAAAGATATATATTTTTTTTACATTTTTGAATTATTTTTTTATAAATCACTTTGATTTTACCTGTTGTCGTCATTCCTGTCACATATCAAAATGTTCAAATTTTTCCGTCTAGTTACTCTATACATGACAATGTATAACTGCTCATGAATTAAAACTGATCTCCTTAAGAAATTTCAAGGTTCTTAAGTGATTGTCTCTAACTCTTGTCAATGCTCACAACATAGTATACCACTAGTGAAAATTGTTTTCTCTAAAACTTGAAAGTCTATTATTTTTTAGGGATTAAGTTTTTTGTAGTCCAGTAACTTTGTTTCGTTTTGAAATTTGTCTCAATTGTTTTGACTTTTTTATTTTGGTCATGTAAGTTATCAAAAATTTTGAAATTGATCTTTTAAAATGTTGTAGCAGGTCACCAAACAAGTAATCGTCACCTATGCAATTATTTTATTTTTTCTTTTAACTTCGAAATGCCACCTAGACTTTTTAATTCTACTCATTTTGAGTTGGGATTTTCTGGCCTATTTTTTTAGGGAGAGATAGTAGTTTTTTGCGTATTTTGATTTGTTTTGGATTTTCTTGTCAGTTAAACCCCGTAAACCGACCTGGTTTGCTTTATCTTTTAATATACAAATTGTTTTTAGATCAAAATTATTAGGATTAAAAGAGTTCAAGTACTAGTGATTTGAAATTAAAGGGAAAAAAAATTATTTCACATGTGATAGTTATCTGCTTGGTAACCTGCTGTAACAGGTTAAAAAACAAATTTTTTAAAAAATTGAATATTTACATGATCAAAATAAAAAATTCAAAACAATCTGAACCTATTTTAAAATGATGCAAAATTATTAGACTATAAAAAACTTAACCCCTATTTTTTAATGGAATCAACATTCATTATTGAAATCAACAACCTTTGTCCTATATTAGTCCCGATAAATGTTCTTGCTTAAGAACAGACGTTGCACAATCAATAAGAATTACTACCTCCGTCTCAGACGACTTTGCAGAGTTATTGTTCTGTTCGTGTTTTAGCGAGCGAGTTTTTTATTACTATTTGAAATGATAAAGTAATTTTACGAAATGCGTATGACAAGGGAGAGGTAAGACTATCATACATCACCTTAAAAGTCACTTTATTATTTCAAATACTAATAAACAACTCGCACGCAAAAACACGAGCAAAAAGTAAGTACGCTAAGTCTTTTGGGACGGAGGGAGTATATATCTATTAATAATAGATAAATTTTATTCATCCTATTAGTGATGGGATGGGATCTCATCAAAAGTTATAACAGAGAGCAATTTTTCCTATATTTTTTATTGAATCCGCATTTTCAAAGATGTTTAGAACTCATAGACTGTTGCTTTTAATTCCAAACAAATACTATTCCGTAGCCTTTTTCTTTGGTTATAAAATTGAATTCAAAGAAAAGAAATTAAATCTATTTTTTTGTTGCTTCTCTACTTCTTCCATTTTTTAATGGACAAAGTCTCATGTGCAATTGGAATCTGTGTACTCGTCTCAACCATACTCATGTATCCACAGAACATGTCTAATATATTTAATAGGTCAAATATTTTTTTAAATAGGTCATTTAATTACATGAGTGCACGGTACACATGGGTGCACAAAACACCCACTCTTTTTAATGCACACATTGTATCTCATATAGTGCTCCCTAAAACTTGTAACATTTACTTCCGTCCTCTCTTTTGTTCATTTTGAATTTAGTCGTCCTATACTGCAATTACATAAAGCATCCAATTAGAGTGAAAAATATTTGAAATTCATGTGTATATTTTACTTAATTTTATATGATTTCTTGTATATTTTTAATTAAATTGACTAATTATATTTGAAATGAGAAATGTGGTGTTTTGCTTTTTTTTTTTTTTAATGAAATGAGGATTTTACAATCAAAATGCATGTTATATTTATTAAAGTCAGCCGAAGGAGAGGAAATAAGTAGGATGAAGGGTGTTTTTGTCCTTATATTTTTTACAAAATAAAATTTTGGTAGGTGTATCTACCAATTTTGTGGGTGCTAATAACCTAACCCAAGGAGAAATTGAGAGGGCCAAAAATTGGGATTCAAGAACTAAGGCCCGAGAAAAGAAAAAGGAGATTGGGCCCACTTAAACTCGTGAAGAAATTAAATAAATTCGACCATATGTTTGGAGACCATTTCGTTTGTGGCGTGTGAAAGTGAAATCAAATGAAAAGGTAAGGATCAAAGGCTGTAATCACTTCCTCTCTCTCAACCCCACAAATATAAATCTATAATTATTTTTACATAAATTAAGAAATAAAAATTATTATAATTAAAATATTAAAATTTTACATTATTTTTATTTTGCCCTTATTACAGCTTGTTCCATCTCAAGTTGTCAATTGAGTAAAACAGTAAGAACATACCCAATATGAATGAATCAATTCATTCACTCTCCCTCCTCCACATTATTTTTGTATTATTAATTTTTAAATATTAAGTTATTTAAATACATTTCATAATGATCATCAATTATTTATCATCCATACATTTTTTATGAGTTCTATCATCCCCTCATTTTTATCTATTTTTTTGCAAAAAATATTTTCTCTCACCATTCATATATTTGGATGGATGACACTCTATATTCAATTTAAAAATTATCCACAATAATTTTAAAAGTTAGTATGCTGTGAAACTTGTTCACCGTGAAACTAATTTTTTTACAGTCACACTATTTAGTAATATAAGTCACACTCTTTAGTAATATAAGTCACACTCTTTAGTAATATAAGTCACACCCTTCAGTTATCACTATGATACTCTCTGCTATAATATAAGTCACGCCATTTACTTTTATGAGTAATACTCTTTATAGTAAAAAGTTACACTCTATAGTAATATAAATCACATTATTTAACCAGTTTCACCGTGAACTTGTTCACCCTATACTTTGCCTAATTTTAAACATCAATTTTCATACATTCAATGTTTAAACACCTTTTGAAAGGACCAATGTGAACCCCATTTATTAAGCCATGTCAGCAAAAAGAAATTGGAAAGGAAATTACGCCTATTAATTGATGAAGCATGGAGCTGCGATTTTTCCTTTGCAATTCAGCGATTACAATAGCAGCAGAGACCAAGGACGGATTTAGGATTTGACGGTGGGGTGAGATGAAATTTTTTTAAGTTTCGTCACATTAAAATTTTATATTTAAATATTAAATTTTTTAATATATTAATTTGGACTTCAAAAAATAAAACTCATCAGTATTTAAGTCCGAATTTATCTATATTTTTAACAAAATATATTCTAAAAGATTGGTGTTCATTTATAAAATATATTGCTTTTCTATTAATAAACAATATTTAGTTAAAACAAAAACATACTCCCTCAGTCCTAATTTAGATTGTCCGTTTTCCGTAAATAGGTGTCCTAATTTAAATTGGTCATTTCCTAAAAAGGAAATAAAACAACTTTATTTACAAAACAATACCCCTTACAAACAACACTTATTTACATCACATGTCACTCTACTACACACACTAAATCCATTTTATATCATTTAATACTAATAAACAACACCATTTTTAAAGTTGAATTGACATTAATATACCTCCACCAAACCTACTTTACACCATTTAATACTTTATTTTCCACTTTTCTTAAACTTCGGATCTACAGTAACCGGATAATTAAAATTAGGACGGAGGGAGTACAACTTATGCTCAATATATTTTTAATCATTTCAAGAAACGATTGTCAGTACAAAAAATATCTCATTTAACTCATGTTAGTACATTATTACATTTATAATTTCTCTTTTTATAATATTAAAGTGATTAAAAATTTATCATTATCACAATATATAACAAATAAAAAATAAATTACTCATACATATTCGTCAAAAAAGGACAAAAATTGAGGGAACAACGTATATATTTAATACTGAACAAGTTATATAAATAAAAATACTAAATGAAAATTTTAGAACCATATTTAGATGATTAAAATCTAAATATTTGGGTGTGAGAGCCTCAAGAAAGCACTTTCAAAATTACAATAAAATAAAATATTTGTTGTGGATGAAATTCTTGAATTTCAATACTTTAATTAAATTTTAACTAGAAAAATAAAAAAGGAGGAGATACACGATACATTGGGAAAATAAATTTATATCAAGTTGTATAGAGTGTGGGAATAAACTTTAGTTTTAGATTGGGGTTTATAAATTAAGTATAAAATAAAAAATAATATTGAACTAGACTTAAATTTATATATTTGGACTAGGCTGGAGCCCGGTGCAGCCCCCTAGAAAAACCGTCCCTGGCAGAGACCATGGTACAAGTGAGGGTAATTTGCAATCTCAACTTGCAACTTTCATATGTAAGCACTCGTGGAGTGTTTGGAAATTCAACTAATTCAAGCACATAAAAACAGTTTCAGAGAAGTAACATTGAACAACTTTCATATGCTTATTTCTGATTCTCTTTAATTTATTAAATGTCATTATAATTTTGTCCTCATTTATTTTACAATATTCCAAATTTGCCCATAACTTATATAAAAAAAAAGTGTGAAATATTAAAAGGGTATTTTTGTAAAGTTATAAAAAAGTGATTTGTTTTTATAAACCCTTAAACTTAAAAAAAAATTATTAAAATTTTAAAATACTTTGTGTTAAGACAAAATCCACTCTCAATTTTACTACAAAAATTAATTTTAATCGCTTAAAAAAAATACTACTTTTTGAGGAACACACTCAAATCACGGGCAACTTAGAAAGGAGGATTCTACAGATTTCACATTGGGCAAATATTTTAGAGAATGAGAGAGAGAAAAATAGTATAGGCCTAATGGTGGAGGAAATATCAAAAATACCGGTATATCGCACTTACCGTACCGAAAAATATCAATTTTATCGAAATTTTCGGTATACTGAAATTTTCGATACGGTATGGTACCGTATCGAAAATTTCGGTACGATAACGGTATGAAAATATAGAAAATTTCGGTATACCGAAATACCTAAATATTTCGGTATACCGGTATATACTGAAATTTTGGTACGGTATCGGTATGTAATATTGACATACCGAAAATTTCGGTATGCCGAAATTTCGGTATACCGAATTTTCGGTACGACAACGGTATGACATTTTTCGGTATCGAAAATTTCGGTACTGTAACTGTATGACGAGAAAATTTTCGGTATGTCGTACGGGCCTAGAAGTGGCAAAATAACCGGGCTGGGCCGGGCCGGCCCACCGGGTCAATCGTAAGTTTCGGGCCGGGCCGGGCCTAATTTTTAACAGGCCTCCGTTTATGAAGCCCAGCCCGGCCCTAGGCGGGCCACCAGGCCGTGCCGGGCCAGGCCAAAATGACCATTTTTTTAATATTTTTTTAAATATTAATTGCATAATTTTATAAAAAATATGGTACCCTTTTTTATTTTTTATATCTCCAAAAGACCTTATATAATACATTATGAGGAATACTTGCATGAGATCGTCTCACGGTGAGATGGGGGATAATTTAGACATTGACGTTTGAACACTTTGAGAGGGGTGAACATTTTAATAGGTGGATCTCAAAATCAAGTGTAACTAAAAACTCATTTAAATAGAATTTATAATATTAGTCAATTAATAAAGGAGCTATAGAGTATAGCAGTTGCCCAACAATTTTTTTACCACAAGTTTTTGTCTTCACCTTTTCATTTCTTCTTCAAATTCACCACAAGTCCACATTATCTATACAAATTAATGCATTTCAAGTTTTCAAAACATATTTATCTACTGAAGAAAGCACTTGTGTTACTTTAACTTCAATTGGGTCAATATAAAAAAATAAAATAAACAGACACTAACGGGCCAGCTCGGGCCAGCCGAAGCCCACGGGTCAAATCGGGCCGGGCCCGGTCGGCCCGTCGGGCCTGTCGGGCCGGGCCAAAAAAGCCCGGTTCTTTTCGGGCCACCAAAAATTGAGCCCAGCCCAGCCCATTTCTCGGGCTGCACGGGCCGGCCCATCGGGCCGGGCCCATTTTGCCATCACCCGTATATAGGCCATGTTTGTTTCGCTTTGAGGTGGATGAGGCAAAGTGCAGATGAGAAAAAAAAATGGATGAGACAAATCTTATGAAAAATAATTTGTGTTTGTTTGTATTGGATGGGGCTTCATGTCAAACTAAAAAATTTTAATGATGATAATGTATTAATTTATTATTTGTTAGTTAGTGTGATAAATATAATTGTATGAAAGGAAAATGTAAGAAAAATAGGAGATATTAAGAAATATAAGAGAGAGAATGAGTTGGTGTAAGAAAAATTATGATGTGATAGTTTTAGGTGTGTAGATGAATAATAGAGTCTGATGTGTATATAGATGGAGGATGTGATATGTGAATTCGAAAAGTAAAGCCGACAATTCGAGCTCGACCAGATGGGTCGGCCCAGTCAATTTGAAGGTAAGTATAAACTGAACTAAAAAAATATAGGAAAAAAAAATCAGGCCTATTTAGCTAAACTCATATGACCTATGGGCCTAATGGCCTCGGGCCAATTTGCATGGGCCGACTTTATAATTAATTTTATAATAATTTATATTTTTGTTAGGATTGAGATTTTGAATTTTATAAAATTGTGTTCTTGTTGAAGGATTTGATCTATTTAGATATTAATTTGAAATATATACGTTCAAATATAAATTATTATGAAATCTTTCTTTAACTTATATGCTTCGATTCAAAAATAAATCTTTGTATGAGGAAAATGTTCACTTTGCCCTCAAATTTTTATAGTACTCAAAACTTTGAATGCCTAAAATAAATCTTTGTTATATATATTTTTTTTATCGGACAAATGGTGACTCGAATTCATGATTTCACAGCGTAGATAGTGGTGCTCTAACCACTCGAGCTATTCCACTTTGTCAATATTTAATATTTTGATTGATCTAACTATTTGTTTGGACACTAAATGAGTTAAGTGTTTATATGTTAATTTTTATATACAAGAAATAAAATTTTAGTTCATTTATATTTACAAGAAATCGAATAGTCAAATTGGTTAATTAACTCATCTATCATACACCTCCTTAAAAGTCACTTTTTCATTTCAATTATTAATACAAAAATCGCTCATTAAACTACGTGCAAATAGTAAATGTGCATAAATTTTGTGAATGGACGGAATAATAAAAAAAGGTGTGTGCCAGCAACCATTATATTTAAATTTATCATTTTATGTTTATGCATGGATCTCTCGCCCGATCGATTAGGAGAAAGCAGAATCTTATGATTCCTATCCTTTTGACCTAGAAGATAATTTCGTTTTTCAGTAAAAATTAACTATCAAGAGTGAAATGAATCAAATCATCACAAGAAGTCAAATTTACAAAGACAAAGTCTAGTATGAAAATTTTCATACATGAAAAAATTTTAATTTACAATCAAATTCTGTAATTGATTTTTTTTTTTTATCGGACAAAGTTAGTTGTTAGCTGTTAGTAATTAGTATACCAAGCACCCAAACACTCCACAAATCCACCAAGCCACCTTATAACTCTCATACTCCAATTCGTTCCCAAAGGGAATCGAACCTGAGTCTCTCACTCAATTGAGGAGCCCAGTGGCCAGGTGGGCTAAGCCACCTGGTTCAAATTCTGTAATTGTTGAAGGTAAGACAAAATTGAGTGGTTCATGGTTCACTCAGCCCAAGTGATTCATGGTTCACCCGGCCCGAATATGTCATAATTTAGGGTTAATTATTTAGTGTTTAGGGTGTAAATGGTTGATTTATGACAATTTTATAGATTTTCATACATAAAAATTTTCACACTAAACCTATTAATTTAAAAAGTTAAAGCAAATGTCAATCAAAGTTAGTTGAAGTTTATAGAATCCAAAGCCAAACATGGGATAATTATTAAAAGTTTGGTGCAAAATAAGTTAAATAACACCTACCGGGAATCAATTAGGGATAATAATTTCCGTCACCTCTTTGCTAATTAACCAATGCGCACACACAACATATGTACCCAAAAAAAAAAAATTGTGTCAAAAACTTTAAAAAAAATGAAAGGCGAGAATGAAAAGAAAATAAATAGGTTTTATGTGCATTGGGTGCAATGTACTCTATCAGTCATATGATTATTTTCAAATGTGCAATGACACACATTAGAAAAAAGGGAATTTAGTGTAAGAACTAGCACGTGATTCAAAATAATTTTTATATTATTAATTTTAAATTAATATTTTAAAATTTTAATTAGTTTGATTAATTTAATATAAACATAATTTTTATTTTCTAATATTGTATGTATATATTTTTGTTTGTTTCTTATTCTAAATTACTTCCTTCCATTAAAATTAGATATCATACTCATTTCAGACTTATATATTATTTGCATAATACATGTTGTTTTGACATTTTCACCCCTAAATCCTAATGATTACTTTTCATGGTCATTATAATTTTTAATTTTCCTACAAATATGCTGAGTGAATAATGTTTCAAGCCAATAATAATTATTTTTAAAAATATTTAAATTATCATAAATTAAAGTTAATGTTGGCATAAGAAAATGAACATGAAAAATTATTTATCAGGGATATATATGAGATAATCAGGGAAGAAAATATCAGATTGGCATTTATTATATAAATATTCTAAAAGATTAAAAAGACATGTAAAAAGAATGGAAGGAAGTAATTTAGACATAAAAAATGAATGAAAATATGCACAAACAATATTAGAAGTAAAAATTACGTTTATAATCAATAAGGAATGATTCACAATTAATAGATTAGGGATAAATGGAAAGTAAAGATCAAATTTAAAGAATGAATGACTGAAATTAAAAAATTAAAAAGTAATAATAATATCATAAATAACTTCTCACAGAAATTCAGAGATTTGAAATAAAGTCACCATATGAGTTGGCGGTGGTTCACCTTTAGTAGATAAGATATATGAGGGGTAATTTTGTAAATATTTATATATAAATAAGTAAAGAATTGGATTGTCTACATATGTGAGCCTAAAAATAATGGCATTTTGTGAATATTGGGTGTAAAGTTTATGAAGAGTTTTCCTATTTTGGAGTGTGCAAGTAATTCTGTGACATCTAAATAAGATAAGTGTGCAAGTAATTGAGGAACAAATGGAGTATTATTTTAAGTGCATTTTTAAAATGTTCAGCTTGGTTACACTGAAATGTTCAATTTGTTTTACACTGAACAAGTTGAACGTTTCAATGAAATAAGTTGCATGTTTAAAAAATACACATGAGTTGTATGGTGCACCTGGTGCATACAAGACTTTGCCAAAGAAAATACTCTATATGTCCTATTTTATTTATCTTTCTAAAATATTTTATAAACATTTTTTTTTTCAAAATAATTACTCCTTTTGCTCCACAAAGATAAACTTCCTTTTTATTTGCCTCCGTCCTACAAAGATTATCTTGTTACTATATTTAAAATATCATTAAATGTTCATTTTCATTTGAGAAACATTATTGATCTGACTGTTTGGCTGAATGTTTCCCTTTGATTTTTTCATCTTTCTTTTCAAGAAAGAATTAAATTTCTTCGTGAGTCGATCAAGATGATCTAGATCTTCTGGACAAAGCATCGAGTCTTCTTCAAGAACTTGAGTACGTATAGAAGGAATAAATGGATAATTCATTGTAAATAACACACGTAAAAACACAGGATCTTTAACTTAGTGTATCAAGTTTATGACTCTGACACCAACTGAAAGTGTATGTGTGTGGTTTTCAGAGTGTTGTCAAAAATGTTATGCAGCATACATGACAATATATAACATCGGAGGACTTAAAAACACTTTGCAAATGATTTCAAAATTGTGTATAGACTTAATTCTATCTATACTAGCCTCATGACTAAAAACTTCAATAAGTAGTTATACAAACAAAGACCTATTACAAGACCAAAAAAATGTATAGTGTGAACTCACTTTCCTAAACAATCTTTTCACAAGTATGACTAGTGATCTTATTCAACTTAACATACAAGTTACTCGGACACAATGTTGATAAGAATATTGGAATATATCCGACCAATACAAACCAATAGTATCTTCGAATTTAGAGAAGATAACATAGAATATCGATCTTGCTCTAAGTGGAGAAGAAAAAACTGTCTATCAAGTTTTGATGTTCCATGCAGTGTGTATATATATACCACGAAATTCAACTGTATTTCCATCCACTAGGCAGTTTAGGCAGCCTAGGAAATCATCCCCCGCTAACTCCATGAACTCGATAACTACCCATGTTCTCCACAACTCTCACTCTTCTTTAATCTGCAACCGCTTGACTTAAACACCTTCGTAAGTCGTTAATCTGCATACAAGAACATTGTGAACAACATAAAATATTCGAAGTTATGTTGGAGTTATACGTGAAAGTATGCTTTTACTTTGTATAACCTATGTATTAAACACTTATTTACTTAAATAAATTGTTTATCACTGTTGCATTAAATATGATTGAATGTTATATATATTTATTGCAAACCGTTCGTAGCACGCGTTACATTGTAGTTAACGTGGTGATACCAGATCACAGAAGATCACGTTAACAGTTCCTTGTATACGAGTGTGTGTTTCACAACTTAGATAGATCCGAACAATCTATTGGTAGAAGTTGATGTGTAAGGCTCAGATTGACTTGTCTTGACCAAGAGATTACACTAGTGCATTCGATGCGCTGAAGCGGACCTACAGAGAGGATAAACTCATTTGCACTGACTTAAGGGATGAAGAGTTAGACCTCAGTGGTTGTTGATTTCATAATTTCTGTCACTTAATAAGGACTGTGTGTGATTAGTAGTTATTGCTTTGACTTATAAATGGGAAGAGAATCATTGTGACTTCGATAACCTATATCTTGGGCAATAATATTAATTGCACGAAAGTTGCTAAATTAATATAGAGAATCATGTGCTTGCAATGTCTTGCTTGATTGGTCCCCTTGGTGGGACCGGAACCTTTATCATACCAAATTTTACAAGTGGAATTAATTTTCCGGTATGGATAATAAAACTGGGTTGTCCTTACTCCAAGGATAAAGATATTAATTAATATAAAGCTTTTCAGTGGTTTAATTAATTAATGGACTAAATAATCTTAAACACGGGAAATAATAACCGGGAGCCATATTACCGTAATATGGGTTAAGTTGGATAGTGCAATATTAATTATATAATGGTATAACCTAATATTAATGGGCTGAATTATATTGTGACTCAATATTGAAATTCAGAAGCCCATTGGAAGGTCCATCTTAATTCTCCTAAAGGCCCCTCAAGTAGCCCAATTATAGTCCAATAAATAAAAGGTGCTTAAAATAAAATAAATTATTGTTGTTTATATTTCCTTGAAATTTTCGAAAATATTAAAGAAAAGAGGGAGAAGAATTTTCTTGAAAAGATTTTATGGAAAGGAGATAATGTATTCTTGGAATACAAGATTATCCCATAAATTCAAGAAAACTCCCACTTGGCTTCTTTAATAGGAAGTTTTCGAAAATTATAGGGCAATAATAGGAAGAAGGATTTTCTTGATTTTCTTGGAAGATTTTATGGAAAAAGATATGTATTCTAGGAATACAAGAATATCTTATAAATTCAAGAAAGATCCAATCTTGAAAGATCCCCTATTATTTTCGAAAATATAGGCAAAATAAGGGTGTGAGATTTTTATGGAATAATACACATGGAAAAAAGAATACATTGGATATATTCAAGATTTCCTGGAGATCAAGAAAAGATCTGGACAAGAGGGCGAGGTTCGAATGGACATCTGAGAGTCAGGATGCTCTGGACAAGATCAAAGCATATCTGGCCGATGTCAGCATTTTAGCCAAACCGGTCCCTGGCGAGAAACTGTTTCTATACTTGGCGACCTCGGAAACCGCCCTAAGCGCAGTGCTTGTACGGGCGGAGGGTCAAACCCATCTGCCCATTTACTTTGTCAGTCAGACGCTAAATGAAACCGAACAGCGATACCCTCTTCTAGAGAAATTAACCTATGATCTAGTTATGAGTGTGAGGAAACTGAGACCTTACTTCTTCGATCACCAAGTGGAGGTCCTCACTTCATTACCCCTTCGCAACGTGCTCCATCTACCAGATACATCGGGCCGATGCCTCAAGTGGGCCATCGAGGTTGGACAGTATGGGGTAACATACACGCCGCGGCCTGCAATAAAAGTTCAGGCCTTGGCCGACTTCATCGTTGAATTAACCCCTCCTCATGGGGCCAGCGGTTCGACCGGCCCACCATGGGAGTTGTACGTAGACGACTCGGCAACTGCCAACAAATCAGGGGCAGGAATTGTGTTAATCAGTCCAGATGGGATTTCTTTTTAGAATGCCATCACTTTCAATTTTCCTGCCACCAACAACGAGGTCGAATATGAAGCGTTGATCAACGGTCTAGAAATGTCCACCGCAATGGGCATCAAGCGACTTCAAGTACACACCGACTCCCAGCTCGTAGCACGCCAGATATCAGGGGAGTATGAGGCCCGAGATGAGCGGATGTCGGCCTACCAAGAGGTCGTCAAAGCACTTTGCCTGAAATTTGAACAAATCTACATCAAGCTAGTACCAAGGGATGCGAACTCCCGAGCCGATGCATTGGCACGGCTAGCGACTTCGGAGGGACCAGCAGAGATGAGGGATATCACCATCACAAAACTCTCCCACCCCTCCACTGCTAACACAACAGTCGCTGCCCTAGACACCCCGAGTTTAAACTGGATAACCCCCATAGTCGACTACTTGATGACTGGAGCATTACCAACCGATAGAATTCAGTCAAAGTAATTGTAACTAAGGTCATTAAGGTACACATTGGTTGGTAACGAACTATATATGCGAGGCTTCAGCATACCACTGCTCCAATGTGTTACCCCGGAGCAAGGGCAGGCTATCCTGCAAGATATTCACGATGGGGTATGCGGAAACCACGCTGGGGGCCAGTCGCTCGCTCATAAGGCGACGATACAGGGGTATTATTGGCCAACTTTAAAGGCCGATGCCATGGTTTTCGCACGGAAATGCCACAAATGTCAAATACACGCACCATCAATTAAGGTCGCACTTGAGGAACTCACCAGCATCCTCAGTCCTTGGCCTTTTGTGAAGTGGGGGATAGATATCATCGGGCCATTACCAACAGCCCCGGGTTCAGTCAAGTACTCCCTAGTCGCAGTAGATTACTTCACAAAATGGGCCGAGGCAGAGGCTTTGGCGACCATAGATCAGGATCACGTCATCAAATTCATATGGCGAAACATCATCTGCAGATTCGGCCTACCGCAAGTAATTATATCCGATAATGGGAAGCAGTTCAACGGTCATAAGATCGATAGTTTCTTCATAAAATGGAAAATCACCAAGCTTTTCTCTACCCCTTATCACCCTCAGTCAAACGGTCAAGTCGAAGCTGTGAACAAGATCATCAAGCACACTCTGAAAACCAAGATTGAGGGAGGAAAAGGGAAGTGGGCCAGTGAATTACCAGATGTACTGTGGTCATACAGAACAACCTGCCAAAATTCTACCGGAGAGACTCCTTATTCGATGGCATTTGGCTCGAAAGCAGTCATACCTGCAGAGGTCGATTTCCAAACTCTCAGAACCTCGCAGATCGCGACCGACTGCAACGATGAGGCCTTTGCCAGAAACCTAGACTTGCTCGAAGAGAAGCGATTAGAGGCAGGTATCCGAAATGCGAGATACAAACAACAGTTCGAAAAATACTACAACTCTAAAGTGCGACTTCGAAAATTCAAAGAAGGTGACCTGGTCCTGAAGAAAACTCTCGGAGTAACCAAAGGAACTTTCAGACCAAACTGGGAAGGACCATACAAGGTCGCTCGAGTATTATCCAATGGGGCATACGAGCTCGAGAACCCAGATGGCACTCAGTCTCAGTACCCGTGGAACGCATCTCATCTGAAGAGATACTATCAGTAGGGTCGAGGCCAGTGTACTCGTAAACTTTCAGGCGAGTTAATAATAATTAGTTAAATTTTCTTTTTCACAATTCCTGTGTTTAAACCCAGGGAGGTCGCATAGATGAAACATCGACCTCCCCCGGGAATGACTTTTGACATATTTGCGGTGAGATCACCACCCCTAGCGGTGTGATCCTCCATTAACTTTATAAGACAACTAAGCGAGGTTCAATCTAAAATTGCAATGCTAATAAGACGAATGAACATACACACAGATTATAGTCGCATAAGGAAATCAAGTCGGCACAATAAAGGAAAGAAAAAGGCAGATTTCATTAATGACAACAAGCCCGAAGGTCGGTACATTATAATAGCCCGAAGGCTAGATTACATCAAGCGGAAACCAAGATACATCATTATAACTGACGATAGATGTTTTACTACAACCCAATATCCACGACTGGCAGATGACTTCCGGCTTTAAGGCATGCTGATCAAAATTATTGTTGGAGATGGGGTTCAACAACTTCTCAATCTCCTTTTTCTTCTCGGGATTCTTGATGACATCATTCTTAAGAACGATCAAGAATCCCATCAACAACACTGACTATGTTCAAAGGCTGCCCACCTAATTGTTGCTGAATAACGTTGGTGAGGGTGTGGGCAGCCCGCCTCCGGGATCTTGGGTTGGTAAACACCTCCCCTAGAGGCCAGTTGTGGCCTGCTCTTCGGGAGGAGCCGTGCCGGACGAAATGGCATCACTTTACGTCATAATCCTGGCACGATATCATTTTGAATCCCTGAGATCGAGGGAAGTCTGATGCGACGATTCATATTATCGAGGTGACTTTTCACCTGCCCGAGGAATAGTAAGCCGCTCATAGGAGACTTTCTAGGTCGGATGGTAGCGAGTCGATTTAGTCCATGTGTCAAGCCAAGGTCCCTTCTCGGAACAAGAGACCTCAACTTGAGGGGTAATTGTTGTAGCATGGATAAACCCAACCTCCCTCCTGGGCACGAAGGATCATAAACAATCCAACAAAGACTGCATGAAGCAACCTCGGGAAGGGGACCAAGGGATCAGCCCACGTAATTCCCACAAGACCAAACCTTCAAGTCGCAAAGGTCGGCAACTCGGGTAGTCGGCAGTTCGGGAAGTCGCGATGCGATTCCTGCTTTATATCCTCAAGTCGGGAGGGACCTGCACCAGCCATAACTATACAGTTCACGTGGTCAATGACAGCCCCTGACACGCCACTAATCCGCCCTCCACATCAGCTCCACGATTGGCGCACGCTGAAGATGGACGATTTCTGGCCGGTCAAGGCGAAGATTAATGGTTCCCGATATTGTAGCCCTTTCATAGGCATTATTCCTTATGTAAATTCCCACCCAAAGGGTGGGAGTCATAGTATAAATAGGCCACCACGGCCACCTCTGTAACAGGTCAAACAACTTAGTCTTCTAGGCATATACATACATCCTCTCCCTGGCTTGGACGCCCCCGGACGTAGTCTGATTCCAAAGACGAACCGGGTCACCAACTTCTTTGTCTCTTTCCCTGTTTCGATTGCCTTTAACATACGCATATCACAATAATTATTGTTTAACTGAGTAGATAAAAACCAGTTACAACACCTGGTTCGGCTCTGATCTTTTAAACTATAATTTAAATTGTTGTTCATTAAAATTGAAATTGGATAGTAGAACTGTTAGATCTGTTTTGAAGGTATCCAATTGTCATGGTATTTTAATGTGCTTATTTACATGCAAATAAATTGTGGTTTTTAATTCGATTCGTTCGGATTCATTTTTGCCTCGTGAGAAAATCCATGAGTAGATTAGAATTTGTTTGATTTGTTCATTGTAATAGACTAGTCTAGATCTAGGTTTATTTATTTTTCGTAAATAAATTGTAATCGGATCGTGAACGAAGATGGAGACGGAGAGTTAAAGACGGACGTCCAAGTGCCCGGATGTACACGAGCCAAGGCGGAACACGCGGGCTAGGCCGAAGGCCTAGCGACCGCACGCATCGCTAGGCGGGACGCGGACGGGGTGAGTGGGTCGGGCGCACGGTGTTGGGCGATCGCGCGCACGGCGCCAGGCAGGCGCGCACGGTGCTGGGCTGTCGCGCACACGACTTTAGTGTGGTTCACGCACGGCGCAAGGCAGGCGCGCACGGCGATGGGCGCCTGGTCGAGACGGCCGGCTGGGATGCGGGCAGCATCCTGGCTGCGTGCTGTTCGACGTGGCCGTAGGTATCGAACGTCGTCCTAACCCAAAATGGAGGACGTTTTAAAGAATTGTTGCGAATTCAGTGGGTGCCTTTCGAGACGAACGATTAAGGTCAAAAGAAGAGACGATTTCTCAAGATCAAGATTTGGAATTTAAACCATGATAGTTGGATATATGTGCCCAACGTGATTTATTTTGTCTTGATGCTTGTTTTAAATTCATGCAATTTTTATTTGTTAAATGTGTTTGCATGATTTAGAATTGTCTAAAAGAAAATCTCACTTTCGAAAATTACTAAGTATCTTTTATTGAAAATTTTTATTCCGTATAATAAAATTACGTCAAATTGACCTCCATGATTTATTTATTTGTGAATTCTTTTGGAGAAATTTCCCCAAAGGAATGACCAAAAGATGGGTTTCACATGAATAAATTCCCAAAAGGATGATTGTGAATTATTATTAGTGGGGACGATGACCCTCCCAACGAGGCTCGTACAAAGCGAAGTAATAATTATGTATTTAATCATGGTTATTACTTAGGTATAAAATTGATATGCATATACTTCCCCGAAGTCCCTGTCAATTTTATATTGGTCAAGTGGGAGCCGACTATTAATTTTGAATTAAAGGTTTGTAACTGTTCTTGTTTGTAACCTGCTTGAATGTGTTTAAATAAACAATTCACCCAACGTGACCTATTTAAACTATTTTGAGATGTCAGCTGATGCATGTTCATATTGTTTTGAGATTTTGATATGAACAATGTGATCGAATTATGTGATAATTTTGTGTTTGCACAATTGTTGTTTATTTCAGTTCAGCATGTTGCAACCTTTTAATCCACTGTTAATATACTTAAAGTGAATAGAATTGTATAGGAAACTATGTTGATTGGAAACGAAAAGTTATGATTGTCCTAACTGCACAAAAGCACAAGTGGATTCTTGACACACCAAAACCAGATGAGCCAACTGACGAGTCAAAAATGCGGGACTCGTCAGATCACCTTGCGAGAGATGTTGTCGCTGAAAATGGTGGAGGGAAACCCCGTAAGGGATTACGTCCTCAAAATAGATGGCCCATCTGAACAAACTTGAGGTTCTGGGTGCAGATTATGATTTGGAGACCCAGATCGATTTGGTACTCCACTCTCTGCCCAAAAGTTTTGAGCACTTTGGCCTCACTAGCTGATTTATTGCAAGCTTTGGTCACGACAGAGACGTTGGTGGGGCACCAAACTCAAGCTTTGACGGCAAGTGGTCCGTCTTCATCTTCTAGGCCAAGGGAAGGCAAGAAGAAGAAGAAGACCAAAAGCCATAAGCAATCAAACTCAACCGTTGCCAAGGGCAATGGTAAGATGGGGAATGCTAGTGGTGTCAAGGAAAATCCAAAGGGGAAGTGCTTAAACTGCGGTGAAAGAGGACAATGGAGGTTTGCCTGTTCCAACCCCAAAAGGGCCGGAAAGAAAGGTAATTCTCACGCACTAATTGTTGAAGCTTATTTAGCGGCTTATACTTCTCATTCGTGGATATTTGATACGGGATCCACTAATCATGTTTGCTTAAGGGGTTCAAACTGACCTGACAACTTAGTGGAAGTGAGGTCCTCATCACACTGGGCGATGCTACGAGAGTAGCAGCTGAAGCAGTGGGAGACGTGCACATGTCTTTTGAAGATAAGATTTTAGTTTTGAGAGATGTTCTTTACGTTCCAGTTTTTCGCAAATACCTAATTTCAGTTTCTAAACTAATTAATGATGGATATTCTGTTCGTTTTTCAAGTTATTGTTTACCATAACGATGTGTTTATCTGTCATGGAACTTTACGGAACAATCTCTATACTATAAACTGTGCACACCACTCAAAAAATGCATCTTATAACACATCGACTGTTTCATGCAATAAGAGAAAACGTTTAGAAAATGAACGAGACACTTCTATGGCATCTAAGATTGAGTCATATTAATCTAAATAGGATCCAAAGGTTGGTGAAAGATGGTTCGCTGACGGACCTACAGTTAGAACCACTTCCAACCTGCGAATCATGTTTGGAGGGTAAGATGACCAAGAGGGCATATGGAGCCAAAGGGAATAGAGCCACAAAAGTGTTGCAAATCGTTCACACTGACGTGTGTGGTACAATGTCAACCAAAGCTAGAGGTGGCTATGAGTATTTCGTGACTTTCATCGATGATTACTCAAGGTTCGGGTACATTTTCCTCATGAAACACAAATCGAAAACCTTTGATAAATTCAAGGAGTTCAAAGCCGAAGTGGAGAATCATAGGGAAAAGAGTATCAAGTTTCCACGATCTGATCGTGGAGGTGAATACCTCAGCGATGAGTTTTTGAACTACCTGTCAGACGAGAGAATTATTTCCCAGTTGACTGCACCCGGAACCCCTCAACAAAACGGGGTTGCAGAACAAAGAAACAGAACACTCTTAGAAATGGTCAGATCCATGATGAATTATTCAGATCTACCCAAGTAGTTTTGGGGTCATGCCTTGGAAACGACGGCTTACGTTCTGAATCTGGTGCCATCCAAATCGGTTCCCAAAACCCCTAAAGAGTTGTGGACCGGGCGCAAGCCCAGTCTGAGACATCTCAGGATTTGGGGGTGTCCGGCATACGTGCTAGACAAGGAAGCTGGTAAGTTGGATGCACGTTCGGAACTAGACTGTTTATAGGATATCCCATGGGAACGAAAGGGTGCATGTTCTATGGTCCCGAAGATCAAAATGTGGTAATAAGTACGCACTTTAGATTTTTGGAAGAAGACTTTATGAACAATCAAAAACCCAAAAGTGAGATTACCTTAAATGAAATAAGAGGGCAAACTCCTATACCAACTGTACAGGTTGATATACCAAGTGTCACACCGACACAATTGGAACCTCGTCGTAGTGGGAGGGTTATCCGACAACCTGAGAGATTCATGGGGATAGGAGAATCTTCAGATTTGATCCCCGGGGATAGTGAATCAGACCCCTGGTCCTATAAGGAGGCGGTCCAAGATAAGGATTCAGAATCCTGGCAAACTGCGATGGAAGCCGAGATGGGCTCAATGGATCATAATCAGGTGTGGGAGCTAGTTGAACCACACAGTGGGGTAAAACTCATTGGATGCAAGTGGGTCTACAAGAGGAAAAGAGGACCGGACGGGAAGGTACAAACCTTTAAATCTAGGCTTGTGGCAAATGGATACACTTAGAAGGAGGGTATCGATTATGAAGAAACCTTTTCGCCTGTAGCCATGCTTAAGTCCATCCGTATTCTCTTGGCAATAGCTGCACATCTAGATTTTGAGATCTGGCAAATGGATGTCAAGACAGCTTTCCTTAACGGGAGTCTTGACGAGGAAATCTATATGCAACAGCCCGAAGGTTTCATCGAAAAAGGCCAAGAACACCTTGTTTGCAAGCTGAGGAAGTCCATTTATTGACTTAAGCAAGCATCTCGGGCTTGAAACCAATGTTTTGATCATGTAATAAAATCTTATGGGTTTGATCAAAACGATTTTGAGAGTTGTGTTTATAGAAAGTGTGACGGAACTTCCTTGGTATTCCTAGTACTATACGTAGACGATATTCTGCTCATCGAAAACGATGTAAAGGCTTTGTCAGACGTAAGGGTATGGCTGTCAAAACAGTTTGATATGAAGGACTTAGGGGAAGCCGATCATATTCTTGGGATCAAGATCACTAGAGATTGAAAGAAAAGAATGATCGGCTTATCGCAAGCTTCATACATAGATATCGTTTTGAAGCATTTCAACATGCAAGATTCCAAGAAGGGTTTTGTACCTTTCAGGCACGGAATCCATCTATCGAAAGAAATGTGCCCTAAGACACAAAGATAGATGACATGAGAGGCACTCCTTATGCGTCGGCAGTAGGAAGTCTCATATATGCAATGTTGTGTACGAGACCGGATATCTGTTACGTCGTACGCATGGTAGCGAGATATCAAAGTAATCCCGGAAATCAACATTGGACTGCTGTTAAGAACATTCTGAAGTATCTGAAAAGAACTCGAGATAGAATGAAGGTTTATCAGTCAGACGGTTTATTTCCAGTGGGATACACGGACTCGGATTTCCAATCAAACCTAGATTCCAGACTATCTGCCTCAGTTAGTGTGTTTTCATTTGGGAAGTGTAGCCATGAAATGGACGAGTGTGAAGCATAAATGCATCACTGACTCAATCATGGAAGCTGGGTAAGTAGCTGCTTGTGAAGTAGTGAAGGAACCAGTTTGGCTCTAGATCTTCTTAGTGGACTTGGATAGAGTTCCAAATTTGTCTAGCAATATGTGCTAGGGGCAGTTGCAAATTCAAGGGAACCAAGAGTCCACGAGTCAAACAAACACACTGAAGGAAAGAAATCTTAGACGAGAAATCGTTAAGAGAGGAGATGTAGAGGTGGCTAAGATCACATTGGAGGATAACCTAGTTAATCATTTCACAAAGTGTCTGCCTCTGGAAACATTCAAGAGACATGTGGTAGGAATGGTTGTCAAGTGTGTAGCCAATCTGCTTTGAGTATAAGTAGGAGAGATATTATTAGGTTCGTGTAGGTGGCATTAGATGTCACGTAGAACTACACGAGACGTGATGTGGTATACTTAAAAGCAGACTTTGAGTATAAGTGAGATATTGTTGGGGTTATACGTGAAAGTATGATTTTACTTTGTATAACCTATGTATTAAACACTTATTTACTGAAATAAATTGTTTATCACTGTTGTTTTAAATATGATTGAATGTTATATATATTTATTGCAAACCGTTCATAGCACGCGTTACATTGTAGTTAACGTGGTGATATCAGATCACAGAAGATCACGTTAACAGTTCCTTGTATACGAGTGCGTGTTTCACAACTTAGATAGATCGGAACAATCTATTGGTAGAAGTTGATGTGTAAGGCTCAGATTGGCTTGTCTTGACCAAGAGATTACACTAGTTCATTCAATGCACTGAAGCGGATCTACAGAGAGGATAAACTCATTCGCACTGACTTAAGGGATGAAGAGTTAGACCTGTCACTTAATAAGGACTGTGTGTGATTAGTAGTTATTGTTTTGACTTATAAATGAGAAGAGAATCATTGAGACTTCAATACCCTATATCTTGGGCAATAATATTAATTGCACGACAGTTGCTAAATTAATACAGAGAATCATGTGCTTGCAATGTCTTGCTTGATTGGTCCCCTTGGTGGGCCCGGAACCTAAATCATACCAAATCTTTGCAAGTGGAATTAATTTTCTGGTATGGATAATAAAGCTGGGTTGTCCTTACTCAAAGGATAAAGATATTAATTAATATAAAGCTTTACAGTGGCTTAATTAATTAATGGACTAAATAATCTTAAACACGGGAAATAATAACCGAGAGCCATATTACCGTAATATGGGTTAAGTTGGATAGTGCAATATTAATTATATAGTGGTATTAATTAATATTAATGGGCTGAATATATTGTGGCTCAATATTGGAATTCAGAAGCCCATTGGAAGGTCCATCTTAATTCCCCTAAAGGCCCCTCAAGTAGCTCAATTATAGTCCAATAAATAATAGGTGCTTAAAATAAAATAAATTATTGTTGCTTATATTTCCTTGAAATTTTCGAAAATATTAAAGAAAAGAGGGAGAAGAATTTTCTTGAAAAGATTTTATGGAAAGGAGATAATGTATTCTTGGAATACAAGATTATCCCATAAATTCAACAAAACTCCCACTTGACTTCTTTAATAGGAAGTTTTCGAAAATTATAGGGCAATAATAGGAAAAAGGATTTTCTTGATTTTCTTGGAAAGATTTTATGGAAAAATATATGTATTCTAGGAATACAAGAATATCTCATAAATTCAAGAAAGATCCAATCTTGAAAGATCCCTAATTATTTTTGAAAATATAGGCTAAATAAGGGTGTGAGATTTTTATGGAAAAATACACATGAAAAGAAGAATATATTGGATATATTCAAGATTTCTTGGAGATCAAGAAAATATCTTTTCCAAACCCTTTTTGGCTGATTTTTTCGTTCCCCCCCTATGTATAAATAAGGGGATGAATTCTTTTCATTCCCCCAGAGTTCCATGCGTTGGAAATATTATAAATCCACAAAGGTGGTGCAATAATATTTTTATTTTCCTTGTTTTATAAATCGTTCATCGGAGAACCTTCCATCGGGGTTATTGGACGAGGACTTGAGAATACTTGAGAAGGACTTTTGGTGGGTATCCAGATACTTGATCTTGTCTGTCTCGGATCGTCTCTACAACGGGTACGTTTACGTAAACTCCTAAAAATTCCGCATGCTAGGATCTTTTACGTGAAATATTATTTGCATGTTGTTGTTGGATTGATTATTATTTGAATTCACTTAGGTAAATTCATGCTAGTAATAATTGTTAATTTAAATTTGTGTTTATGAGGTCATCCCGATAGATCCTGGCATATGTTATCCCAACAAGTTAGTGTTAGGAGAAAAAACTAAATTTGATGTTGTCAGAAATGTTGAACAACATTTTGGACAATCCAAGATCTCAACAAAAAACATGTAGACTTAGTAAACTAATACATGAAAGTCATATATATTTTCTGTAAACAATGAGACACCATTAGTGAGAAATATTTCATTATTGCACGTTCATGTTGCGGTCTCCATGTATCCTATAAAATAGGATCCATTATCCATTATATAACTTCGTTTAAACATGGTCAGTAACTTCCCACATGCTTTTAATTTTCTTCCACTATTAAACCAACTGTTTTTCATTATCCAATATTTCTCTATAATATTCTCTAAATATTATCCTACAAAACACAACAAGGGAAATAACATATAGAAACACAAGATGTTGGTTGTGAAAGAAATGACGAATTATTGATGTTATCACACATTAGTTATCACATTAAAAACAACATCAACAATTTCGTTATGAAATCCAGAAAAGTCAGTGGTTTCAAGCTGGTGGTACATGTGGGGGCAGCAGTAATTGTAAATGATTTCTGGGCCTTGGAAAGGATAAGGTGTTGTGTCATCAACATATATGCACCTTGCCCTTTGAACGAAAGAACTTTGCGATAAACTTAAATTTGTTATTCAACAAAATAATGCGGTGTGTCTTTGTTTAGCAGGGGACTTCAACTCGATAACGTTTGATCATGAAAAAATGGCAACAATGAGAAGGTGAATATAAGAGAAATCAAGGCATTTGATAGTTTTATCAGTGTAGCAATGTTGGTCGATTTTCCGCTACATGGAAAGCAATTTATATGGAATAGATCAAACGTAGATTGCAAGAGTAGGCTTGACAAATTTCAAAATGACCAAACTCGCTTCAAAAAGGTCTCCCAAGGTCAATATCAGATCATTGCCCATCTCCCTCGAAATTACGAGATTTGATTGGGATGAAAATCCTTTAGGTTTACAAATGTGTGGCTAGATCATCCTGTTTTATGGGATCTTGTAACAAATACTTGGACAAATTGCACGGTGGATGGCTGGCAAGATTCGTGGTGAAAAAAAAAAACTCAAAGTCTTTGAAATCAATACTTAAAGAGTGGAATCATAATGCATTTGGTATAGTGGGTTCTAACAATGAAAAATTCAGGCGGGAAATTCAAGAGCTGGATGTAATTGATCATACTTTTGGCCTTGATGAAAGCGAGATTCAAAGGAGAAAAGCCACAGCTGAGTTGTTCAAAATTTTGAATTGGAAATACAGTTTAAATGCTCTGAAGGTGAGAATCAATTGGCTTAAACATGGAGACGTTAACTCTAGCATCTTTTATCGAACTATTATTCAGAGACGGAAATTCAATGAGATAGTGGGAATACAACTCGGGAACATTTGGGTAGACCACGTGGATGCATTGAAAACTGGAGTTAGAGAATTTTTCAAATATCAACTCAGCAGCAGACAGTTGTCAAGGCCTAGTTTTAGATCAAGTTTTCCATGCAAAAAACTTCTGGAATCCGACAATATTATGCTCATATGCCTATTCTCTGAGCAAGAAATCAAGTCTGTTGTTCGGAATTGCGATATCACAAAAAGTTAAGTTTCCGATGGTTTTAATTTCAAATTCATCAAAGCAAGCTGGGAAATCATAAAGGACGACTTCATGAGATAAATGGAGGACACTACCGAAACTAAAACAATATTACAAGTAAAAACATAAAATTAATTATTACAATCTAAACATAAGAAAAAAATAAATTATAAAGATTATCTAATCAAAATTGAATAATATTACATGCATGCAACACATAATAATATATGCATGCAACACATAATAATATTACAATAAAAAAAAACTCAATTTTAATTCATAGATAAATCTACACTATGATACTTGTTAGATTTTTTAATGTATCACATGCAAGTTGGAAACTAAAAAGTTAGATAATATCTGATATTGTCGCAGGGGTTAAAAGGTAGATAAAATGTACAATTTCAGAGTAGTGTCATTTATGTATCTATTGCGTGGATAGCTTTGATGTCTCCAATCGACTGTTGGGCTATGAAAAGTTGTGTCATAAATTTGTTGCGTGAACAAAGACTTTGCTTGTTTTACCTTCCAATACCTACTAAAGTCGGACCATCCCAAATCATGCCCCCTCTATCTCTCTTTATATTAAGACTCCATTTAGATGGATGAATTTAAAAATTTATGAATTTCATACACAAATTATACTCTTAAAATGATTTATAATTATTTAGATTTAAAAGTTTAGGGAAGAGAGTGAAGGGGGAGAGGGAGATTTCACAAATAACTAGGTTTTAATGAGGATTTGAAATTCCTCCATTTTAAACTAAACTCTCAAATCTAAGTATTTGTAAATTCATTGAAAAATGATCATTTATGTGTGAAATTCATGAATTTCCAATATATCCATCTAAATGGAGCCTTAAAGGAATTATTTGTAGATTTGGTGATTGAGACATTGTTTTAATTTCTGTCTCTATCTATACATGATACGACATCTATAAATAAAAAAGGAGATACACTGATGTGAAATGATCTCATATTGAGACGGAACATAATTTGAACATTGACGCTTTAATATTTTATAAAAAATGAACGTTGATTTGTGCTAAATTATATTTCGTCTCATACGTTTTTTTGTCATAAAAAAAACATAATGCATCACAAGAGAAGAGGGTGTTTAGTACCACGATATACCCCCTCCGTCTCAAATTCAACTGAACATTTGTCAAACAGATTCATCCAAACTTGATTAAACATTTCTATGAATTGTAATAAAATAATTTTTTTCTCTTTTATATACACCCTTCAAACACCTCAATATTACATCCAGTTACATTACTTTTTCAATATTAAAATCAAGTTTACCTCATTTAATTTACACAATACTATGTTATTTAACCTCCATAAAAAACATTTGTATCCCCTTTAATAATAATAAACAATTTTTTTTTTAAATCTCTATTTTCAAAATCTTCTTCAACCCTATACATTTCTCCAACATATACTTATATTTAAAATTATTAATTTAATTTATATAATTAGATATTTAGCTAGTAAATTAAATCACTTTAGTAATTAATTAAATAAGAATATAATTTTTAAATTAAAATTTTAATATGTAGAAAAATAAAATTTAAATATTAATTTTATTTAAACATGAAATTACGAGACATACATCAACTAAAAAAGTTGCACGTAAAGTAAAAATATACAACATTAAAAACACAATTACACTCATGATATAAATAGACTAAATAACATTAATATGTTGTGAATTAGAGTACTCCTCCCACAAATGATCAATGAGAGCATCACGTAAAAAAAAAATGTTAAATATTACTTTTGTTTGTTTGTCTCAACGAATGTGATCATGTATTCATATTTAATATGCAATGAATGCTTTGTTGTCTTTTAACATAACTATTTCCAAATAAAAAAAATAAATATGTAATATTAATAATAAAAGTCAGAAAAAAAAATACACAATAAATAATTTTAACTATATTAACAAATTATTTGTAATAAATATTTTTAATTAATTGTATAATTGTATGTATAAATATTAATAAAATAATAAATATAAAGTATAAAGTAATCTATTTATAGAGTACATTGTTCAAAACTTTATTTCCAAATTCCAATTTTAAGTATGCATTGGAGCATTCTCATACTCCAAAATGAAGTAAAACTTTGCACTGCAGATGATTACAACAAGATAGCATCCCTAAATTTTCTAATTTTACTTGTATTTTTAATTTTTTTTTTATTTTAAGCTTTCACTACAGGAAAAAATGTGACGCTATATTAATTCGTCATTAAAAGGACATCATTTGGTGATGAAAAAGGTCATCGTCACTATATGTTTTCATCTATTGCGACACATAAATTGTCACATTAGGCATAAAAAATTGTCACTTAATATGACGTTTCGTCACTAAAGTTCAATTTTACGTGACGATATAAATAATTGTCACAAAAAAAGTTACTTTAGTGACGTTAATTTTGTCACAATTAGCTTGGTTATTTCATCATATTTTCTATATTCGTCAAGAAAGAGTTGTTATTCGGTGACGAAATGTTGATCGTGGTTATATGTGTACATATATAACGATCATAAAATTTGTCACTAATTTGTATGATTTAATGACAGAATTTTTATTGTCGCTAAATGATGTGGAAATTGTGACAAATTATTTTTGTCACTATAATATATTATTTAGTGACGAAAATAATAATCATCACTAAAAGTTCAGATTTGGTGACAATATATTTTTCGTCATATTTCACATATTTCGTCATGAAAGAATTACAGAAAAATGACGAAAAAAATGATTATATATATAGATATAATGACAACTAAATTTCGTCACAAAAAATTATACTTTAGTGACAAAATATTCATCGTCGTTAAAAGATGTGAAAATGGTGACAATATTTTTTGTCATAAAAAAATATTATTCAGTGACGATGATGATAATCGTCACTAAAGGAATTGATATAGTAACAATATATATCGTCATAACTAATTAACATACAGTGACTATTATTTCGTTATAAAAATAATACATATTGTGACACATTTATTTCATCATGAAATAATTACTTATTATCAATTTATTTGAATTTTTATATATATTAAATTAGTAATAATACTAAATTATAAATATTACAACAAAAATTAAATTAAAGAAAGATAAAAAATTAATTTGCATTAACAAAAAACACCTTCAAGCAATTAGAAAACAATCAACAATCTTTGTTATCAATATTACATGAAACAATAAACTATAAAAAAGCAGAGTCTTGTATATTTCTAAAACTAATTTCCATGCTATTATTCTTTTTTGCACTTCAAACGACGATGATGAAATCTTCTCCTCTGTAATATATCACCTATGAAAAAATATTATATCAGATGAATTTTCTAATTTAATTAATAAGTCATACATCTCGCAAGATCATAATAAGCACCAATCCACTAACTTCCTTTTGACTATGCTTCTCAATCACATCACTTTCGTGGAACAAATCTACTTCCAGGACACCGAGAGTCACAAAATCAAATTTTCCCATGTAACATTACAAAATCAAAGTTTAAAAAGAAGACTTATAACATTGCAAGACGTAGTTTACTCATTTTTCCCTGTGCATAATAATATTTAAAAACCAGAATACCTAGAATCAAATATAATAAAATGAGAAAAAAATAAATCAGATTGCCATCATTATCATATAAAAACTCGAGAATGATAATTACATACAAGTCATACAATGTAACTGTCATTTACCTTGGTACATGTGCGACTCAGCGATTGCGATCCTCCCTTTACAAGCTTTAGAACTATGGGTTGATCAACATCTGGTTGATTTCAAGGAAACAAAAGGACATTTAGGATGAACTGGATGCAGTAAAAAATGGAAAAGGAGATGATGCATTGGAATAAGTCAAAGGCATCTTCTAATGTGATGGATTTACGTCCTTTATCTACGATGGAGAGAGCACCTACTTTAGATAAGTGAATTCATAAAAGAGAATATCATGACTTATACAAATTGAATTTCAGTTGTTCTACTACTAAGGGAGTATATCATAATCAGATAGACAATATTTCATAGCAAAATAACATCAGGACAACATTCAAACATTCTTCTGAACAAGACATTTAGTTAAATTAAATCTATTTCATTTGAGATCAAAATAGATACTTACCAACGTAAGTGTGAGAAAGTCGATGATTAGAAACTCTATCGGAAAATTGAAGAGAGAGTTGCACAAGCTTATGCAGAGGTATTCATTTGTCAATCATATGATGTGCAACATCCGGAGCTTGGTTTTTTCGACGAACAACTTCCAATCATTTCAGAACTTTGCAACAGTTGCCTCATCCAGAATTCTATGAAGAGCACCTACGTTTATCTGGTCATGAACAAAGAGACATTAGCCAACACCAATGTTTATCTGATAAGTAACAGATTCATTGTGATCTACCAATTTACCGGCATATTCGCCCGTGGGAGATCAATTCACGGTATATCTACAAGGTAATCATTCTTATTGACAGGATTCTGAAATTACACATCACAATTGAAAAACCACATGATGACAATCAGACAAGAAAATCAGACTTCCATTAATACTTAAAAGAAATGCTCCCCAACCAGCAACACCCAACAGCAAAATATCTGGAATGGCAGGTTAACAATACATTATCACTGTGGCATAATGAAAAGGAATCATTACTCATTAAACAAAAGATTTTTGTTGTCCAAAAAAACCATTCAGTTCTAACTACAAAACCTGAGAGCCAATAAAACAGAAGAGATAAAATAATTAATACAATAAGACTTCTAAGGGATAGAGAAAAATACTCTACTATCGCCTCTAACTAAGAAACCTAATAGAACTATCCTTACAAGTTGCAACGATTCTTTACTGATACCAAATTAAGCACTCAAGAGATTGTTTTTCATGCCAGTTGCATTCCTTTATTCCAAATTGGATGAAAAATAGTGCTACTTCACAAAAAGAAAGGTAAAAATATCTAAATAAAAATTTGAACCTCCATTGAAGTTTAGGAATGAGCAAATCATCTAAACAATTATTTAAAAAGAACGGTCGCACTCACCTGCAGCCATCCTTTTGTTTTTACACTACAGTCATTGTCCGTACATCCAATGTTGATGGCAATGATCCAATGAAGTCGTAGTTCAGTAGCAGGTAATAAACAGTTTCTCTTTATGATGCTATAGTCTGTAACATTTGGATTACTGTTTTCTCCTAGATAAACACACTTTCATGAATTATGATAACAGAGAAGAGAGAAAAACATAGATAAAAACAACTCCAACAAAAAACCATGACTCACATCAACAAAATAATACTAAATTTAAAAAATTTATTGTTAATTCACTCCAGTAAGGGGAAAATATTATGAAAGTAGAGCAATAATATACAGCCCCTCCCCCACCCCCCCCCCAAAAAAAAACCTTAGCTGATGGAGATTCAAAACAAAATATAGCCAGTTCCTGTAGATAAACTCACATAAGAATAAAACTAAAGTCTTTCAAAAGAGAATTTCTGTTACTAATTTGGTACCAAACAAACCATGAAATATATTCTGAAACCTACTTAGCCTATTAGCAAGTCATCAATCTCAGAGGGTCTTTGCTTTGATTAGATAATAGAATCTTTTTCCTACCTATAGACAGATAGACATTTCAAATAATTCTTCCTTCTGTGGGTTATAAAGAATGATTGTACAACAGTCAGCAACATATAACAAGAATAAAAGATGGATTCAATCTTCTGGACCATGGTGAATAGTCTAAATGAGATGGATTAAACAACAACTAATCAGAGAGAATAAATCTACTTCAATGTGCTTAAAATCGATCCTTTGAAGAAGCACATATATTCTTATATTTAAACATCTGAGAGAAACCTTAACTACAACCTAAAGGAAAAATCTAAAAGAAAATAAAATAATATGCTATAATCTACAATCATCTATCATGAGATGATATAGATGCAAACATAATTGTAGAAATCACACCTAAACAATCCAAAAGTTTAAGTAAGGGAAATAGTAAAACAGATTTTAAAAAAGTCAAACACTATGTGGGCTGTTAGTATCAATAAATGTGACTCAAGTAATGCACGCATAATAAGTCAAGGTGTATTCTTCCATCAATTATTAGTTGTTAGTCCATTAACTCTACCTTAATGTGCGTGCATAATCCTCTTACTTGTTCCAGAGCACACAAAAGGCATCTCAAGAGAAATACACTAGGCAAACGTTGCAAAAAGTACTTATACTTCACATCAAAATCAATGCCTCAAAAGGAATTTCTGAAACAAGATCGTAATTAGTGGCCAATATATACTTCAGATCAAAATCAATTGCCCAAAAAAAAATTTATAAATAAGATTTTATTTTTATATAGTTCTTTTTATATAGTCTTTCTTGTTATACAATGTGTGGATAAAACTATACAAAGTTCGTATTCGCTCACTAAAACAATTTAAGCTAGAATGATAGGAATATTACATATTAAAATCTGTTTCAGTATGATATTTTTATTTATATTATAACAGTTTATTTCTTATAAACCATAATCTTTTCTGTTTTCTTCTGGGTTTTACTTTGTAAGCAATTGGACCCCTTGTACTCCACTTCATGATTTTTTTATGTTTCAAAAAAAGAAGAAGGCATTTTGAGCTTCAAAAGCTCTATCTTTACACCACTAACTCAACACATCACTGGAAAATTAGGCACAAGGGTTCCACTTGGGGAAAAAATACCGAAGGATGGAAATTGGAAATAAAAAGGAGCAAAAATATATCTAAATGAACTGTAGTTTCTATCTTCTAAGCATAATACTTTTTGAACTTTAAAATACTTAAATGCCTACTTATAGTAATATTCCTCTACCCAATCAAATAGGGATGTAAATAATGCCATAATAAAGTATGGGAATCAAAACCAATACCACCCCACATTATCTAAGTGTTCTTTATTTCCCCTAAATTCACACTTCAACTTATAATAACAATCAACATCAAAATATCAGTATTTATATTTATAACTCCACAATTATTTGTAAGAATCCCAAGCATCTAGTGGATAAATGAGCATTGAATTGAAATATTAAATTAGACCATTAATACTCTATTATGTTAAGACTGCTTTGAATAATTATCTAGTGTTAAACATTTAACTTATGTAAGATAAATAATATTTGATCCATCAAGATAAAGTACTAATAATTGAAAAGAAAGAAGTGAACAAGCATAGGAAGAAGTGAACACTGGAGATAAATAGCAACTGAACAACTTTCTATTGTCTTTATATTTCTGTTTATTTCTATTGAAAGAATTAAATGGGAATGTGAGAAATTACATCTTGCAGTACAACGAATAAAGATGTATCGACATGGATCTCCTTGCTCTTTATCTTTTGTGTAGAGGCTAAAAGAAAGGCAGAAATTCTTGTCACATCATGTTTGGAAAGTGTTCGATGAATTGTTTCGATCTCAATCGAAGGCTCGGATGATGACTCTTCGATTTCAATTTTAAGCGTCTTGATGCTACTTATCTGATGCTACTTATCAAGTCCTTGAGCACACTCAATCTACTAATGGTAATAAGTATCAGTCTAATGGTAACAATATTTAGTCTTCATGGCAGCAACTATCTGCCTACTGGGAATAATTATCAGCCTACTTACAACTAATTTATATTTTTCTCAGTTTTTCAACAGAAACCACTTACAAGAATTAAAACATAACAAGAGAGAATAAAGAACTAACAATATCTCCCCATCTTAAAGCAAATCAGATAGAGGCAAATCTTCATCCAATCTCATGTTTGAGAAGGTTTCCAAGATAAATTCTCGTCTGAGTCTACACACATATATAAACCCAATATCAAATGTTTAGCAAAATCAAATAGAGCAAAACTTCCATATACAGAAAGATTGTGAAATCATATTGCACGAGATTATGAGTTTGTGGTGTAACAGACCTGCAAGAAAATGTCATCGAGTTTCCCGAAGCTAGATTCCACCATCGACGACCATGAATGCGATCACATAGTCAGACAGATCGTGTGGGCGAACGCGATCACACTCTGTTTTTCTCCTAAAAAATTCGACAGCATTCAACTAGAAACCCCAAAATTTTACGGAATCCCAAATTTGCAGAAACCCCAATGTCAGCATAATTTGACAAAACTCAACTTCAAACCCCAAATTTGCAGCAACCTCAGCATCAATTTGAAGAAAAAAATCGTAAATTGAAGAAATGAGAGGAGAGAAGACATTACAAATTTGCAATCGCATCATCAAAATAATTGAAACACACCGCGACGGTTGGGTGGGAGCACACAATGAATGGCGGGCGTGACGCAAGACATAGATGAATCTGCGGGGGCGGCAAAATGGCGTGACAAAACGGGAAGAAGGCGATTTATTTTAATCGTGTTTGAGAATTTAGGAATTAGCAATCAAAGAAGGCCGAAATGGGGGTTCAATGGAATTGAAAATGCTAGGGTTCTAGGAATTTCTTCGAGTGAAGTAATGTAAAAAATTAAGTGTTTTATTTATATTTCACTTTTTTTCTTTAAATTTAGTGTATTTTTTTTGGAATTTACCCCAATCATGAATTGAAAATTTCACTTTGATGATCTGAAAATTTGAAAGACCGCCAGTAATGTTGTTTGGCTCCCAAACATTTGTATTAATATAAATATTTTTATTTTTATTTTTATTTATCGTAATGATTATTTAGTGAAATAGAATATTTATTTGACTTGAGAAGAACAATAAAAATTATATGTAAACTTTTTTTTTATTAATTTTTTTTATTAATATAGAGTGAAAATTTTATTATATAAAAATTTATTTTGTTTTAAACGGAGTTTTCTGATACCAATCGAAAATATCAATTTTTACTAAGTTTTATTAATATTTTTAATTATTCAAATCTACTAATTTTCTTTTCTTTTTTAATAATTAAAAAAATATTGTTCATTATTTTTATAATCAAATAAAATTCATCATAAATGAAAATTACTTTTATTATATTGTTCATTACCTTTTAAGAATTAAATGATGTGTATTTGCATATCGTATTATAAAAGGGCATGACTTATATTACAATAGGGTATTAATTGTGATATTAAAAGGTAATAACTTATATTATAAAAGGGTATTAGTTGTGATAATTAAAGTGTATAATTTATATTACAAATTAAGAAGTATTAATCGTGATAACGGAAGTGTATGGCATATTACAAAAGGGTATTAGTCATGATACTGACGAGTGTAAGTTATACTACAAGAGGGTATTAGTCATAATACCGAAGAGTATGACTTATATTACAAAAGGGTATTAGTCGTGATACTGACGAGTGTAACTTATACTACAAGAGGATATTAGTCGTGATAATTGAAGGGTGTAACTTATATTACAAAAGGGTATCAGTCGTGATACTGAAGAGTGTGACTTATATTACAAAAGGGTATTAGTCGTGATACTGAATAGTGTAACTTATACTACAACAGGGTATTAGTCGTGATAAATGAAGGGTATGACTTATATTACAAAAAGGTATTAGTCGTGATACTGAATAGTGTAACTTATACTACAAGAGGGTATTCGTCGTGGTAACTGAAGGGTGTAACTTACATTACAAAAGGGTATTAGTCGTGATAATGAAGAGTGTAACTTATATTACAAAAGGGTATTAGTCGTGATATTGAAGAGTGTAACTTATATTACAAAAGGGTATTAGTCGTGATACTAAAGAGTGTAACTTATACTACAACAGGGTACTAGTCGTGATAATTGAAGGGTATAACTTATATTACAAAAGGGTATTAGTCGTGATACTGAACAATGTAACTTATACTATAAAAGGTTATTAGTCGTGATAACTGAAGGGTGTAATTTATATTACAAAAGGGTATTAGTCGTGATACTGAATAGTGTAACTTATATTACAAAAGGGTATTAGTCGTGACACTGAAGAGTGTAACTTATACTACAACAAGGTATTAGTCGTGATAACTGAAGGGTATGACTTATATTACAAAAGGGTATTAGTTGTGATACTGAAGAGTGTAACTTATACTACAAAAGGGTATTAGTCATGATACTGAAGAGTATGACTTATATTACAAAAGGGTATTAGTCGTGATACTGAAGAGTGTAACTTATACTACAAAAGGGTATTAGTCATGATACTGAAGAGTGTACCTTTAATAATCATGATATTTGAAGAGTATGACTTATATTGAAAAAGAATAATTAATCATGATATTGAAGGATATAATTTATATTATAAAAGAGTATTATTAAAAAAAAAGGTTAAAAGACTGAAATTAATTTGCTAAATTTTTATTTTTTGAAAGTTTCCCTGGAAGTAAATAAATAAAATATTTTCAATTTTGGTAAACAATATTTGTCTAGTTTAGTTAGGCATTAGGTAAGTTATTTGTTGGAAGGTCTTAGGTTCAATTACCATTAGTGTATTTATTTTTTATATTGAAAAATTGATACTTAAAATTAATCTATAATAAATTTAAACTTTAATAATAAAGATGTTTAGCATACTTGGTAGCTTTAGTTAGGTGTTTTTCATATTCTTTATGTTAAAGGTCTTGTGTTCGATCCCAGTGTGATAATTTTTTATAAGGAAAAACTGATATTTAAAAGATGAGTCGGTCTTATGTGAAAATTTTCACATGTGAAAATATTAAATTTCGCAAGTCAAACCAGTAATTAAAACGTGACCGTATGAGTTGGATACTGTAAGCCTTGGTAGCCTAATGGTAGATGCCGCTTCTTTAGGTGTGTTTAACCTGGGTTCGATCCCCTGTGGCAGCAAGTAAAATAATTTTTTTAGATTCACGAATCATAAAGGATTTTAATAGGCGGCCATATGTGTTGTGTGCCATAAGCCTCAATGGCCCAATGGTAGACAACTGCTCCTTTAGACTGTTCGCCGTGGGTTCGATTCTCAGCAGCGACAAATAAATTACTTTTTTATGTTCTTTTTCTGTAAATCAAAAAAATTGGTAAGGAACCTTCCCTCTTAGAAAGACTTGAGTTCAACCATTATATAACCTTTATTTAGCAAAAAAAACCATTTTTATATTGTAAGTAGTTGTAGAAGAGTTGTCATGCTCTCTTCTTACCATTCCAAAGACCTATGTTCTATCCCTATTAGTAGTGACTTTCGCCTATTTTTTTTAAATTAAGTCAATTTTTTCACTAAATATTTCACCTTTATGTTTGTGTTAATGTTGAAAAAGTTGTACTAAATCGCTATAGCTTAACGGTAAGCAGTGTGAGTTTAGACCCTCGTGATTCTGGGTTCGAAACCTAGCAGGTTCAATCCTTGTGAGTAGTGACTTTTGCCCATTTTTTTAAATTAAGTCTATTTTTTCAATATTTTTACTAAATATTTCACCTTTATCTTTCTATTAATGCCGAAAAGGTTGCACTAAATCGCTATAGCATAATGGTAAGCTATTTGAGTTTAGACCTTTGCGATTCTGGGTTCGAAACTTAGCAATGTTGTTTTTTTATTTGACCAAGTCAAATAAAGAAATTTTCACATAAGATTTTGTCTTAAAAGATAAATTAGGATATAAGAAAAAAAAATTATATAGTTGAGTTGGTTTTTTTATTTGACCTACTCAAATAAAGAAATTTTCACATAAGATTAAATATAAATTAGGATATAAGAAATAAAAATTGTGTAGTTGAGTTGGTTTTTTTATTTGACCAAGTCAAATAAAGAAATTTTCATATAAGATTTTGTCTTAAAAGATATAAATTAGGATATAAAAAATAAAAATTGTATAATAGAGTTGATGGGAATTAGAAAATTCTATTTTAGAAGTCTTAGATTTGAACATTAATTACAACATATTTTATTTTGAATTATTGTAAAGTTTTATTTAATTTCGTCACCATATGTGCACGATAATGACGAATATGAAAATATATATATTACTAAATGATTACCGTCCACAATTTTTATATAAGGAAAACTGATGTTTAAAATATAAAAATATTAAATTCAAATATAAGCATTGAAAGTGTATAGTTGAGTTGGTGGGCTTAATTAAATTCTATGTTATAAGTCTTGAGTTCAAACCTTAATTATTGCATTTTATATTTGAGTTATTGTGACTTTTTATTTAATTTCGTCACCATATGTGCACAATAGTGACAAATATGAAATTTTGTCACTAAATAATTACCGTCCACAATTTATTCTTATGACAAAATTCAAATTCTTCATGTTTGTGTAACAAATGATGACTAAATTCATATGTCGTGAAAAACCTGTTATAGAATATTAGAATTTATGACTTCCTTATGTTGAAATTGACAAATGATTATTTATTGTCACTATATATAAATATTGGTGACGAAAGAATATGTCACTAATTACTATGAACAATTAATGACGAAACATAAAACTGTCATGAAAATTTAATATTATATGACGAATATGATCGTCACTAATTACAATGAAGATCGTCACCAAATAATATTGTGACGAAATAAGTATGTCACTAATAATTGATTATTAATCGTCACTATATATAAATATTAGTGACAAAAGAATATGTCACTAATTACTGTGAACAATTAACGACGAAACATAAAACTGTCATGAAAATTTTATATTATATGACGACTATGATCGTCACTAATTACAATGAAGATCGTAACCGAAATAATATTGTTACGAAATAGGTGTGTCATTAAAAAATGATTATTAATTGTCACTATATATAAATATTGGTGACGAAACAATATGTCACTAATTACTATGAACAATTAACGACGAAACATGAAATTGTCATGAAAATTTTATATTATATGACGACTATGATCATCACTAATTACAATGACGATCGTCACCAAATAAAATTGTGACGAATTAAGTGCGTCACCAATTCTTTTGAATAATTAATGACAAAACATATAGTGGTCACAAAAATAGTATTTTTCATGACGTTGAATATCGTCACTAAATATTATGAATATCGTCACCAAAGTTTATTGTGACAAATTTCTTGTTATTGTCATGAATTCTTTGAACTAGTGACGAAAAAAAACACCAATGGTGACAAAAAAAAAATTTGTCACAAATTCTCACTTTTTAGTGACGAAAAATAAATTTGTCACCTTTAGGTAACATATTGTGATGAATTTTGTGTCGTCACAGAAAATTTCATCACGAAATGTGTGATTTCCTGTAGTGTTTCAAAGTATATTAAGGGGTTGCTTGATAATTTAGAAATCTATAAAAATAAAAATTACTCTCCTCGCCTTTTTTTTATTGCTCAACATTTGAAAATAAATATTTTATTTAGTTTTCTCATTTCTATAAATAATAAAAAAATAATTTTATCCCCTCAAATAAATTCATTACAAATATTCTTAAATTACATTTGATGTCACTAATATATACACATAAAATATCTACTATTATTTATCCAATTCTCTAGTTAGGACCAAATCACCCAATAAAAAAATTAATTTTATCTATCTTAATATTAATGGCAAATTCTTCCTTTAAAATTCATATAATTTTGGTTGAACAATAAAAATAGGACATTAGTAATAATTTAAGGAATTTTGAGAATGTCATGTGCATCCAGGTAGACCGTGCACTCATAGTGTATTTTAGAACCTCACAATTTGTTTATACTGAATTGTGCAACTATTTTTCATATTAATAATTGCACGGTTCAATATAAATAAATTGTATCTTTTAAAATAACAAGTTGTGTGATTGTAAAATGCACTATGAGTACACAGTGCTCCTTGAGACGATGCAGATTAAATTTAGCCCTTTAAAATATAGTATTACACCAAATAAAACCCGTGGGTGTGTGCGTTTAATGTTGGTTCTGAATATATATGGAGAGAGAAACGATAAATGTAAATGTAATGGAGGGTGTTGATCAAGGGAGAAGGGTGAGAGGTAAAATGTTTGTTGAGATGAAACCCAAGTTCAAAAAAGTTGAAGTTGTTTACTATCTATCAAGATCAAATGGACACCTTGAGCATCCCCATTACATTGAAGTCACTCATCTTCCTCCACAACAACTGCGCTTGAAAGGTATAACACCCCACCCCATATTTCTTGGAAATCATTTTTAGTTTTGCTCAAAATAATTGCAATTTTCTTGTAGATGTTTTAGATCGTTTGACACTCCTTAGAGGTAAAGGCATGCCCTCACTCTACTCCTGGTCCTGCAAAAGGTACATACTTTTTAAAGTTTGTGAAAGATTCACAAAAATCAAAGTAAAATTTTTAATTGTAAGTGAAGGTTTTTACTTGTTGGGTGATGGAAATATCTAGAAGTTACAAGAATGGTTATGTGTGGAATGATTTGGGTCCAAATGATGTCATTTTTCCATTAGGAGGAGGTGAATATGTGCTCAAAGGATCTGAATTACCTCTTGGCTGCACCGGTAATTCCCTTTCAATTTTCCAATTCTTTTGTCCCATAATTGCATGTCATAATACAATAGGACTAACATAATCACTAGGGAAATTTGCAAAATTTATTTGGTCCACCATATAATTTAATTCTTGATTTTGCACACCATCAAAGTAAATTTTGTTGAAATACCAAATTCTCTTTTTTTGCAAAACTAGAGTAATGTAGTTCTTACTACTCCTTGTACAATATTTGTTGCACTAAAAGACCAAAACTGGATTTTCTTCTCCTATTTATTGTATAGAGACTTAAAAATATTTGATTTCAAATTTAGGCTTAGTCTTGCATAATCCGGATGTATCGTGAATTCATTCATAATGCATTTTAGAATCATGCAGTCTAAAATGCACTATAAGTGCACATGGACGCACATGAGAACCCACTCTTAAGTTATTGTTTGTAAATTGTAACACTTGGATTTTAGAGAAGCTGCACCATCTCCAAGTAGGCAATGCCGAAAACAACCACCACAGAAACCAAGACTCAACCTTCCACCCAAAACGCAGATTCTTACCCTCAAAACGACACCCTAACCCCCAAGAAACTACAAACAACCCATTAGACACAGAGTACGATGAGAAAACAATGCAGAGCAGGTGTTCGAGGGGTGTCTCCACCAATTCCCCATCGTCGCCGCCGTCAACCACCACATCCGATAATCATAAAAACGTTGATCACATCGGAATCGAGCCAATGCTGAGCAGAAACTCCATGCTTTTCAGCCTCATTGCCTGCGGCGGGTCAGGGTCCTTCAGGAAGAACGAGCTGCCCCCCAGGAAGAGCACCAGCCTGCACAAAGGGGCGGCGGCCGAGGAGAGCGATCTTGAGATGATAAGGTACATGTCCGAGAATCCGAGGTTCGGGAATTTGCAGGCGGAGGAGAAGGAGTATTTTAGCGGGAGCATTGTGGAATGCATTGCTAATGACGACCATGGATATGGATTGAAGAAATCATCTTCTTACAATCAACAAAGGTGTGTTTTTTTTTTTACCCTGTTTAATCTTCTTGTTTGATTTTTAATATATCATTGCACAAGATAGCGTGGTCCAATTATAAGGTAAAGTGGTGTGTAAATAAGTTTTTATTGTACAATTGTTGTGAGCAGTTTTAAATAATATTAGTTGTTTGAAAAAAGGTTTTAGTCCATAAAAAACTTAATTCTGGCTTGAAATGGGGTCCACGCTAATGAACAGTGGATTCTGGTCTCTCGGATTAGTCAGTCCTCGGACCGGACACCGAGTTATTGAAAAAAAGAAAAGTTTCAGTCTGATAGTATTAGTTGCTTAATTAAAAAGTATTAATTATTTTACTATAAAGTGATAGTTACAAACAACAATCAAGAAAAGTGTGTTTTCTTCACCAGTTTTATCTTCTTGTTCGATTTTATTTTATCATTGCACAAGATAATGTGGTCCACTTAAACCAGTTTTATCGTACACTTGTTTTCCGCTTGTTGTGTATTTTTAATAATATTAGTTTTTTCATTAAAAAGTATTAGCTGAATTACTAAGAAAGGTGTGGTTTTATTGATTTTTCCTCGTTTACTTTTAGTTTATCATTGCACAAGATAATGTTTAGGTCGTAATTACAGCTATATAGGGTACATTTTTTCTTCATAACTTTGGTTTGTAATTATGTTTATAGACTTGTAAATTAAGGAAAATGTCTTTTAATTTATTTAGATGAGTTCAAATTGATACAAAACAACCATATCAGGTTAAAATCGCATGTGAGTATTCAAAATTTGGTTTTGATCCTTGTAAATTAAGGGCGATACTTTTTAATTTATGTAATGTAGGTCAAATTGACCCGAATTAGCCTTATCGAGTTAAAATCGCATGCAAGGATTGAAAATCAGGATTTGATCTTTGTAAATAAGGACAATACTATTTAATTTATGTAAATGTAGGCCAAATTGAATCGGATTAGCGCAATATTGCCTACATTTACATAAATAGAAAAATATTATCCTTAATTTATACCCGTAAATATAATGTTCTTCTTTTGCAATCCTAAGACGTTGATTTTGATGTTATTGGAATTATCAGAAGCAGGAAGGCTGGGCTAGGAGAAGTGGAAGATGAAGAAGTTGTTGGGTTGTGGAGATCGGAGGCAGACCACGGGAGACGCTCGATCAGTGCCCGAGGTCGAGCACTATTGCTCGGTCGAGCGCTCCCCCATTCCAGCGCCATCGAGGCGCTCGAGCTAGCAAGTTGATCGAGCGTAACCGCCGATCAATCGCCTCGGTCGAGCGGTTCCGGAAGCCCAGACACGGATTTAAGGTTTTTAGGCCCAGTCTCATATAAATACTTTTTGACTCATTGTATTTGGCCTCTCTCGTACTGTACGAAAAACACATGAAAATAGTGAATCTCCTGGCTTGGTAGTGCCCCCAGACGTAGTCATTCTCCATTTAACCGGGTAACCAAATTGTTGTTCCTTAATTCGTTGTTCCATTATTTTCTCCTATAATTGCTTTAATTCCTAACAACTGATATCAGAGCATCGGGTTAAAGGGATCTGTGGAGAGCAATTATGATGACTGAAGGGAAATCGCCTGTTGAGAAGTTTGATGGAATGGATTTTGGATTCTGGAAATTGCAGATCGAAGATTACCTGTACGGTAAAGATCTATATCAACCGTTGGGTGAAAAACGTGAAGAGATGAAGGACGACGAGTGGAAGTTGCTGGATAGGAAGGCGATGAGTGTGGTTCGTCTGTCGTTATCCAGGAACATCGCCCTACATACGGTGAAAGCAAAAACCACAAAGGAGATCTTTGGAGATATTGACCGAGATGTATAAAAATCGCCTGCGCAGCCGAACAAGGTTCATCGATGCAGAGGTTATTCAACCCGAGGATGGCGGAGGATCTTTGTGGTAGGCTTAACCATCTCAACGAGTTCAACATGATCATAGCCCAATTGATCTCGGTTGAGATTGATTTTGATGATGAGGTTCAAGCCCTTATTTTGTTGTCTTCTTTACCAGAAAGTTGGAGTGGGGACGGAAGCTTATTTGTTAGTGCTTCAACAGGTAAAGTGAAACTGAAATTTGATGAGGTTAGGGATCTGGTCATGAGCGAAGAAATTCGCAGGAAAGAGTTGGGTGTGGCCATATAATCTGCTTTGAGTCCGGGAAGCAGAGGCAGATCTGAATCCAATGGGAAGCCAAATGGGAGTAGATCGAAGTCAAGGGGCAAAGATAAGCCCAAGAAGGATAAGAGTAAAGTTGAGTGTTATAAATGTCATGAACTTGGTCATTACAAAAGTGAGTGCAAGGCACAAGGGAATGAACCAAAGAAGAATGACAACTCAGCCAACATTGCCACTGATGAGGACTCAGTGTTGGGATTCAGATGCATTGATTCTGAGTGTAAGCAGTCCATTGGAGTCGTGGGTGTTAGATTCTGGAGCATCGTTTCATTCGTGCAGCAGTGCTGATGTAATGGAAAAGTACACTTAGGAACTTTGGGAAGGTTTATCTACCGATGATGAGCCTCGGAAATCAAAGGGAAGGGAATGTTTAGGATTAAGACACCAAATGGGACTGTGTTACAATTGAAAGATGTGAGACATATTCCTGGTTTGAAGAGGAATTTGATTTCAGTTGGGCAACTTGATGACGAGGGCTACAAGGTGACCTTTGGGTGTAACTCGTGAAAGATATCCAAAGGTGTCATGGTAGTGGCTCGTGGAAATAAAGAGGGGACGTTGTATATAACAGGCAACACCCGGGATAACATTGCTCTTGCAAGTGAAAAAGGGAATGCAAATTTGTGGCATTGTCGTCTAGGCCACATGAGTGAAAAGGGGATGAAAGTTATGTGCTCGAAGGGTAAACTGTCAGACCTCAAGACAGTTGACATTGGTTTGTGTGAGGACTGTGTATTCGGAAAACAGAAAAGGGTGAGTTTTTCGAAGGGAGGCAGGGCTTTGAAGAAGCAGAAGCTGGAGTTAGTTCACAGTGATTTGTGGGGTCCAGCACAAGTGACATCCCTTGGTGGAGCATCATATTACATGACTTTCATTGACGACTCTACGAGGAAGGTATGAGTTTATTTCTTGAAAAATAAGTCTGATGCCTTTAATGCTTTCAGGAAATGGAAGGCTCTTGTAGAAACTAAAATGGGTCTCAAGGTGAAGTGTTTGAGATCCGATAATGGTGGAGAGTACGAGCTCCGTGAGTTCAAAGGATTCTGTGAGACGAATGGAATCCGAATGGAGAAAACCGTGAGAGGAACCCCACAGCAGAATGGCGTGGCAGAACGTATGAACAAGACCCTATGTGAACGTGCTAGAAGCATGAGATTGAAGTGTGGGCTGCCAAAGATGTTTTGGGCAGAGGCAGTTAACACAGCAGCTTACTTGATAAACAGAGGACCCTCAACTCCTTTGGAAAATGGCATACCAGAGGAAGCCTGGTCGGGAAAGGAGGTAAATCTGATTTTTCTTCGAGTATTTGGGTGTGTTGCATATGTTCATGTTGATGATATGAGTAGAAGTAAGTTAGATGCTAAATCTGTTAAGTGTACGTTTGTTGGATATGGCGGTGATGAATTTAGCTATCGATTTTGGGATGAGGAAAACCGAAAGATAATTCGTAGTCGAGATGTCATATTTAATGAACAGGTGATGTACAAGGACATGTTGGGGATATCCAAAGAAGGTGGTTCTGAGTCTCAGGTTGTGGAGTTAGACATTTCGAACTCGGGTGGGAGCAAGGGGGTTCTAGATGATCAGGTGATTGTTGAGGAAGAACCAAGTACACCACCGCCAACAATTCCGCTGCGGAGATCCACGAGAGATCGGAGATCTCCTGATAAGTATTCACCCTCCCTTCATTATTTATTGTTAACTGATGGTGGTGAACCTGAATGTTATGCAGATACCACACATAGTGAACAGGTGGACAAGTGGAAACTTGCAATGGATGATGAGATGAATTCATTGATGACCAACGAAACTTGGGAGCTAGTTGAGCTTCCTAAGGGCAAGAAAACACTGCAAAACAAGTGGGTTTACAAAATAAAAGAGGAGGCTGATGGAAGCAAACACTACAAGGCAAGATTGGTTGTGAAGGGGTTTTAGCAGAAACATGGTATTGACTATACCGATGTTTTTACTCCAGTGGTGAAACTAACTACCATTCGATTAGTTCTGAGTCTGGTGGCTGTAGAAAATTTGGTGTTAGAACAGATGGATGTGAAAACCGCCTTTCTTCATGGTGATTTAGATGAGGTATACTTGTCTAAGGGGAGTAGTGAGCTAGTTTGCAAGTTGAAGAAGAGCTTGTATGGTCTGAAACAAGCTCCATTACAGTGGTACAAGAAGTTTGATGGGTTCATGCACGAAATTAAGATCAATAGGTGTGAGGCTGACCATTGCTGTTACTTCAAGAGGTATGATGATGGTTATATCATTTTGCTATTATATGTTGATGACATGTTGATAGCAGGTTCTAGTGCTCGGGAGGTGAGCAAGTTGAAGGAAAAATTATCTGAAAGGTTTGCTATGAAGGAACTTGGAGAGGCCAAGCAAATCTTGGGTATGCGAATCGATCGTGACAAGGTGGCAGGAAAATTGTATCTTTCACAGGCTGAATACATAAAGAAAGTCTTGGAGAGATTTAGTATGGAAGATGCAAAGCCAGTTCGGGTCCCGTTGGGAAGTCAGTTCAAGCTATCCAACAAGGACTCACCTAGTAGCGAAGAGGAGCGGACCTACATGCAAAACACTCTGTATGCTTCAGCAATTGGAAGTTTGATGTATGCAATGGTGTGTACAAGACCAGATATTGCACAGGCGGTGGGAGTTGTTAGCCGGTTTATGGGCAATCCGGGTAAGCAGCATTGGGAGGCAGTGAAGTGGATCCTTAGATACTTGAGAGGTACTACTGAACAAGCTTTGTGCTTTGAGGGCAAAAGCGTTGGGTTGGCAGGATATGTTGATGGAGACTTGACATCAAATGATCTCGACAAAAGGAGGAGTACTACAAGGTATGTGTTTACTTTTGGTGGTACATCAATATCTTGGGCTTCTAAGTTGCAAAAGATCATAGCTCAGTCCACTGCAGAAGCAGAGTACGTTGCAGTCACTGAGGCTAGTAAAGAAATTGTTTGGTTGCAGAATCTGTCATGTGAGTTGGGGAAGGAGCAAAAAGATAGTATTTTGTATAGTGACAGTCAGAGTGTTATTCACTTGGCGAAGAATTCGGCCTTTCACTCGAGGACGAAGCACATCGAGTTGAGGTATCATTATATTCGTTACCTCATTGAGAATAAGATCTTACAGCTGATGAAGATCCGGGGAAGTGAGAATTCTGCTGACATGTTGACTAAGGTTGTGACCTTAGAGAAGTTGAAGTTATGCATGACTTCAACTGGCCTTGGAAACTGAGCATAAGGCCCGGCACTACTACCAGTGAGAGAAATCATTGAAACGGAGGAGACAAGTTACAGTTGGAGTCGGTCTCCAGGTGGGAGATTGTTGGGTTGTGGAGACCGGAGGCAGACCACGGGAGACGCTCGACCAGTGCCCGAGGTTGAGCACTATTGCTCGGTCGAGCGCTCCCCCATTCGAGCTAGCAAGTTGATCGAGCAGAACCGCTCGATCAACTGCCCTGGTCGAGCGGATCCGGAAGCCCAGACACGGATTTAGGGTTTTTAGGCCCAGTCTCATATAAATACTTTTTGACTCATTGTATTTGGCCTCTCTCGTACTGTACGAAAAACACACGAAAATAGTGAATCTCCTGGCTTGGTAGTGCCCCCAGACGTAGTCATTCCTGACGAACTGGGTAACCAAATTGTTGTTCCTTAATTTGTTGTTCCATTATTTTCTCCTATAATGGCTTTAATTCCTAACAGAAGTGAAAGAAGAGAAGGGAGTGAAAGGGAAATGCATCCCCAGGAAGAAGAAAAAGAATTCCACATCCAGAGAGTAAAAGTCAGCATTAATTAATTGAATTTTCTTGCAACGGTAGACCATGTGTTCATTAAGATTTAATGTAGAATTTATTTTTCTGATTTACTTTTCCAACTGTTGGCATCTGTCTGCATTTTAAAGTAAATATTGGTGTAAGTGGTTGAGTTCAATTCTGTGTCTTCTGCTTTTCGGTGAGGGAATGAATTGGACTCGTATGTGTTTACTCCAAGTATAAGTTTCTCATTTCTTTTGGGTATTTTAATTAAAAAATAATAATAAAATAATAAAAATGAAGGGTATTTTTAAGTATTGGAAGAGTGGAAAAAGATATGTGAAGTAATGAGTGGAGTAGTGAATGATACTTTTAATCAGTGTTTTCATAACCGAACCGGTGATCAAACCGGATTGAGCACCGGTTGGCGGTTCAACCGGTTGGATCGGTTGAACCGGCGGTCCAACCGTTAATATAATTTTATAAAATAAATATACATTTAAGTATTTATTTATTTAGTATAATTTTTATTTTAGATTCAAAAGTCTTTTAAATTTAATTCATATTCCTTTTATTATTGATAGCCCAAGCCCAAGCCCAAGCCAAAGCCCAAACCCATCTTTATAGATCTACTTTTACCCTAAAAATACCGCTTGGCCGCACATGAGAAAGCTCCTCTCCCTAACATAATCTTTATGCGTCTTTCTACTGTTCTTTTTCTCCTCCAATTGGACTCATAAACAAGTGTTAACTTCTATCTCCTTTAAGGTTCTCCATTTTTAAAATCCTTCGTTCCAAACCCAGGTATTCAATTTTCGCTCTCACACTGTCAAAATCCAGAGAAGTTATTACTCAGATGCTGGTTCTTAATTTTTTCTCAATGTATTCTTAATTGATCTCCATTTTTGCTGTGTGGCAGGAGTACTATTTCTATCTCATCAGACTCATTTGTGTGTTCTTGTTGTTTATCTGGGTTCTTAGCATCGATTCTTTTCTTCACTTTTTATCTGCACACATTTTGGATCTGGACCGGTAAAAACAAGGGAAGCGGTTTGACCGGTTATTCCGGTTCTGACCGGTTTTGACCGGTTCGACCATAAAAACAGTTTATTGGGTGTAATCCGACCGGCTCCGGGACCGGTTCACGGTTGAATCGATTGAACCGGCCGGTCCGGTCCGGTTCTGACAACACTGCTTTTAATAATATTGTGTTAAAAATGAGAATAAAAATTATGGTAGCTGAATTATTTTTTCCATTTATGAAATGAGAAACTTTGGTTGTGTTTGGATGTGAAAGTTTTTTTCATTTTTCTTTTGTAATCTGTATTTTTTAGAAAAAATCTCAATTTTATATTCTATTCATCCAAATCTACAGTATTATTTCAAGAAAATGCCATCCCAATTCCAAATCTACAGAAATTGAATTTTTTTCCCAACTGACAACATTCTGACTCAGCTGCAGGCTTGATTATATACTGTCATCAAAAAACACATCAGACCCATTAGACAACTTAATATTAATTCTTTTATTTACTTGTTAGTATTATTTGTTATTTTTATTTATAATTGATATTTCCTTAAAATCGTCAATCCCCCTCATGATTCATATATTGCCTATTCCTCATTGGAAATTTTGAATAATTAATAGAAATCATTATTGGCGACTGTATATAAAAATCTTTTTCTTTACTCAATAATTTTAATATATACACACACAATATGTAGTATGTACAATAATTTTAGTTATAAACTAGTGTAATAAACAATTAATCCATGTAGCAACAGAAAACTGCATAACAAAATAAATATACGTATAAATTTAAAACAGTCATAAACATAAATATTTTGTACTTTTTATTAATCACATAGAAGTAGCAAATAAAATTTTAATATATACATTCACAATTGTTTAATTTTATATTTTAATTATAAATTCGTGACATAACACTATAAAAAAAATAGTGCATTGCCTAGAAATTTTTTCAATATTTTTCCAACATGCCTACGAAATTTTCAACAAAAATAATTTCGTTCTTAAATAGTAGGCATATCTACGATTTGCATACAATTTTTTTTAATTATATAGTCTATTATTAAACTACAAATATAATTTTCTACAGAAATGTATATTGCCTAGAAAATTATTTGTGTAGGTAAATTTACCTACGGAAATTACAAATGTGTAGGTAGATTGTTCATAGGTAATTTGTTTGTCTAGAGAATTGTTTGTATAGGTATTTTTTTCAAAGATTATTCTAAATATTGATAGACAAATCGTAGACAATTCTTACTTTTTAAGGATTAAATTATTTTTGTAGGAAAATTTCGTAGCCATTTGAAAAAATTTCATAGACAATTCTTTATTTTCTTGTAATGTAAGTATACATATACATATTAATTGAATATATAAGGAGGGTCATCAAGGGCTTGACAATTTTTTACCTGAAGTTTAATTATATTTTTTGTTGGGAGATGAATTTAATAAAGAAGTTTTGATTAGATCCCAAAACCCCTGAGTATGACATGTTCAGGATAATCTTGATAGACTGAGTCAGGTTTCAGTATAGATTGTTCAGGAAATTATCTGCACCATGTATAGTCAGCAGATATAGATCATGTTAGATTTTGAAGATACTGAAGAACTGAAGACTCAGGAGATACTGAGTAATTGAAGAATCAGTAAAACTGAAGAATCAGTAGAACTGAAGACTCAGAAGAGACAGAAGAACTGAAAGACTCAGTAAGTTCCTGAAGATATTGAAGGACTCAGATAAACCAGAATGATTCAGAAGAAACTGAATAAATGTTCAGAAGATACTAAGTTACTGAAGACTCAGTAAGTTACTGAAGACTCATAACGACCTGAATGTTCAGAAGCACTGAAGAAATATCTATCTGAATTCATACAAAACTGAGGAAAAGATACAAGTTTAGAAAAGTAGATATTGCCCAAAACATTCAAATGCAGACAAAAGGAACTAAGTCTAGGTGTTGTTTAAGGATGTCTCATACTGAGAGATTGACCTAAAAGAGCCGTTTTATTTGTCTACATTCACTGAAGAAAAGAACCAATCAGAGGACGACAACATTGTACTTTACTGACACTATAGGACCCTGAATTATGTCAGTAGTATTAAGTTTCAGACTGCAAAAATTGGTGATTGGCTACATGGTTGCATATTTCCTAATACATGCAAGGGAGTGTTCAAACCCTAAATATAGACGTTCATCAAACACCAGAAGAGGAAACCCTTGATACTATCTCCTCCAACGGATAGTTTTTCAAGAGTAACCTTGGTGAAGGTTGCCTATAAATACCAGTGACCTTCTACATTGAGAGGTTACGGGAAATTTCAAGCAACTCAAGAGCTCATTCGTATTATTGCAAATTGAAGCACTCGAAAACCCTAGAATTTCCCAAGTGTTTCACATTGGAGAGAACTCATTCACTAAGCCTAGATTGATAAGAAATATCCAAAGCTTAGTAGAGATATCCTAGCCTTTGCATTTGTTCTTATTGTAAAGGATATCTCACCCTAGTTGGAAACCAACCCAAAACCCAAACCCTTTGTTAAGATAGTTTGTGTGTGATTTGTTGGTGAGTTAGAGTTGTAAAGAGTGAGTAAGCTACAGTGAGTTAGCCAGAAAACTCTAGAGAAGAAGTTAGTAAGCTACTCGTGGTAGTCTGAACACTTGTGTGTGTTTGAGTTAGTAAGTTGCAGTGAGTCAGCCAGAAAACTCAAGGTAGAAAAGTGAGTAAGCTACAATGAGTTAGTCTGAAAGCTTTAGGAAGTGGTTAAGGAATTTCTCTGAATATCAGAGAGAGTGGATGTAGGAGCTTGAGTCTCTGAACCACTATAATTGTTGTGCTGTTTGCTTTTTGTACTGCATTTTATCTGTTGCATGTTTTTTTTCTGAAAGGTGACTTTACTGATAATCCAGTTGGAATCAATCCACTGAACTTGCATCAAATTGATCACAACCTTAATCACTGTTTTATTGAAGGGAAGATTTTCAGCAAAGCTAAAACGAGTATAAACTTAGGGCCAACCATTCAAGACACTTGAGTTCTTAGAACAGATAGTTACCAAACCGAACTAACTCATCGAGTGTTCAAGAAGATAATTATCGATCCAAGCTCCTCAGGATCTCTGATAAATTCAGGATCAGTTGGGCTAATTTGAAGCTTCTGAAAGCAGCTCAGGATCATTGTCTCAGTAGACTTTGACTCAGGGCAATCCGTGCTTCTCAGGGCAAAATTATCAGGATAACCTGACCCATCTGACCTCAGTGGAAGAAAAGTTTTAAAAATCACTGAACACGTGTATTCCCCCCATACACGTGTGAGACTCGTTAGCACCGGGACCAACATTTTTATTTACAACTACTTTTTCAATATATATTTCAAAAAATCCACATGTATAAAAGAAAACAACAAGAGAAAAATATTTATATTATTTTTATAATTTTCCTAAAAAATAAATGTAATTGATTTTCGTAATTATAATAAATCAATTAACATATCTAAATTAAAAAAAATATATTATAACAACATAAAGTAAATTTCATCATATTAATTAAGTATTTAGAACAAAAACAATTTTTTTTAACATCCAATCATACTTTCTTTTTCAACATACATATCACATCAATTTTAATCATTACATTTTTTCACATCCAACCACACCCTCATTTTTCATAACTATTCATCCAAAAAAAAAAATTCTCATGAAAACTAAAAAATGAAAAAACAAAAGGACATCCAAACACACCATTAAGACCTATTTTAGATCTCAACTTAGACCTTAGAAGCTTTTTTTTTTTTTTTTTTACAGAAGCTGGGTCACACCATTTCTAAAAAAAACACTTCTACATTGTTATTCAGAGATCCAAAACAGCCCCTTATAGTGAAATGAATGGAAAAATAAAGTGAGAAAATCATAGTAAAACGTAGGGAATATTAAATTCTCTGGCCTTATGACTTTATAAATACATGCACACATAATATAAGTTTTTTTTTTTCGCACACATAATATAATTTGATTGCATATGATATAACGGTTGTATATGTAATTGGGTTTTGGCCCGATGTATTAAACACTGAATCCTCCCTCCTCTCTCTTTTTTTAAGCTCTATTTTGTGCAGCCGTGTTTTCTGTTGGCCATCCTTCAATTAAGATTTTCTAAAAATTAAAAATATAATTTCTGCATAACTTGGCTTATGCTTTTACAATGTATATATATTTTTTTAGCAGCCAAAAAATATGCATATTAAAAAGAATGTGGATATAACTTAAGCAGAAATTATGCTCCACATTCGATATAAGGGGTACTCCCTCCCTTACATCCAATATATTAAAGCATGGTACATATTTTCAGTCTATACTTATCACTTCTCGGATTAGAATGCCAAGCCCCAAAAGTAATACTTTCTCCATCCCGATATAAGTTTTTTGTTTCTTTTTGTTGTTTTATTTAAGGAATAATAATAAAATAATAAAAATGAAGGGTAGTTGTGGGTATTGAGAGAAAGAAAAAAAGAATGTGGAGTAATGAATGGAGTAGTGAGTAACATTCTTTGTAATATTATGTGAAAATTAAGGATAAAAATTATGGATAGTGGAGTTACTTTTTCCATTTATAGAAATAAAAAATTTATTATGGAACGGATGAAAAAAAAAAAGGAGAAACTTATAATAGGACAGATGGAGTATTACTTGCCTTTTACAATGTATATATATAGAGAGTACGAGAGCTTCCTTCTGGAAGCTTCTCTAATTGGAGCTAACTAATTATGGTAACCCCTAAACTAATTCTGTTTATATCTAACTTAGTAGAGTTAATGAAAACAGAGGCTTTGACCAATTCTGCTCACCGTGTACAAGAGTGAGTGTGCAACTAATACCTCTTAATGATACAAGTGTTACAAGTGAAGACGAGATTTTTGACGGTGATGCAGAGATTTGAAACAAGTATGATGATGTAAATGCAATATCTGGAATAAAACCATACTGATACTGTTCAGGATCAAAGCTAATATTGTGGAGGTTACTCTTCAGCACTAACGGGTTCAGGAGAGTTGTTCAGGGCCACTGAGTTCATCAGGATGGACAAATGTTATTGAGTTCTTCAGGACTACTGAATACTCAGGATGATAAAAGTATGCTGAGTGGTTCAGGATGGTAAAACCTGTTGAATGGTTCAGGACGAAAAAGTCTACTGAGATTCTCAGGATGGAAAGAAGCTCTGAGTTTGTTAGTGACCGTTATTAAAAGCGGGCAACGGAGAGATACAAAGCAGTTACACGTGCCGGATTATGTTACGGGTTGTTAGGGGGTTTTGGGTTCTATATATAGTGATGTTTTAGTCATTGATTAATAAGCAGCTATTCTTGTAATCCTTAGAAGAGATATTAGAGAGAGAAATCATTTGGGGATCATTGAGAGAGCATAGTTCGATTAGAGATTCAAAGTTCATAATCACATCGATTAGAAGTTGGTGAATGCTCTGGAGTTGAGCAGATTGTATCTTGTATTCTTTGATTGAGTGATAGTAATATCGTCCCTGATCCTCCGTGGATGTAGATCAAATTGATCGAACCACGTAAAATCGTTGTTGCGTTCTTGTTCGTGTGTGTTGTTAATTTTCTGGTAATCCGTGCTAAGCGTATTAGTTGCAGATAGAAAAAGATATTAGTTGATTCGACCCTTTATCTAACAAGTGGCGCCGTCTGTGGGAAGAAGATTCAACTATGACAACATCGATGAAACTGGACGTTGAAAAGTTTACAGGGAAGAACGACTTCGGGCTGTGGAAGATAAAGATGAGAGCTCTTCTCATTCAACATGGATTGGTGGAGGCCTTCAATACAGAAACAAAATGGGCCTCCTCAAGCAACCGGGCAAAGAAGGATGAGATCCTCATGCACGTAGTACGATCATTCTGTGTTTGGGAGACAAACCACTTAGAGAAGTGTCTAAGGCAAAATCTGCCTTTGAGATTCTTCAAAGATTGGAAGAATTGTACCAAACAAAGTCAGTTACGAACAAGCTCTATGTCAAGCAGAAACTGCATGCCTTCAAGATGACAGAGGATAAGAATCTTGGCGATCAGCTGGATGAATTCAATCGGTTGGTAAATGATCTGGAGAATCTTGAAGTTAAACTTGATGATGATGACAAGGCCTTGATGCTCTTGAATTCTCTACCCAAATCCATGGAGAATTTCAAAGATGCATTGTTGTTTGGAAGACAGGGTCAAGTCAGTTATGATGATATTCAAACTGCACTAAAGACCAAGTTCCTGCAGATTCATGTTGACAAGAAACAAACTCAAGGCACAACTGATGGCTTGAATGTGAAATTCAAGAAAGGGAAGAAACCATTTCAGAAGAAGAAGAAGAATCAAGAGGGAAAGGGGCAAAATCAGAAGTCTCCTGCAGATTGAGTTGAGAAGAGGAAGTGCTTCTCATGTCACAAATCTGGACACCTGAAGAAAGATTGTCCTGAAAAGAAAGTCAAAACAGATGAGAAACCTGCAGATGCAAATGTGACAAATGAAGGTTATGAGAGTGCTGAAGCTATGACAGTTACTGATGGGAGAATTAGTAATGAGTGGGTTATGGACTCAGGCTGTTCATTTCATATGTGTCCAAATGAGCATTTGTTCAGAAATTTGAGAAAATTTGATAGGGGTTCTGTACTGCTGGGGAATGATCAGGCATGCCAGGTTAAGGGGAGTAGCTCTATCAAACTGAAGATGTTTGATGGAGTAATGAGGATTCTCACAAATGTGAGGTTTGTTCCAGAATTGAAAAGAAATCTGATTTCTCTTGGATCTTTGAATCTACTGGGGTATGAGTTCAATACCAAAGATGGTTTCATCCATGTTACAAAAGAAAGAAGAACTGTCATGAAAGGCAAGAAGGAGAATGGACTCTACATTCTTCTGGGAAACTCTGTTTCAGGTTCTGCAGATGTGACTATGTCAAATCTTGATGCTAATCTATGGCACAAGAGGATTGGACATATTGGTGAAAGAGGGCTGAATGAGCTAGCCAAGAGAGAGGCATTTGGAGAAAGCAAGACAGTGAAGTTGGAATTCTGTGATCACTGTGTGTTGGGAAAGCAAAGAAACAAGTCTCCAGAAAGGGTGTTCACAACACATAACAACCTCTGGATTACATACATTCTGACATATGGGGGCCATCAAGAGTTGAAACTCATGGTGGAAGTAAATACTTCATGACTCTGATTGATGATTATAGTAGAAAAGTGTGGGTGATTATCTTAAAGCACAAGTCAGATGCACTTCAGAAATTTAAAGAATGGTTGACAGTACAAGAAAATAAGAAGGGGAAAACACTGAAACATCTCAGAACAGATAATGGTTTGGAGTATGTTTCTGAAGAATTTCAAATGTATTGCACTGAGAAGGGTATTACTAGACATATAACTGTCCCAGCTAATCCACAGCAAAATGGATTAGCTGAGAGGATGAATGTGACTATTCTGGAGAGAGTTAGATGCATGCTAGCTGATGCTCAGATGCCTAAGATTTTCTGGGGGGAAGCTGTGTCTACTGCCTATTTTCTGATTAACAAGTCACCCTCATCTGCTATAGGGTGTAAGACCCCTGATGAGTTATGGTATGGGAAACTTTCTGACTATCATAGTCTGAAAGTGTTTGGATGTTTGGCTTTTGCTCATGTCAGACAAGATAAGCTTGAGCCAAGGGCATTGAGATGTGTATTTGTTGGGTATCCAAGAGGTGTGAAGGGGTACAGATTGTGGTGCATTGAACCAAATCAGAGAAAATGCATCATCAGTAGATATGTGACATTCAATGAGAATGTTATGGGATATAATCACAATGGACCAGCACATGAAGTTGATGGAAACTTAACAGATGATAGTCATTCAGTTGAGGTGGAGCCTGTTGGGGTTATACTGAAAAGTATGCTTTTACTTTGTATAACCAAACTGAATTTCTCATTTATTTTACTGAAATAAATTATTTATCACATGTTGCATTAAATATGAATGAATGTTATATATATTTACTGCATACCCGTTCGATAAGTCAGTACGTGTTACGTTTTAGTTAATTTGGTGATACCAGATCACAGAAGATCAAATTAACAGTTCCTCGTCACTAAGTACAAATTCACAACCCAAATGGAAATGAACAATCCATCATGAAAGGTTGAAGTGTAAGGCTCAGATTGGCTTGTCTTGACCAAGAGATTACACTAGTGCATGATGATGGGCTGAATAGGACCTACAGGAGGATAAATTCTTCGGTACCGAATATACAAGAATTAGACCTCAGTGGTTCGTTATTTCTTAATCTTTGTCCCTTAAATAGGATCGTGTGAAATTAATAACTATTGCTTTGACTTATGATGAGAAGAGAATCAATGTGATTCGATACCTTGTATCTTGGGCAATATTATTAATTACATGACGATTGCTAAGATTTAATACGAAGAATCGCGTGCAAGTACGGCTTGCTTGATTTGTCCCCTTGGTGGGCTCAGAATCTTTATCATACCAAATCTTGGAAATGGAAATTTATTCCCGGTATGGATAATAATGTTGAGTTGTCTTTACTCCAAGGACAAAGATATTAATTAATATAAAGTCTGTTCAGTGGCTTAATTAATTAATGGACTAAGATAATCTTAAACGCGGGAAATAATGACCGGGAGCCATATTATTGTGAAGTCGTAATGTGGGTTAAGATGGATAGTTCAATATTAATTTTATAGTGGAGTAAAATAATATTAATGGGCTTGAATAATATTTTGGCTAAATATTAAAGCTCCATAGCCCATTGGAGGTTCAATCTTAATTCTTCTAAAGGCCCCTCAAATAGCCCAAATTAAAGTCCAATTAATGAAAAGGAGAAGAAAATATTTTGCCTATTTTTCCTAATTATTTTCGAAAAATATGAGTAGGAGAGAGAAAAGATTTTTTTTTTGATTTTTTTGAAAAGATCTTATGGAATAAGTATTCTTGAGATACAAGTTTATCCCATAAATTCAAGAAAGGAAAAAGATCTTATTTCTTCCTATTTGATATGATATTTTCGAAAATAATGGACAAGAAAGAAGGAGGAAATTTTGTTGGGAGATATTTTGGGAAATAGAATATATTGGATATATTCTAGATTGTGTCTTGAGGAAGAAGCAAGGAAATTTCCCAATGACCAACAAAGCCCTAATTTTCATCCCCCTAGTCCTATAAATAGGGGATGAATTTTTCATCCCCAATGAAATTCCATGTGTTGGAAAAATTAGAAATCCACAAAGGTGGTGGCCAAATATTTTATTTTCTCCTTAAAATTAAAATCGTTCGTTGATAATCCTCCCACCGAATTACGTTCGTAGACTTGGGACATATTGGAGAAGGCACTTTGGGTTGATCCATCGTCTCAACGGTTGTCTTTACAAGAGGTACGTAATCTCGTAACTCCTAGATTCCGCATGCTTAGGATTTACGTGAATTACGTGTACGCATGATGTTTATTTGCTTATTAATTATTATGTTGAATTGGTTTAGGATTAATTCATGTTAGTAATTAATTAATTAATTTAAATATGTATTTAAATTCACCTCGAATAGATCCGGGCACCCTTAATTTCCCAACAACTGGTATCAGAGCCTCGGTTTTGAGCTCTGTATTTAAATTGTTATTTAAATTATGTTGGCCATTAATTTTTATAGAAAATTGGATAGTAGAATTGTTAGATCTGTTTTGCAGGTATCCAATTGTCATGGTATTTAATGTGTTTATTTATTTCATGCGTATGAATGGTTTTAATTCGACTCGTTCGAATTTGTTTTTCTCGTGAGAAAATCCACGAGTAGATTAGGCTATTTGATTTGTTCAATGTAATAGACTAGTCTAGATTTAGGTTTATTTATTTTGTAAAATAAATTACACCCTCATCAAAGACGAAGACGGAGACGAGAAATTAAAATGGATCGAATCAGACGCTGGCGACGACATCATCGCGCTAAACGTGCGTGGGAGGCACCCGCGGCGACGCGGACGCCGCCAGTGAGAGACAGCACGGTTACAGGCATTGGCATGATCGGCCCGGACGCCAAGACGGGCGTGGAGTCACTGGCGAAGCGCCGAAGGCGGGCGAGGCACGGGCGAAGTCTGGAGGCGCTACCGACTTGTTGTGCGCAGACGAGCGGCGGGCGAGGCGGGCGAGAGAAGGGTGGACACACGCCACAAGACGGGTGCGCAGATGGGCGCGACCGCCCACACCGCCGGTTGCCGAGGTCTGCCGAGAGCCGTCGGGGGCGGCCTTGTTGTACTAGGATCACGGAAGCGGTTGCTTTCGCCAAGGGGCCGGCCGGATGTGGGTATGTATCATTTGCGAGCTACTTGGAGTGGCGTTTGAGAGCGGAGTTCTTTTTTTATTTAACGAGTGGGAGAAATTCAAGATGGTTTTTCTTCAAAATCAAGCCAAGAAAAATCAAACCATGACAATTGGATAATTTGTGCCCAATATGCTTATTTTTCTGCTTTGCTTGATTTATTGTTGTATTTTCTTATGTTTTATTTAATTTGTTTAAATGTGTTTGCATGAGAATTGCCTTAAACTAAAAAATCTCAAATTCAAAAATTACTAAGTATGTTTTAAATAATTAATTTGGTTTTGAATCAAATTAATTTTGACCAAGATGATTTATTTATTTGTGAAATCTTTTGGAGAAATTCCCAAAAGGACGGCCAAAAAGAGAGCTTTTCACATGAATAAATTCTCAAAAGGATGATTGTGAATTATTATTAGTGTATGACGATTTATGACCTCCCAAGAGGCTCGATCAAAATGAAGTAGTAATTCTATATTTAATCATGGTTATTACTTAGGTACAAAATTGATATGCATATACTTCACCGAAGTCCCTGTCAATTTTATATTGGTCAAGTGGGAGTCAACTATTTTTTTTTTTTTTAAATTAAAGGTTTGTAAATCGTTTTTTTTGTAATCCGCTTGAATATGATTTAAATGATGACCCTCCCAAGAGGCTCATTTAAAATCATTTTGAGAGATGTTGGTGATGCATGTTCATATTTTTTTGAGATTTCAATATGAATCATGTGATCGAATTATGTGATTTTCTTTGTGTTGATCCGGATATCGACACAAGATGTATGTTTATTTCAGTTCAGCATGTCGCAACCTTTTAATCCACTGTTAATATACTTAAAGTCAATACAATTGTATTGGAAACTATGTTGATTGGAAAAGAAAAACTATGATTGTCCTAACTGCACAAAAGCACAAGTGGGTACTTAACACACCAAAACCAGATGAGCCAACTGACGAGTAAAAAATGTGGGGCTCGTCAGATCACCTTACGAGAGATGTTTTCGCTGAAAATAGGTGGAGGAAAACCTCATAAGGGATTAAGTCCTCAAAATTGATGGCCCATCTGAACAAACTTGAGGTTCTGGGTGCAGATTATGATCTAGAGACCCATATCAATTTGGTACTCCACTCTCTGCCCAAAAGTTTTTGAGCATTTTGCCCTCGCTAGCTTATTTGTTGCAAGCTTTGGTCTCGGCAGAGGGATTGATGGGGCACCAAACTCAAGTTTTGACGGCAAATAGTCCGTCTTCATCTTCTAGGCCAAGGGAAGGCAAGAAGAAGAAGAGGACCAAAAGCCATAAGCAATCAAACTCAACTGTTGCCAAGGGCAATGGTAAGATTGTTGGGATATAACCCCAACAAAGATGAGAAATGCTGGTGGTGTTAAGAAAAATCCAAAGAGGAAGTGTTTTAACTGCAAAAGGATATTGGAGGTCAGTCTGTTCCAACCCCAAAAGGGCCGGAAAGAAAGGTAATTCTCAGCACTGGTTGTTGAAAATTGTTTAGCGGCGTATGCTACCCATTCGTTGGTAATGGATACAGGGTCCACTAATCATGTTTACTTCACGGGTTCAAGCGGACCCGACAACTTAGTGGAAGTGAGATCCTCATCACGCTAGGCGATGCTACGAGAGTGGCAGCTGAAGCAGTGGGAGACGTGCAATTGTCTTTTGAAGACAAGAGTTTAATTTTAAGAGATGTTCTTTATGTTCCTGTTTTCGCAAAAACCTAATTTCTATTTCAAAACTATTTGCTGATGGATATTCTGTTCGTTTTAAACATGTTACTGTTATGCATAACGATGTGGTTATCTGTCATGGAACTTTACGGAACGATCTCTACATTATTAATTGTGCACATCACTCACACAATGCATCCTATAACACATCTACTATTTCAAGTAAAAGGAAACATTCAACCAACGTGAACGAGACACTTCTTTGGCACCTAAGATTAGGTCATATTAATCCAAAAAGGATCCAAAGGTTGGTCCAAGATGGTGTTGGGGAATTATTTGTCCGGATCTATTCGGGATGAATATTTAAATACAAATTTAATTCTAACAATTATTACTAGCATGAATTAATCCTATATTAATTCAAATAATAATTCAACAACAAATCATGCATATAAACAGTTCACGTAAATCCTACGCATGCGGAATTACTACGAGTTTACGTGAACTTACCTCTTGGAGTGGCAATGGTCTCGTCGATTAAAACACACCAAAAAGCCTTCCCAAGTATTCCCTAGTCCTTGCTCGTCAATCCGGTGGAAGGAAACTCGCGAACAACTAACAAAAGGGAAAATAAAAATTTGTTTCACCACCTTTGTGGATTTACTAATTTTTCCAGCACATGAAATTGTACTTGGGAATGAAACATTCATCCCCTATTTGTAGAGGGTGTTGGCCGATTTTTGCACATGGAATAGGGAGGAAAAAATCTTTTCTTGATCTCCAAGAAATCTTGAATATATCTCATATATTCTTTTCTCCATAATTAAAATATTCCATAAAAATCCCACTCTCTTTTGTTATGGCAATTTTTGAAAAAATAGGATAAAGAAAACCAAGATTTGGATCTTCTTGAATTTATGAGATATACTTGTATTTCAAGAAATACATATCTTCCATAATATCTTTTCAAGAAAATCAAGAAAATCTTTCTTTCCCTTTTATTTCAAAAATTTCGAAATTTACATAGTAAATAACCAAGTGGGAGATTTCTTGAATTTAATGAGATAATCTTGTATTCCAAGAATACATATCTTCATTCCATAACAAAATTCAAAGAAAAACTTTCTCCCCTTTTATTTACTATTTTCGAAAAATGAGGAAAAATAAGCAACAAAATTTATTTTATTTTTAAACACCTTTTTCAGTTATTGGACTTTATGTTGGGCTACTTGGGGGGCCTTTAGGAGAATTAAGATTGGACCTTCCAATGGATCTTGAATTATCAATATTGAGCCACAATATTATTCAAGTCCATAAATATTAATTAATCCCACTACATAATTAATATTGCACTATCCATCTTAACCCATATTACAGTTAATATGGCTCCCGGTTATTATTTCCCGTGTTTAAGATTATCTAGCCCATTAATTAATTCAAGCCACTGAAATAGCTTTCCATTAATTAATATATTTTGTCCTTGGTTAAGGAACGGTTCAACATTATTATCCATACCAGAAACTAGTTTTACTTGCAAGATTTGGTATGATAAAACTTATGAACCTCCCAAGGGGGTAAATCGAACAAGCGTACTTGCACACGATTCTCCGTATTAAATCTTAGCAATCGCATGTGACCAATAATATTGCCCAAGATATAAAGTATTGAATCTCGTTGATTCTCTACCCGTAATAAGTCAAAGCAATAATTACCAACCACACGCGATCCTATTTAAGGGACGAAGATTAAGAAATAACGAACCACTGAGGTCTAATTCTTCCTGGTTCAGTTCTGAAGAATTTGTCCTCCTGTAGGTCCTCTTCAGTGCACTAAACATGCACTAGTGTAATCTATTGGTCAAGACAAGCCAATCTAAGCCTTACACTTCAACCTTTCACAATGGATTGTTCATTTCCATCTAGGTCGTGAATGGTGTACTTTTGGTTACAAGGGACTGTTAATTTAATCTTCTGTGATCTGGTATCACTAAATTAACTACAATGTAACACGTACTATTTATTGAACAGTTATGCAGTAAATATATGTAACATTCTATGATATTTAAAGCATCAGTGATAAACAATTTATTTCAGTAAATAAGTCCGAAATTCAGTTTGATTATACAAAGTAAAAGCATACTTTCCAGTATAATCCCAACAGATGGTTCATTGGAGTCCCTCCTGATTGAACCATTTCCAACTAGCGAATCATGTTTGGAGGGTAAGATGACCAAGAGGGCATTTGGAGCCAAGGGTCTTAGAGCTAAAGAAGTGTTGGAGATCGTTCACACCGATGTATGTGGTGCAATGCAAATCAAAGCAAGAGGCGGCTACGAGTATTTCGTTACGTTTATCAATGATTACTCACGCTCTGGGCACGTTTTCCTAATGAAGCATAAATCTGAGACCTTTGATAAATTCACAAATTTTAAGGATCAAGCAGAGAATCATAAGGAAAAGAGTATCAAGTTTCTACGATCTGATCGTGGAGGCGAATACCTCAACGATGAATTCTTGAACTACCTGTCGGATGAAGGGATTGCATCCCAGTTGACTTCACCCGGTACCCCTCAACAAAACGGAGTTGCAGAATGAAGAAACAAAACGCTTCTAGAAATGGTAAGTTCAACGATGAGTTATGCGGATTTACCAAAATCGTTTTGGGGTTACGCCTTGCAAATAACAGCTTATATTCTGAACTTAGTGTCATCCAAATCGGTTCCAAAAACCCCTAGGGAATTGTGGACGGGGCGCAAGCCCAGCTTAGGACACATGAGGATCTCGGGGTGTCCGGCATACGTGTTGGATAAGGAAACTGGCAAATTAGATGCACGTTCGGAATTAAGGTTGTTTATAGGGTACCCCGAAGGAACGAAGGAATGCATGTTCTATGGTCCCGAAGATCAAAAGGTCGTAATCAGTACACACTTTAGATTCTTGGAAGAAGACTATATGAACGATAAAAAGCCTAGAAGCGAGATTACCTTAGAAGAACTTAGGGGGCCAACTACGTTGCCAACTGTACAAAATGACATACCACGCGTCACACCTACACAACCGGAACCTCGTCGTAGTGGGATGGTTGTCAGACAACCCGAGCGATTCTTAGGGATCGGAGAGTCCTCGGACTTGATCTCAGGAGAAGAATCAGATCCATGGTCTTACAACGAGGCGATCCAGGACAAGGATGCGACATCTTGGCAAATAGCAATGGAAGCCGAGATGGGTTCAATGGATCACAATAAAGTGTGGGAGCTAGTCGAACCACTTAATTGGGTAAAACCCATTGGATGCAAGTGGGTATACAAGAGAAAAAGGAGACCGGACGGAAATGTTGAAACCTTTAAAGCAAGACTCGTGGCGAAAGGGTACACTCAGAAAGAAGGGATCGACAAAATGAGGAAACCTTTTCGCCCGTATCCATGCTCAAGTCCATCCGTATTCTCTTGTCGATTGCTGCGCACCTAGACTTTGAGATTTGGCAAATGGATGTCAATACCGCTTTCCTCAATGGAAGTCTTGACGAAGAAATCTATATGCAACAATTGACTTGGTCGTAAAATGTTATATTCTTAACTAGCAGTTACCCCACAAGAGTATGTGATCACTGTAGCAAGGGTAAGTATTTGGACCAAGTAGTATCTAACCCAAAGGAAGTTTCGTATGCGTGTAAATCCCTAGAAATCTTTGCTTCGTAACTAATATGGATGCAATTTGATAGTTCTATTTCACTACTATTGAATCAACAGAAAATAAGCAAATGACAACGATTACACTAACTTCAGATGAAGTGCAAATATTGGAGAATATTGCTTTGGACAGGAATCCCTACGTATACTACCGGAATTGGTTTGGCGACGAGGACTATCGTGGTGTACAAAAGAGTAATCCTAAGTGTACTGAAACTAGGCAATCAACTTCCCTAATCTCGCACTAAATAAGGTACAACAAAAGCTCAGTTTTTATCCCCGATTACTCAACTAATACCCTCTTTACCTCACTTACCAAATAACCAAGTTATTTAGATTGTGCTTAATTGTTGGTCCCGGTGCAAAACTCGATTTTGCGCGTGCGGAAGCGAACATGTCGTGAGATGCATATAAAACAGGGGTGAAGGAATGGTGATTCCATATTTTTGCGTTTTAAGCTCATGTGTTGTGTTTTGCTTATAATCGAATGCATATGACAAGATAAGAACGTAAAGCAATAAAGAACACAACAAAGTATAGTGGTTCGGAGACTCAAGCTCCTACATCCACTCTCCCTGTTCCTAGGGAAATTCCTTCAAACGGGACTTATCACCCTCCACAGGATTGCCTATAAGCTTTCCGACTATCCAAGATAGTTTACTCACTTCTTCTACTTTGAGCTTTCTGACTACCTCTATAGTTTACTTACTCAAACTGGACTTATCACCCTCTCGGGTTTGCCTCTGGACTTATCACCCTCTCTGGCTCGCCTCTAGATGTTTAACGAGTTCACACTCCAACGGGACTTATCACCCTCTCTCGGGATTGCCTAACAACTACCTCACTTCACCACTAGTTATCTCTTACGAGAATGGGGTTTGGGTTTGGTGTTGTCTACAACTATGGTGAGATTTTCCCTTACATTTGTTTAGCCTCAATGCTAAGGTTGGGAAAATCTCTCTAAGCTTAGGATACATCGTGGGTTGCTTAGATTGGGTTCTAGAACACTATTTGAATATATTTGTATATCTACAGACTTGTGTTCTATGGTGGGAATGCTTGAGTATATGTCCTCTTAGCTCTGTAGCATCGTTTGCTATATTCTCCACGCATCCACACTTAATTTGATGGAAGATCTTGTATTTATAGTGTGGATTTAATGCTACCGTTGGAGAGAATCACATTCAAATCCATACTATTCTTTGTAAGTTCTGCAGCTTTTTCAGGCTGGTTGTCTTCCTCTCATTGGTCCACGTCAGCTGAATTCCAACGGCTATATTCTTCAGATTCTTCTGAGTCTCAGGATCTTCAGTTCTATCTGAGCCTTCAGGTTTATCTGAGCCTTCACGTTATCTGAGCTATCTGAGCTTTCAGGTTATCTAAGCCCTCAGGTCTATCTGAGCCTTCAGGTCTATCTGAGCCTTCATACTGAGTCTTTAGTTTCACCGGTTTCATCTTGAGTCTTCTTGATTCTCGATTTCATCTTTGAGTCTTGATTCTCGATTTCATCTTGAGTCTTGATTTTCGATTTCATCTTGAGTCTTGATTCTCGAGTTTCATCTTCGAAGTCTTGATTCTCGATTTCATCTTTGAAACTTGGTTTCATATTGAAACTGAAACCGATTTCTTGAAACTTCTCGAGTCTTGAATCTAACTTCGATCTATATCTGGCGACTATACACGGTCGGAGATAACATCTGAACACTCTAAAAGCTGAATCCTGACTCATCTATCAAGATTGTCCTGAACATGTCATACTCAGAGGTTTTGGGATCTAATCAAAATCTTCTTTATTAAATTCATCTCCCAACAATTTCCCCCTTTTTGATGATGCCAAAACCATCTTGTTACAGAAATACTTAACCTATACTCAGGTTTCAGTTTTTTCTATTACAATCCAAGAATGGTAAATCTCCCAACAACTTCATAATAATCCTCCCAACAATTTCATCACAAAACATCATAAGGCATATCAGATGTAAAGACATGTAAAAAGATAATGAGATATTATCTTTGAGCATAAAGGTAAAGTTCCATTGATTGTATGATAACAGTTACAGATTACAATAAACTTATCAAAAGTAAAGACAAAAACAAAAGAATTACAAGAGTCTTCAGTTTTTGGTCTTGATCTTCAAAGAATCTTCACGGACCTTATTCGATCAAAGCATAATCGACTTTTCAGTCGACCGAGTTGATTCTTCTAACCGGACATCCTGACCCTCAGGTCATTTTTACTTACTGACCCTCATGTCATTTGACCTACTGAGTCTCAGTTCAGTTTTACTTACTGAGCCTCAGATCACTTTTACTTACTGAGTCTCAGATCACTTTTTCAAAGTTATATCGATTTCTTCTTTTTCGATCCGATCTTCGGACCGATCGGATCAACACATCTTTAGATCAACATATCAGGATAGCATCAGGTCATCATATTAGGTTAGCATATCAGTTTATCATATCTGATCTCGATCACGTCTGATCTTGATCAGTATCTTTTGCTCATCTTCTGATCTGCAACCTTCTCTTCTGATTTGCTGGCTTTAGCTTTTCTTCACTTCGATTTTGCAGACAAATTTCATCAGTTTAACTCTGAACTCATCTAACTCATCTGATCTCGATCGGTCTCGTCGACCTCGTCCCCGATCTCGATCATCTACTTCGATTTCGTGAGTTCCCCCTCAACTTGTTCTTTCGTTCCCCCTCAACTTGTTATCTGTAAATTAGCTTCAATAACATAAGTTGATAATGTTTTGGCATAATTCATCAAAACTAAAATATTTCCCCCTTTTTGATAATGACGTTAAAACATTAAAATATATGCATTTTTAAAGAAACGGGTTTTCGTTTAAAAAGATCTGTTCAGGTGTTCACTTTGAAATTGGTGAACTTTAGAAATCCCGCTCTGATACCAATTGATGGTATCAGATCAGAGATAGGTTTTAAAAAAGATCAGTTCAAGTGGTCACTCTAAAATTAGTGAACCTTTTGAACTCCTGCTCTGATACCACTTGTTGGTCCCGGTGCAAAACCCAATTTTGCGCTTGCGGAAGCGAACATTTCGTGAGATGCATATAAAACAGGGGTGAAGGAATGGTGATTCCAGATTTTTGCGTTTTAAGCTCATGTGTTGTGTTTTGCTTATAATCGAATGCATATGACAAGATAAGAACGTAAAGCAATAAAGAACACAACAAAGTATAGTGGTTCGGAGACTCAAGCTCCTACATCCACTCTCCCTGTTCCTAGGGAAATTCCTTCAAACGGGACTTATCACCCTCCACGGGATTGCCTATAACTTTCTGGCTATCCAAGATAGTTTACTCACTTCTTCTACTTTGAGCTTTCTGACTACCTCTGTAGTTTACTTACTCAAACTGGACTTATCACCCTCTCGGGTTCGCCTCTGGACTTATCACCCTCTCTGGCTCGCCTCTAGATGTTTAATGAGTTCACACTCCAACGGGACTTATCACCCTCTCTCGGGATTGCCTAACAACTACCTCACTTCACCACTAGTTATGTCTTACGAGAATGGAGTTTGGGTTTTGTGTTATCTCCAACTATGGTGAGATTTTCCCTTACATTTGTTTAGCCTCAATGCTAAGGTTGGGAAAATCTCTCTAAGCTTAGGATACATCGTGGGTTGCTTAGATTGGGTTCTAGAACACTCTTTGAATATATTTGTATATCTACAGACTTGTGTTCTATGATGGGAATGCTTGAGTATATGTCCTCTTAGCTCTGTAGAATCGTTTGCTATATTCTCCACTCATCCACACTTAATTTGATGGAAGATCTTGTATTTATAGTGTGGATTTGAATGTTACCGTTGGAGAGAATCACATTCAAATCCATATTATTCTTTGTAAGTTATGCAGCTTTTTCAGGCTGGTTGTCTTCCTCTCATTGGTCCACGTCAGCTGAATTCCAACGGCTATATTCTTCAGATTCTTCTGAGTCTCAGGATCTTCAGTTCTATCTGAGCCTTCAGGTTTATCTGAGCCTTCAGGTTATCTGAGCTATCGAGCCGCCAGTCTATCGAGTCTTCATCTTGAGTCTTGGTTTCTCGATTTCATCTTGAGTCTTGATTCTCGATTTCATCTTGAGTCTTGATTCTCGATTTCTTCTTGAGTCTTGATTTCTCGATTTCATCTTGAGTCTTGATTCTCGATTTCATATTGAGTCTTGATTCTCGGTTTCATCTCGAAACTTGAAACTCGGTTTCATCTTGAAACCGGTTTCTTGAAACTTCTTGAGTCTTCAGAATCTAACCTGATCTATTTCTGCTGACTATACACAGTGCATATAACATCCTGAACACTCTAAAACTGAATCCTGACTCATCTATCAAGATTATCCTGAACATGTCATACTCAGGGGTTTTGGGATCTAATCAAAATCTTCTTTATTAAATTCATCTCCCAACATTAATTACTATAGCCCTTATTCAAGTTGGGTGATGCGGTCGTCCTCCCTAAATGAACCGGTGTATTACCAACCCCGTCATAAACCCTCTCCTCAAGCCTATTTGTTGAAAAGAGTGATTCGGTTGTCCTCTCTTTAACAACTTTTATACTCAATTTAATGGTTTTTATTGAATTGGTTATTCAAATTAGCAAATTAAGAAGATTATCCAATTTACACCTTGAATCATCCTAATTGTCTAACCAATTCACAATTTCTACGCGATCATCCTATCCAAAGCAATCAAGGGTTTAGCCTACCATCTTGATCATCAAATCACAAATAATCAATATAATCATAGAAATCATTATGCAAGAGTGTATAAACCAAATCAACAAAGATTAATAAATGGAATTCAAATAGCAACACAAGTATTGAATCAAATAATGAAACAAACCCTAAGATTGTTCTTCAAGAATAAGAAAATGCAGAAAATCTACCAGACAAATTCAGGAAAACTAGTATGTAAAAACCAATCAAATTGATATCCAGATCGTGTTTCTCGTGGTGAATTTCTCTACCTCTTCTCAGAACCCTCGAATCCTTTTCCCCTCTTTTTTTTTCTATCTAATGTCGTCTCTTTCCTGCTCAAAATCCTCCTCCTCTCTATTTTTTCCCGTCTGCCTTATATATCCCGCTTCTCAGACCGCTCGATCATGGCCTTTGGTCGAGCAGTATCGCTCGACCACTTAGTTTGATCGAGCGCTTCTATATCGGACTCTCTTGCGCTCGAGCTATTTCGCTCGACCACACCTAGTTGAGCGCCTATTGATCCCTGGACTTATGCCCGCTCGACCACATTGGTCGAGCTCAAGGTGCTCGACCTCATCCTTCTATCACCTTTCTTCGCTCCAACTAATACTTTTCAGTATTTCTTTCATATCATTTCAACCGGGAGTCCGATTCATGCACCGCGAAGTCTCACGAGCTCCAATTTCAGCCATTTTTCCTGCTATACAAACCAAAGAAGAAAATTAGTGATTTTATACGGATTATGCTCAATCAACGCAAGAATATCACTAAAAACACTCAAAACATGGTTAAAACTCGTTCTTAACTCACTCAATTTCACCTCTAATCAACTCCCCCAAACTTACAATGTTGCTTGTCCCCAAGCAATGAAATTATAAATTGAGTGAAATTGACAAAACAAATCGAGATACCAAATCATGCATGCAATTGCTTTCAACTTTCAATGATCGGTCACCTGAACACAAACTCATCCTCTTTTCTCCTACTCATGGGCAATCAACATAACTCACCAAATCAAACATGGATGTTCTCTCAACGGTGTGTTTCACTCCCTCACAAGTGTTTTCTCAATAAGCGGGGACACTCAAACAATCAATCACACAAATCAGTGACCATATGCTTGTAAATACTCTCAACCTCGATCACATTCAATGTATTCATACCGGATCAACAAGGACTTGCACTAGGTTGTAACGGAGGGCTCTTTGGACAGGTGGGATAAGTATATGGTAAACTGACTCAATTGAGCAGAGAATAAGAAAATCGTAGTCAAATTATTTCAATCTAAGGGATGAAAGTGCTGTTATCAAATGCAATGTTATTTGCATCTTTTTTTTTTTTCTTTTCAATTCTCCCTCCCCCAAACTAAAACACTTCAACCTTTCCTTTCTTTTTCCATTTTTTTTCGAGCAAGAATGTATGTTTTCTGTTGCTCAACTCACTCTTATTTCTTTCCCATCCTTCCACAAGCTTCCCATTCAGTTGTTAATGAATACACTCAACCCATCACTTATTTACATCAACCAATTTCACCCCCTCATTTAAGATTTTTCATATTCTCCACTCAATATTGGACAAAAGAGTTTTAAAATGGATCGGGCTTAAATCTGCTAACAAACGATTAGGCCTCAGGCTCAAACGGGCTAGCAAAGGAAAAATGTCATCGGTTGGGAAATTTGGGCTAAAGTGACTTACAAATCGAAACATGGCCTATGATCACTTCCGGCATGCAATACAAGACACAATCAAGAAGAGAGAATATCCACAAGTTCTAGCACCTCAAAGGTGATGATTCACACACAATGAATGAGATGAATGTAATGAATTTCAATCTCATTTAAGGCTCAAATTTCACGGTTATTCACATCCATGCCTAGACCTTGCAACTTATGCCTCACGCCACACAAATAATCAAAAAGAAAAATCGCAAGTGCACGACTTCCCTTTCAAATCCACCTTACACACAACTACGCACATTCTCAAGCACTCAACCATTCCACAATTACTCAACCCAGCATTCACACTTAAAGTAAAGCAACATATAAGCAAGTAGGACATCAATCATCACTGAAATTAAGCAAATTCACACCCACTTTCATGAGTACCACGAAATAGCAAATTAAGTACATGCCCGAATAGAAGAATTGAAAAAGAAAACAACAGAGGAAAGAGTTGGAAATTGGGGAGTTCCCCATCTACTGTCATTGCTCAGGAGGTGGTGGAGGGCGATACACCGGGTGATCCTCTCCTCTTACCACCTGGGGTTTCAAAATGTATCTGCACTCAACATCCTCAAATACCCGAGATCAAAACACCACGATATAACACAAAACAAACTGAAATTACATCAAAAACAAATGGTTGCCTCCCATTCAGCGTTATTTTTAATGTCCTATTGCCGGACCGAACTTACTTACTTTCACGAAGTGAAAACCACGTTCCCTCCTTTGTCCTCAATCGACCAACCGATGTCCGATTTGTGCTTACGTAGCACTTTGAGGAGTCTATTTAATTGATCATGAGATAAAGAAGAAGAAACAATAACAGGGTACATTTCATTATCTTCCACGTAGGCGTACATAAGGTGGTCCGGTAATGGCTTCAATTCCTTTTTAGCTTCCAATGGTGGGGTTTTGTCGAACATCGCCTCGAAAGGCTTCTCCTCCAAGTGCAATTCTTCTTCTTCCCCCACTTGCGTCACCTCCATCTGCTTCAATTCTTCACTATGGAGTGTGTCATCAGCGCAAAGATTGATCATATCAACAAAATGACAACTCTCATCCCCCATCGGAGATTTCCTTGCCTCATAAAGAGCGATTTTTATCTCTTGATCATCCACCTTCACCGTGATTTTTCCATTCACCACATCTAAGTCCATCCCAGTAGTAGCCAAGAAAGGTCTTCCCACGATTAAGGGCACATGCTCATCCTCCTCCATTTCAAGGACTACAAAGTCAGCTGAAAAGACATGACCATCCACTTTCACTAGAACATCTTCCACTACCCCTTGAGGTCGAATGATAGACCAATCGGCTAGTTGAAGAGTGATCATAGTCAGCTCCAGTTCTCCACAGTTCAGCTTCTTGAATAATGATAAGGGCATAAGGTTGATACTAGCCCCCAGATCACACAAAGCTCCCTTCTTGATTCCATTCCCAATGTCACAAAGAATCGTGAAACTGCCCGGATCCTTCAACTTTGGAGGAAGGGCTTTGTGCACCATTGCACTCACTTCGTGGTTAAACTGAACGAGCTCAGGTTCATCAACTCTCCTTCTTTTGGCAATTAGGTCTTTCAAGAACTTTGCATAATTCGGCATATGCTCCAATGCATCATAAAAAGGTATGTTTATGTGCATTTTCTTGAATACCTCCAAAAACTTAGCAAACTTCTCGTCTAACTTCTTCTTCATAAACTTTTGAGGATAAGGAACAGGAACCACATATTTAGGCACCCCCCATTCATCTCGTTCAGTTTCTTTCACCTTGAGCCTTTTTTCTCTCGAAGTCTTCCACTTTGGTACCCGTTCTTCATCAAAAATCCCTTCTTCCACTTTTTCTTTCTCTTTTCCTAACTTTCCACTTTCTACCTCTTCCACTGGCTCATCATCTTCCACCTCTCTACCCTCACTATCTTCCTCAACTTGCCTATGATTTTCCTCCACCTCAGCCGGTAATGGAGGTCCATCATACTTCTTCCCACTTTTAAGCTCAATAGCTTTGCAATTTTCCTTCGGATTCACCTCGGGCATAGATGGGAATTTGCCTGTCTCTCTACCTAGTGACTTTACTATCTGTCCCATTTGATATTCAAGCGCATTAAATCGCCTGCTGTTTTCTTGTTGCATCCTCTGGAAATCTTGTTATCTCCTCTCGTTCTTCTTATTCGCCTCTTTTTGATCAAATTCAAGAGAAGATAATCTCTTTTTCACCTCCTCACCTTGTTGCACAAGAAGTTGCAACAACTCAGCAACTGATGTTCCGCCTTCTCCACCAGGAGGCTTTGAACCCGGATCAACACCCGGTGGAACAGTGATTCCAGCTTTCGGATTTCCATAGGAAAAATTCTCGTTCTTTCTCCACTGATTCGGATAAGATGTAGAACCCCGTTGATAGTTTGAATTGTTTCGCCATTGGTTCTGTGAAGGTGGTGGACCCTGAGGCATAAAAGGTTTACCAGAGGTAGGTCGCCCTTGCTGATAATTTCCCTATTGGTACCCCTGCTGGTTGTAATTCGGCATCCACATATAGTTGGCCTCTTCCTGCTGAAATACCGACTGGTCCATAAACTCATTCGCCTCGTTACTTCCTCCCCCAAACTGTTGGCTAACCTGAATATTACTGATTTTATCCATCATAGCCATCAACAGTTTCTGAGTTCCAATGCTGTCTTCCATCTGATTCACACTCTGACGTGATTGATCAACATTCCATTCTCCAGCATTTTTAACTCCTTCCACAATTTCTCTGCACTCCCGGGCACTCTTATTCAGAAAACCACCACCTGCACAAGCATCGAGGTACTTTTGCTCATTGTAATGGATTCCACAGTAAAAGTAGGCCACTGTATCTTGCTCACTGAACCCATGCTGTGGACATTAAATCAACAAATTATAGTATCGCTCCCATGCTTGACTGAGACCTTCATTCGGTTTTTGACGGAATGTAGATATCTCAGTTCTTGCCTTCATTGTTCTGGATGGAGGATAAAAACGCTCCAAAAATGCTCGCTCCATTTGAGCCCAAGTGGTGATACTTCCTCGGGGAATTGTGTTATCGAACCAATCCTTAGCTATCCCAGTCAGTGAGAACGGAAACAACCTGAGCTTCTTTGCATCCTCCGACATCCCATTGTAGTCAAATGTCGAAGCAATCATCAAAAAGTTCCGTAGATGAGTGTTTGGATTGTCTCTCCCAACCTTTCCTCGGAACTGGGAATAAAGGAGCATCTTAAGGATCCCCGGTGAAATAGAGAAGTTGTTAGTTTCCACCCTTGGCAAAGCCACTCCATCATAATGTCTTTGAGGTTGAGCCTCAAACATCCCCTGGATAGCCAGCTCAGGGTTCCCTCCCCTCAGGTGGTTTTGTTGGTTTTGGTATAGAGGGTTGTAGTGTGGATTATAGTTCGGGTTAGGTTGGTAGTTTTGGTTCGGTTGGTTTTGGTAAGGTTGATTTTGGTAAGGTTGGTTGTTGTATGGATGATTAAGGTTTTGGAAGTTTTGATTTTGGTTTGGGAATTGGTTTTGCTGGTTTGGTTGGTTGGGATACTGCGGTTGGTTTTGGGGGTATGGTTGGTTTGGCTGTGGGTTCGGGTTATTAATCCCTTCTGGTTGCAACTGATTCTCTCAGTTCCCTCCATTTCCATCCACATTCAACCCGTCATTCCCTACAGCAGCCATTCTTCTTTGGAAAGCTCAATTTCTTCTTGCTATAGCTTCAGGGTCTAGTTCAGTTCGATCAACGCTCGTTTCTCCTTTTGAGCGTGTTCTCATAAACCTGAAAACTCAAAGAAAGAAATCAAATGCAACTAGCACAAGAATATAGTAAAAACTGAAAAGAAAACACCCACTACTAGCTACTAATCTATTTCCAAGTTTTACACAAGGCGCATACGTCATTTCCCCGGCAACGACGCAATTGACTTGGTCGTAAAATGTTATATTCTTAACTAGCAGTTACCCCACAAGAGTATGGGATCACTGTAGCAAGGGTAAGTATTTGGACCAAGTAGTATCGAACCCAAAGGAAGTTTCGTATGCATGTAAATCCCTCGAAATCTTTGCTTCGTAACTAATATGGATGCAATTTGATAGTTCTATTTCACTACTATTGAATCAACATAAAATAAGAAAATGACAACGATTACACTAACTTCAGATGAAGTGCAAATATTGGAGAATATTGCTTTAGACAGGATTCCCTAGGTATACTATCGGAATTAGTTTGGCGACGAGGACTATCGTGGTGTACAAAAGAGAATCCTAAGTGTACTGAAACTAGGAAATCAACTTCCCTAATCTTGCATTAAATAAGGTACAACAAAAGCTCAGTTTTTATCCCCGATTACTCAACTAATACCCTCTTTACCTCACTTACCAAATAACCAAGTTATTTAGATTGTGCTTAATTATTATAGCCCTTATTCAAGTTGGGTGATGCGGTCATCCTCCCTAAATGAACCGGTGTATTACCAACCCCGTCACAAACCCTCTCCTCAAGCCTATTCGTTGAAAAGAGTGATTCGGTCGTCCTCTCTTTAACAACTTTTGTACTCAATTTAATGGTTTTTATTGAATTGGTTATTCAAATTAGCAAATTAAGAAGATTATCCAACTTACACCTTGAATCATCCTAATTGCCTAACCAATTCACAATTTCTACGCGATCATCCTATCCAAAGCAATCAAGGGTTTAACCTACCATCTTGATCATCAAATCACAAATAATCAATGGAATCATAGAAATCATTATGCAAGAGTGTATAAACCAAATCAACAAAGATTAATCAGTGGAATTCAAATAGCAACACAAGTATTGAATCAAATAATGAAACAAACCCTAAGATTGTTCTTCAAGAATAAGAAAATGCAGAAAATCTACCAGACAAATTCAGGAAAACTAGTATGTAAAAACCAATCAAATTGATATCCAGATCTTGTTTCTCATGATGAATTTCGCTACCTCTTCTCAGAACCCTCGAATCCTTTTCCCCTCTTTTTTTTTCTATCTAATGTCGTCTCTTTCCTGCTCAAAATCCTCCTCCTCTCTAATTTTTCCCGTCTGCCTTATATATCCCGCTTCTCAGACCGCTTGATCATGGCCTTTGGTCGAGCAGTATCACTCGACCACTTAGTTTGATCGAGCGCTTCTATATCGGACTCTCTTGCGCTCGTGCACCTTCCTTGGTCGAGCTGTTTCGCTCGAACAAACCTGGTCGAGCGCCTATTGATCCCTGGACTTGTGCCTGCTCGACCCCATTGGTCGAGCTCTAGGTGCTCGACTTCATCCTTCTATCACCTTTCTTCGCTCCAACTAATACTTTTCAGTATTTCTTTCATATCTTTTCAACCGGGAGTTCGATTCATGCACCGCGAAGTCTCACGAGCTCCATTTTCAGCCATTTTCCTGCTATACAAGCAAAAGAAGCAAATTAGTGATTTTATACAGATTATGCTCAATCAACGCAAGAATATCACTAAAAACACTCAAAACATGGCCAAAACTCGCTCGTAACTCACTCAATTTCACCTCTAATCAACAACCCGAAGGCTTCATTGAAAAGGCCAAGAGCATCTGGTTTGCAAGCTAAAGAAGTCCATTTATGGGCTAAAGGAAGCAATCTGTGCTTGGAATCAGTGTTTCGATCAAGTTATAAAATCCTACGATTTTGATCAAAACAATTTCGAAAGTTGTGTGTATAAAATGCATGATGGAACTGCCTTGGTATTCTTGGTACTATACGTAGATGACATTCTGCTCATCGGGAACGATGTAAAGATGTTGTCAGACGTAAGGGCATGGCTGTCAAAACAGTTTGATATGAACGACTTAGGGGAAGCCGGTCACGTCCTAGGGATCAAGATCACTCGAGATCGCAGGAAAAGAATGATCGGGCTTTCGCAAACCTCATATATAGACACCGTTTTGAAGTGATTCAGCATGCAAGATTCCAAGAAAGGTTTTGTACCTTTCAGACACGGAATCCATTTATCCAAGGAGATGTGTCCCAAGACACAAGAGAAAATAGATGACATGAAGGGCGTTCCTTATGCTTCCGCTGTAGGAAGCCTCATGTATGGAATGCTGTGTACGAGACTGGATATCTGCTTTGTCGTAGGCATGGTGGCTAGATATCAAAGTAACCCTGGGAAAGAGCATTGTACTGCAGTTAAGAACATTCTGAAGTATCTGAAGAGGACACGGGACAAAATATTAGTTTATGAATCAGACAGTCTAATCCCCATCGGTTATACGGACTCAGATTTTCAATCAGACATAGACTCCAGAAAGTCAACCTCGGGTAGTGTGTTTTGCATGGGGGAGGAGCCATGACATGGAGAAGCGTTAAGCAGAAATGCATCGCCGATTCTACCATGGAAGCCGAATATGTAGCTGCTTGTGAAGCAGCGAAAGAAGCGGTTTGGCTCAATAACTTCCTGGTGGACTTGGACGTCGTTCCGGATTTGCCCAGCACGATCACGGTTTAGTATGATAATGCCGGAGCAGTTGAAAATTCTAGGGAACCGAGAGCCCACAAGGCCAGCAAACACATAGAAAGAAAATACCATCTTATACGAGAAATCATTAAGAGAAGAGACATAGAGGTAACAAAGATAGCGTCCGAAGACAACCTAGAAGATCCATTCACAAAGGGTCTGCCTTAGAGTACATTCGAGAGACATGTGGAAGGAATGGGTGTCAAGAGTGTTGCCAATCTGCTTTGAGTATAAGTGGGAGAAATATTATTAGGTTCGTGTAGGGTGACATTAGATGTCATATAGAACACGAGACATGTTGTAGTATACTTAAAAGTAGACTTTGAGTATAAGTGGGAGATTGTTGGGGTTATACTGAAAAGTATGTTTTTACTTTGTATAACCAAACTGAATTTCTTATTTATTTTACTGAAATAAATTATTTATCGCATGTTGTATTAAATATGAATGAATGTTATATATATTTACTGCATACCCGTTCGATAAGTCAGTACGTGTTACGTTGTAGTTAATTTGGTGATACCAGATCACAGAAGATCAAATTAACAGTTCCTCGTGACTAAGTACAAATTCAGAACCCCAATGGAAATGAACAATCCATCATGAAAGGTTGAAGTGTAAGGCTCGGATTGGCTTGTCTTGACCAAGAGATTACACTAGTGCATGATGATGCGCTGAATAGGACCTACAAGAGGATAAATTCTTCGGTACTGAATATACAAGAATTAGACCTCAGTGGTTCGTTATTTCTTAATCTTCGTCCCTTAAATAGGATCGTGCGAAATTAATAACTATTGCTTTGTCTTATGATGGGAAGAGAATCAATGTGATTCGATACCTTGTATCTTGGACAATATTATTAATTACATGACGTTTGCTAAGATTTAATACGGAGAATCGCGTGCAAGTACGGCTTGCTTGATTTGTCCCCTTGGTGGGCTCAGAATATTTATCATACCAAATCTTGCAAGTGGAAATTTATTTCCGGTATGGATAATAATGTTGAGTTGTCTTTACTCCAAGGACAAAGATATTAATTAATATAAAGTCTGTTCAGTGGCTTAATTAATTAATGGATTAAGATAATCTTAAACACGGGAAATAATGACCGGGCGCCATATTATTGTGAAGTCGTAATGTGGGTTAAGATGGATAGTTCAATATTAATTTTATAGTGGAGTAAATTAATATTAATGGGCTTGAATAATATTTTGGCTAAATATTAAAGCTTCATAGCCCATTGGAGGTCCAATCTTAATTCTCCTAAAGGCCCCTCAAATAGCTCAAATTAAAGTCCAATTAATGAAAAGGAGAAGAAAATATTTTGCCTATTTTTCCTAATTATTTTCGAAAAATATGAGTAGGAGAGAAAAAAAAAATTCTTGATTTTCTTGAAAAGATCTTATGGAATAAATATTCTTGAGATACAAGTTTATCCCATAAATTCAAGAAAGGAAAAAGATCTCATTTCTTCCTATTTGATATGATATTTTCGAAAATAATGGACAAGAAAGGAGGAGGAAATTTTGTTGGGAGATATTTGGGAAATAAAATATATTGGATATATTCTAGATTGTGTCTTGAGGAAGAATCAAGGAAATTTCCCAATGACCAACAAAGCCCTAATTTTCGTCCCCCTAGTCCTATAAATAGGGGATGAATTTTTCATCCCCAATGAAATTCCATGTGTTGGAAAAATTAGAAATCCACAAAGGTGGTGGCCAAATATTTTATTTTCTCCTTAAAATTAAAATCGTTAGTTGATAATCCTCCCACCGGATTACGTTCGTAGACTTGGGACATATTTGAGAAGGCACTCTGGGTTGATCCATCGTCTCAACGGTTGTCTCTACAAGAGGTACGTAATCTCGTAACTCCTAGATTCCGCATGCTTAGGATTACGTGAATTACGTGTACGCATGATGTTTATTTTCTTATTAATTTTTTATGTTGAATTGGTTTAGGATTAATTCATGTTAGTAATTAATTAATTAATTTAAATATGTATTTAAATTCACCTCGAATAGATCCGGGCACCCCTAATTTCCCAACAGAGCCTGTATCAGAACGGACAGAAACTGGAGCTCACATCAACAATCACCCAGAACAGGCTGAAGAAGATGATCCGATGGATCTGGATCAGAATGAAGACAATCAGAATGCTGGTGCAGAAAGTTTTGATCTCAGAAATTATAGCCTTGCCAGAGACAGACTCAGAAGGCAGATACACCCTCCCACCAGATTTGGACAGGCAGATATGGTGTCTTATGCTCTTGTCACTGCAGAGGAAATAGAGTATCAAGAGCCTCAAAGCTATAAAGAGGTTATTTCAAGTGATGATAGTGATAAATGGATTGTTGCTATGACTGAAGAAATTCAGTCACTCGAGAAGAATAACACATGGGTTCTGGTGGATAAGCCAAAGCAGCAGAAGACAGACAACTGTAAATGGATCTTCAAAAGGAAAGTTGAAGTAAGCACTTCTGAAAGTGTGAGATTTAAAGCTAGACTGGCTGCAAGGGGGTTTACTCAGAGGGAAGGAATTGATTTCAATGAAGTGTTTTCTCCAGTTGTGAAGCATTGTTCAATCAGATTGTTGCTATCAGTGGTGAATCAGGAAGATCTGGAGCTTCAGCAACTAGATGTGAAGACTACATTTCTACATGGAGATTTAGTAGAAACCATCTACATGCAACAACCTGAGGGCTTCATTACTTCAGGAAATGAGAACAAAATGTGTTTGCTGAAGAAGTCCTTGTATGGGTAGAAGCAAAGCCCAAGACAATGGTACAAGAAGTTTGACAACTTTATGTTATCAGTGGGGTTTCAGAGATGTAGTTATGACAATTGTGTGTATCTAGAGAAGCAGGGTGATCAGGTTGCTACATATCTCTTACTATATGTGGATGATATGCTCATTGGTAGTAAAAACATGAGTAAGATCAACAGTTTGAAGGGTAAATTGAGTGGAAAGTTTGACATGAAGGACTTGGGGAATGCCAAGAGGATTCTGGGCATGGATATCTTAAGAGACAGGAAAGCTAGGAAGCTATTCTTATCTCAGAAAGACTATCTTCAGAAAGTGTTGAAAAGATTTCAGATGCATCAATCAAAGGCTGTGAGTACACTCTTAAGTCAGCAGTTCAAATTAACCAAGGCTCAATCACCTAAAACTGAGTTGGAAAAAATACAGATGAGTAAGGTTCCTTATGCTAATGCAGTGGGAAGCATCATGTATTCTATGGTTTGCAGCAGGCCTGACCTGGCACATGCTATCAGTTTAGTAAGCAGGTTCATGGCTAACCCTGGAAGACCTCATTAGGAAGCACTGAAGTGGATCATGAGATATCTGAATGGATTATCAGATTTAGGTCTCATGTTTGAAAAGTCAGAAGATGTGGGAAATCCACTTCAGGGGTTTGTTTACTCTGATTTTGCTGGTAGTGTGGACACAAGGAAATCTCTCAGTGGATATGTGTTTACTTTGTATGGTACTGCTATCAGTTGGAGAGTTGTTCTTCAGTCAGTAGTGGCACTCTCCACAACTGAAGCAGAATACATGGCTATGACAGAGGCAGTCAAGGAGGCAATGTGGTTGAAAGGGATTTTGAAGGAATTTGGGATTCTGCAGAAAGTTGTTACTATCAAGTGTGATAATCAAAGTACTCTTCACTTGGTTAAACATCAGATTTTTCATGAGAGGTCTAAGCATATTGATGTTCGGCTTCATTTTGTTAGAGATGTGGTGGAGAAGAACATTGTTGCTGTAAGCAAAGTCTCTACTGAAGACAATGCTGCTGATATGTTCACTAAGGCCCTGCCTAGCTCAAAGTTCCAACACTGCCTGAGTTTGATCCAACTCAGGTCAGTGTGTACTCTCTAAAGTCAGAGAGAGAACTTGGGGAAAGGATGGGATGATCATTGCATTGAGGTGGAGAATTGATGATGTAAATGCAATATCTGGAATAAAACCATACTGATACTATTCAGGATCAAAGCTAATATTGTGGAGGTTACTCTTCAGCACTAACGGGTTCAGGAGAGTTGTTCAGGTCCACTGAGTTCATCAGGATGGACAAATGTTACTGAGTTCTTCAGGACTACTGAATACTTAGGATGATAAAAGTATGCTGAGTGGTTCAGGATGGTAAAACCTGCTGAATGGTTCAGGACGGAAAAGTCTACTGAGTTTCTCAGGATGGAAAGAAGCTCTGAGTTTGTTAGTGACCGTTATTAAAAGCGGGCAACGGAGAGGAGATAAAAGCAGATTACACGCTACCGTGATACATTACGGGTTGTTAGGGGGTTTTGGGTTCTATATATAGTGATGTTTTAGTCATTGATTAATAAGCAGCTATTCTTGTAATCCTTAGAAGAGATATTAGAGAGAGAAATCATTTGGGAATCATTGAGAGAGCATAGTTCGATTAGAGATTCAAAGTTCATAATCACATCGATTAGAACTTGGTGAATGCTCTGAAGTTGAGCAGATTGTATCTTGTATTCTTTGATTGAGTGATAGTAATATCGTCCTTGATCCTCCGTGGATTGAGATCAAATTGATCGAACCACGTAAAATCGTTGTTGCGTTCTTGTTCGTGTGTGTTGTTAATTTTCTGGTAATCCGTGCTAAGTGTATTAGTTGCAGATAGAAAAGGTATTAGTTGATTCGACCCTTTATCTAACAAAGTAGTTATAATCAATTATATATTTCATCATGATGCATCATTAATTACATAAAATTTTGTCAACCCTCTTAGTTTGAAAAGTTGTTCCCGCATTGCTAATCCCTTAAGTCATGAAAACAATAAATGTATTTGCTTAGATTTAAACTTACGGCATAGCTATAGAAGTGTGAACGAATTGAATTAATGAATGACCAAGATGCTGAGATTATAAGTATAAAATGGTTCATATCCCTAATTTTTTCATATGAAATGATCATTTATTTTTTTACTTTTGAGAGAAAAGGACTTTCATTAATAATGAAATGAGAAGTACAAAGTACAAGTCCAGTTCTCTAGGCAACCGATCGAAACAATGATCGAACAACTCCTACCTCGATCCAATCGTGAGAAACGGAGGAGGATGGAACCACTATGCCCACAACCAAGGTATAAGCACATGAACAAAAGAGCTCCACGCTAAGACTTAATCCAAGTCCGGAAAGATAACCGTGATCGCGCCAACCAAAACACAACAAACCAGTAAAATCTAGAAACGGGAAGACGACAAAACAGATAGACAACAAACCCGAAAAGGGAGGAAATCACACAACTATAACGGGAACGGATCCCCTGCTGGGTGCCCAAACTAGCAGGGAATGCAGGGCAAGCAATACGTCGCTGTTTGGGTTCCTTTTCCTTAAAAAAACTATTTTTTGATACACATGGTATATAAAACACGTTTCAGTGCTTATTTTAAAAAAATAAAAAAGAAAAAGGAAAAATAGGATATGGTAAAGCTTGTTCCTATTTACATGGGATAAAAATAAAAACATGGGATAGAAAATAGGAACACAATAAAATGCTTGTAAATTTGAATCTTCATTAAATATTTTAATTTGAATCTACATAATATATCAATTCTTGTATGAGTTATTATTGACCTATATTATATTATGTATATGTATTGAAAAATGGCTAAGTCTCTATACACCTAGGTGCATCGTGTACTCATAGTGCATTTTAGAATCATGCAACTTATTTACACTGAATCGTGCAATTATTAATATGAAAAAAAATCGTGCAATTATTAATACTCATAGTGCAACTTATTTACACTGAATCGTGCAATTATTTACACTGAATCGTGCAATTATTTACACTGAATCATGCAACTTATTTACACTGAATCGTGCAATTATTAATATGAAAAAAATAGTTGCACGATTTAGTATAAATAAGTTACACTTTTCAGTATAACAAGTTGCACGATTCTAAAATGCACTATGAGTGTATGGTGCACCTGAATGGACATGAATCCACTGTTGAAAAATTTATGTTAAATCTATTTGAAAAAAATAAAACAACAGAAAAAAGAAAAGGAAAAGGAAAAGGAAAAAAAAATCCTTATTAAATACAAAATTTAAAAATAAAATAAAACTAAGAATAAATTAAAATATTTAATGAAGATTTCAAATTTCCAAGGTTTACCTTATCCTATTTTTCCTCCTTTTTTTTAAATAAGCATTGAAACGTGTTATATTGTACTAATATTCCATGTGTATCAAAAAATACTTTTTTTTAAGCAAACGGAACCCAAACGGCGACATATTGCTAGCCCTGCACCCCCTGCTGGTTTGGGCACCCAGCAGGGGATCCGTTCCTCAACTATAACCCCTAACTAGGAGAAAGTGGAGAGGTGTAAAGAAATCTAAATCCTAAAATACAAAATAAAACACATATTAAAAATTCGACGGACCGATTTGCCCATCGATTGTCGTGACTTCGATAGGAGAGATCGATCCACCGAACAAGTCACGACCTCTAAGCTACTCTCAAAATGGCAGGTTGCGTACTTGCGATGAAGCAGATTGAAGCGGTGGGCTGAGGCGGTGTACTGAGGCGGTATGTTTTTGTTTAGAGAAGTAGAGAGAAGGCAGAGAAAATTTTGTAGAGAGATAAATATTAAAATATTACTCACATTCAATTAATAAGTGTACCGTGTTCATGCGAATAGAATGTCACGTGAAACTTATTTACAGTAAAAGTGATTATTATAATCATATCCCATATTTTACTAAATAATATTACTTGTTTTTAACCCCATTTCCGTTTCGGGCGTCTCATACTTGACTATCACTTTCCTTAAATAGAAATACTCACTTTATCACTTTATCATATAAAATACTAATAAACAACTCTTTTTAACCCCAACTACCCATCACTTTATCAAATAAAATACTAATAAACAATTCTTTCTAACCAACACTTTATCATTTTTTGTTAAAAACCGAGCACACAGTAATATGGTAATCGAGTTTGGGACGGAGGTAGTATTACTTATTTTTATTAGTGTGCAACCAGTTTTATATCTCAATGTCATTTTCCATATTTTAAATATATTTTAATTTTTGAATCTTTAACATATGTATTCAAAATAATGTCATATATTAATAACTAAAAAAATAGGATTCCGTGTAATAAGCTTTTGATATTCAGCAACCTCGGTTAAAAAATAATCGCAAAAATCCAAACATTTATCTATCCAGTCATGAGATAGATCAGCAGCAACTCCGCCGATACGAAAAAAATTATGCATCATGCGCATCCCGGTAGCAGCTTCAAATAGGTCATATATCAATTCTCGTTCTCAAAAAATATAGAAGAAAGGAGTTCATACCTAAATATACGCCATAAAAGGACCAAGCCATAACAAATGGGAAGCGATACGACTCAACTCTAACATAATAGCTCTGATATAGCTAGTACCTAAAATACAGTGTAACACTGAAAACTAAACAAAATGATGTCATTCGCATGATTTAACGCTAAAAAATTATTAACAGTATCATGAAAATCCAACATTGGACAGGAGTTTATGTGTTATATGTTTGATAAGTTGAATGCATGACAAGTGAAATATAAAAAAAATTCCAACGACTCATTATAATTATGGGTTCATCTATTAAAGATAGAGAAGGTGGAATATTATTAAAATATAATAAATTGATTAGATCTTGTATGCACCAGGTGCATGATGCACTCCATAATGTATTTTAGAAACATATAACTTGTTGCACTAAAACATTCAACTTGTTACACTGAAACGTGAAACTTATTTTACTAATACAGATTGCTTGTTTCAGTATAACAATTTGTATGTTTCAGTGCAAAAAGTTGTATGACCCTAAAACACACTATGTAGTGCATGGTGCACAAGAAACCCACTCTTAAAAATTAGTGGAGAAGAATAGAACTGTCATACATGATATCCTACCCGTTTCAGATTTGGTTCAACATTTGTCCAAAAGGTTTGTCCAAAATTAGTTTCAACATTTTTTAAAATGACAATAAAATATAAAAATTTACTTTAAACCATACCCATTAAACATTTCAAAACTATATAATATTTAATTATTTTCCTACTCAAAAGTCAACTTTATTTCATTTAACTTACAGATTATTTTATCATTCAGTTTTTATCCAAATTAAATTAACTAATAATAATCAGGCAAACTTTTAGGCAAAATCAAATTGTTCTATTTCAAAATCTCTATAATCTTAATAACTCTAATTTTAAATTTAATCTCAATCGTGCATCTATTTTTTTTTTAATAATATCTACTCTACATTACATGTGATATTATAAATTTTATAAGAAGATATGTTAATAATCAACTTCTTATAGATATACTAATAATCAAATTCTAAAAAAATATAATTGATTTCAAGATATATATGCTAATAATTAAAACTAGAAGATATAATCTATTTTATAATTTCTATAAATATCAAATTTACAATTATTATTGAGTAGGTCTCATGTGCACGCGGGTGCACCGTGCACTCATAGTGCATTTTAGTAGCATGCAACTATACAAAATAGAAACGTGCAACTATTCCAAACAGAAACATGCAACTATGTTCTCATATTAGCAATTGCACTTTCTTTGTAAATAAGTCGCACTTTTCAGCATAACAAGTTTCACGCTTCTAAAATGCACTATGAGTGCACAGTGCACCCCGGGTGCATACAAGACCTAGCCATTATTATTTTATTCTATTCTTTTGTCTACTTATTATTTTACAATTCTCAATTTTTTGTCCTACCCTTTTTTTTTCCTTCTTATTCACATGATATTTTTTTGCTTTTGATGTTCGATTTTTTATTTTGTAGGATTTTTATTTTTTACTTTTGATGTTCGATTTTTTGCTCCATAGGAATTTTTCTTATTTTACAACAAATGGTACGGTGATATCAATTTTATAGTTCATGTTGATTAAAGTTGATTGTTATTATTTTACATCAAACAGTCTGGTGATATAATTATTCTCTGTGTATCAATCTTATAGTTCATGTTGATTAAATTAACTGCTACACAATTTATGTTGGGTTTAATTATTTCTTTTGCAAGTAATACTTACTAAAATTATAAATCTATTTTATTAAAGGTATCCTATATGATTTTCTTGATATATGTTTACCCAGTGTTATATTTAGTCACGCTTGATTATGTGTTAATATTAACTTGAAAAGTTACACATCTATTGTCAATATGGATTGATTTTAACTAAATTATTGTCTTCTTGAAACTTGATTATCGGCGAGAATTTTGTAATAATTAGATGGATAATTTAAAATTATACTTGAGATTTAATCTAATTCAAATTATTTAATGAAAATTTATTTCTATAAAAGTTTCACCAATCGAAATAGAGTTATAACTTTTATGTAAAATTATATGAATGCAAAATCTTTAATAGCTACAATTAGATCTAATTCGTGAATATTTTTCAAAGAATTAGAAAAAATTGCATATGTCCATTTTTCACCTTAGAAATTCCAAAATTAAATAACACAATAGATTAACAATACACATATAAAATATATATAGTTTAATATTTATATTAAAAAATGAATAAATGAACTAAAGATAAGATTATATATATAGAATGCATTATTTTGGTTCAATTTCCAATTTTTTGATAATTTTACTTTAAAAATTAAAACTGAAAATAAAAAAATATAAAATTAAAAACCAAAAAATCGAACCAAATATCAAAATAAATCGAACCAAAATGTTATTTTAATTCGATTTGCCTCGATTTTTTTATTTTTATCGAATAGTGCTCAGCCTGACCCCTAAATTCATTACTACTCCCCGCGTAACGTTGGTAAGACTGCAGTGTCGGTGCATTTGGAGGTGGAGCCCACCCACCGAAATAAAAAACAATGAATAGCCGTGAAACGCGCTTTTTCCTTCTTTTTCTCGAAACTACATGTGACTCCATGCTGTGTGACAGCCCACACACGCTTCTTTCATTATATCCCATCTCCTCACTTCCCCTTTTTCACCCGAGTCCAGATTCAGACTAGACAGAAAATCCAAGAACCCCATCTTAAAAAAGGAATAGAAATTCCGATCTTCAACACAAAAAATGGCGAAAATCATGCTAGTTCTGCTTGCTCTGTTCATCGCAGCCACCGTTTCTGCTGCTCATTTCGCTAGTGACCCATTTTTGCTGCAGGGTTCTGTTTACTGCGATACTTGCCGCTGTGGCTATGAGACTGACGCATCTAAACCCATCGCCGGTAATCATCACACTCTTTTACTCTCTGTATCTCACTCGCACAATGTGCTTTTTAGATCTGGGTGTTTTGAACTTTTTTGTGTATCGTGCGCATTTTGTTAGATCTGTGAAATTTGGTGTTCATCTTGGACGAATCAGGGGTTATAATTGATTGTATGGTTAAGAATGTCCGTTGGATTGTTAATTTGTTTAGAGTTCTTGCACAGGGGTGTGATTTAACTCGAGTTATGAATTGGGAAGTTATTTGGATTTGGTTTTCTTTAGGGGCTTTTAGTTGCAGATAAACTGTTTGATGAAATACTTGACTGGAAGGGGTTTAATCCATGCTTGAGCACGTATATATATGTTGGCTCAGCCTAAAATAGTTGTCAATTGTTAAAATTGTTGTACCCCTGTTCATGAAATCACATCAAAGTTAGATCCATTAGAATTAACTTATCTCATCCTGTTTAACCTGATGTTTGCACTTGATTTTCAAGTGTTCTTTAGCTTTTGCTTTTTGCAGATTTTATTGTAAGTGGGGGAATTGTCGATGATATAGTAAAATTGCAAAGAAAATAGAAGTAATTATATAGTCAACGCTCTAAAACTTTTGAATTTGGAATGAACACTCAACTATACATACTTTTGATTAAGAGTAATTTTTCCCACAAGTTGGAATTTCTATCACTCCTTCAATAGCAAAAGCCATTGCAAACACTCAAATTCTTCAATGAGAATGTGAATGAGAATGAAAATGAATATAGGGCACAACTATGTTGCTTAATGAGAAAATAATAGATGGTCAATTCACCTTTGTCATACTTCATATGAGGTAATGAAACTTATAATAAGGTAATCAGTATTTAGTTTTGCACCAGTTGAGACGTGCTCATAATTTTTTTTGTCTCCACTTATACCTAGATCAGAGCAAAACCCCTACAAATATAACTATCGTTCTCATTGTAATTCACTATCCAATGATTCACATTCCCATGAAAGAATCTGAACCCAACACCCACTCAATTCCTCGAACTAAACTAATCAACATTTATCAATGGCAGGTGCTGTTGTTAAAGTTGAGTGCAGAAAAAGGACGAGCTCCGAAGTCACATACGAGAAAGAGGGCGTAACCGACTCAGCCGGGAAATACAATATCCTGGTGGAGAGAGACTGTGGTGACGACTACTGTGATGCCATGTTGGTGAAGAGTTCCGACCCAGAATGCAGCTCCCCTAATGCTGGCCGAGACAAGGCACGTGTCATCCTAACACGCAACAACGGAATGAACTCCAACACTCGGTTTGCCAACCCGTTGGGATTCCTCAAGAACACCGCCTTGGCTCAATGCCCTCAGATCCTCATGAAGTACCAAGAAAATGAAGATGTTTGAGATATGTTGTTTTAGCAAATTATTAAAAGTAAACTCCACGTTGTTTCTTTTATTTATGTGTTGTATTTTCATCCTTGATCAACTTGTACGTTTAGTTTACTTGGATTGTGGCTTCAACTGTGTTGAATTGTTGTATTGATTCTTATATAATGATATAAATGACTTAATTTATTATCTCCCTTGCAATGTTTTATAAAGTTGGACACAATGGTGCTTGATTGGAACCAGTTAAACTGAACTTTTGCTGCATTAGATCAACCAATTCATGTTTTTGTTTCATGTCTGCTTACTGAATTCATCACTTTTTTTTCATGCAAGGTAGAGTTTTATTTAACATGATAGCAGATTAGTTCCATCAAGTGTCTGAATGTCAAATGGTCCATCAAGTCATGAACTAAATGAAGAAAAGAATCATTGATTTCTTGATGGATCTTCTCCCAGTACCAGTATCTCCCTTACGACCATCATCTTCACCAATTCTTCCATTATAATCATCTTCACCAATTCTTCCATCATGATCATGAAAATGATGATGATGATGATGATCTGCAACAATTCTTCCATCATGATTTGGAAGAAAAAAATAGGATTGTACTTCTTTCCTCTGATATTGTTGTAACATCATCCTCAACCTCTTTGCTAATTAATCTTAGTACAAGTAGCCAGTTTCTTAACCGTGTTACTACTAATTTATTAATGATTTATAAATATTATGTGCATTGAACTTGATGTCATTTCACTACAAGAAAATAAAGAATTGATTACGGAATTTTTCAACTTGGAAACACAATTTCTAACAAAAGTTATTTTGTCCTTAAATAGTAAGGATTTCAAATTAGTATACTTGATTCATTTTCACTTAGATACATTTGGTCTTAAGAAACAATATTCGGCTCACGAAATGAGACCCTATAACGATCTCTCGTAGACAAGGGCGGATCCGTTTGAGGGCTGGGCCGGGCTGTAGCCCGCCCTAATTTTTGGGGGAAAAAAATTATCATTATAAAAAAAAATATATAACCTACCTCAATAGGAGTCAAACCCATGACCTTTCAACAAATATTAGCAACAGTTGACCACTAAGCTACCTCAATCTTTGTTAATATTTTGCAAAGTATATGTAAAATTTTGTTCAAGCTTTCAACCCGCCCTACATTTTGATCCTGGATCCGCCCTTGCTCGTAGATTGATCGACTGAGGAGCCAACAACATGGTAAGAGGAGGTAGATGAGTTTATTCTTTTCTCCAGTGTCGCATGATAATTCCTTATTAATTTTTGATTATGTGTCATTTAATAGAAAAGTCATTGAATTTGATAATACATGCATGTGAGATATTTATGTCGTCCAATGAAAAGATGACACGTGGATCATTGGCCATGTCTTGAGCAAGCAGAAGACTGATTGAGTGGGCCGAGTTAGTAGAGAAAGGGCTTGGGCCTGGTTAGGAGGCCCATGACCTTGATATTCAAGTGGACTGGAAGAGTCTCTAGCTATTGGGCTCGAGGGAGAACAAAACCCAGTGAAGGAAGGTAGGCCTAGAAGAAGGGCTCCAGGGAGACAACCTGGGCCCAGAGATTAAAGTTTTAGGGGACTGAACCAAGTTTAGAATATGAATTTAAGCAGATTGGGCCCGGGGGGGGTTCAGTTTAGGGAGTGCTTTTAGTTGGGTTAGTGGACGATTGAGGCAAGGGATAATCAGAACCATGAATGGGAGGAGATCAACGACTAGAAGACCTTAATCTGCATGAGTTAAGTAGTGGGCTGAAGAGGGCAACTCTCCGACGTGTTTTTCAGGTACCTACGTGGCATTGGAGGATTTTCCACGGTCAAAGCTCGAAGTTCTTCAGGATTCAACGATCGAACCCTTGTTGAATTTTAAGTCATCTCCTGACCACTTTTTTGCACATCACATTCATATATAATTAGAGCTGATAATTCAGGTCCCCGATTCAACCCAACCCATTGGGCCAATTTATATCCTTGGGTTGAGTTAGGCCGGTCCAAACTCTTATTGATTCTGTAAAAATGTAGCTTAACCCAACTTTATTTTGATAGCGGGTCAATGGGCCAGCCTAGCCCAACATTTTAATTTTCTTTTTTATTAAAAAATATATATGAGTTAAATTTAAATTTTTGGTGACAAAATTAGCACAATTAAAAATACTATCTCGTCTAGAATCCATACACATAATATATGAAGGCAATTGAACATTTTATCACGAACAATGATTTATTTTGAATCAAAGCACATAATTAAAAAAAGTTTAATATATTCAAACAGACAGGATCCTTCAACAAGAACACAATTTTGAAAATACAAAGTCTAATTCCTAATAAAAATGATAGTATTTATGTAAAAAATTAAAATATCGGGTCAATCGGGCTCCGCCCATTAGCCCACGGGCCACATGGATCGGGCCAAATAGACCTGGGGCTTTTTGGGCCTATATATAATTAATTTTATAGTTATCGTATATTTACCGTCGGGTTGGCTAGGCCGGCCATCAAGCTGAGCTCACATTGTTGACTATATATAATATTTTGAGTTTAAAATCCGTATAATACTATCTGAACAACGTTTCTCTCTCACTCTGACTCATATACTGTACAATTTATTATGTTTAATTAAAATTATTTTTATACAATATATTATGTTTATTTAGGATTTTTTTTTTAAAATTAGAACATACATAGAAAGTAGAAACAACTAAAAGAGATTAGAAATAAAATTTACTTCGTTCCTTAATTTTTTCTTTTTTTGCTTTACTTTAAATTTTCTAGTATCACATAACCTTTTTTATTTGGAGGTCGCTATTAATCATATTAATGCGATTGATATACTCCCTTCAATTCATAATGATTGTTGTTTTAATTTTTTAGGTAAAACTTAAAAAAAAAAACTATAAAATGATACATGTAACCTTATTAATTACTCTATTAAGTTAGTATTAGAATTGTGCAAATTTGATATTAAGTTTAGTATTAGAATTGTGCAAATTTGATGAGATAATTGAAATAAGGGTAGAAGAGGAATAAAAAGGAAAAAATATGTTACAATCATTAGAAACAAATACTCTCCTCTAAGACAACAATCATTATGAATCATATGAATCAGATGAAGTACATTATTAAGAGAAAAACCCCAATTTTTAGCTCATTCTCATTTAAAAAGTTCTTTTTTATCAAGATTTTTAATTTCATTCTTTTTTAGCCAAGAAAATAATTTTTTGGGCAATTACACCCTTAATGAAGTCAACAAAAAATTTAAAAAGATGGCGGTACGGGCTTCATTAAATAGTATTACGAGGTTAATATATTGTAGTATGAACTTAATTAAATTGTGGTACAAACTTAAAAATGAAGGTACGAGTTGAATTAAATTGTGGTACGGGCTGAAATAATGGTGGTACGAGGTTAATTTAATAGTGGTATAAATTGAAGTGATAGTAGTACGGAGTTGAAATAAGTTTAGTACGGGGTTGATTGAATGTGGTGCAGGTTAAAATGACGTGGTACGAGATGTATATATGGTGGTACATACTAAAATAATGAAAGAATAAAAAAAGGGTAGAGTTGAAAAAAAAAAATTCTCTTAACTAAAAATGAATGATTACAAGTTTTGTGATACAAAAGAAGTTTCAGACTATTTATAAACTCATCCCCACTATTAATAATCATTAGCTCATATTTTACACATTTGTAATGCTCATGTTACAGTATTATAACACTAAATTATCCTTAAACAAATGAATGTACCTACTATATGATCATTAAGTACATAATTAACGTCACTGTAACAGAGTGTTTTTCAAAACGTGAAAAATGTCCCGTCGATCTCCTTTTTTCCACAATTTCATCCTATTCTTAATTTGCGCACACTATCTGTGACTAAATGACTACTCAACCACCATCCAGCGGCAAACAGTCAAAATAATACTACCCCACTTTCAAGATTAAAATTAATTAAAAAGTACACTCATTAATTCAGAACATCCTAATTCCAATATTTCACATTTTTTACCATATATTTTATTAATACGTCGGTCTATGAAGTATGAACGCATCTGTCCCACGACAAACACTTTTTAAAAGGAAAAAAAAAAGCTTATTCAAAAATAGACATCTCAGACCTCAGTCCAATATTTTCCATAAATGTATATATTAAATGACGCCCGCTTGCCATTCAATTAAATAATCTTTTTATTCATGTATATAAACCCCTTAGAAATTCCATATCCATCGAATCATACATGCAACTCCCAAAAATACAATAAAAATTAAACCCCGCCCAACAAACCCTTCTTAAAAAAACAATACAATGATTCAAAACGCACCAAAATCACTCTTCCTAAACTACGTCGTTTTGATCGCCATGCACCTAAAATCAGCATGGGATCTTCTTCTTTGCCTATAATTTTTCCAACACTCGAATATCAATCAACCCGAATGTATCGATGATTTTAATGTCACGTGTTACAAAGACATTGCTGGCGGCGAATACAGAGAGGCGGAAGAAGAATGCGCTATTTGCTTATGCAAGATGGACGAAGACGACGAAATTAGAGAGCTGAGATGTGATCATTTGTTCCATAGGGCTTGTTTGGATGGGTGGTTGGGTTGTAGCGGCATGACATGCCCAGTGTGCCGGAATAGATTAAGGACGCCGTCCTTTGTGGCGGAGATTCACCGGGAAGTGGTCTATTTTGACTTCTCCGCCGCCGATGGTGGAGGCGGGGATATATAGGAGTATATATATAATTACAAAGTCTAGTTTTCATACATGAAAAAACTTTAATTTACAATCAAATTCTGTAATTGGTGAAGGTAAGACAAAATTGAGTGGTTCATGGTTCATTCGGCCCCAGTGGTTCATGGTTCACCCGGCCCCAATATATCATAATTTAAGATTCATTATTTAGTGTTTAAGGTGTAGATGGTTGATTTAGGACAATTTTATAGATTTTCATACATGAAAATTTTCACACTAGACCTACTCATATATATAATATATATTACGTGCTAGCTTTGAGGTGTTTGGTGGTTAATTTCTTGTTTTTGTGTGCATGCATTCTTATGAACCCTGTGTATACTCATTAATTGCAGGCTCTTTGTTGATATGAGACTCATAACTATGAATATGGTGTTGGAAATTTGGTTTTGAGAGTGTTCTAGCACTCAAGGTTGACCAAATTATTGAGGAATTAAAACGTTGAATTTTTGTAAATTAAACGTGACGAACGTGTTCTACTCGCGGAGTAGATGATCGTGGTATATTTAATATCTCAAAACCGAATTTCGGTGAGTGAGAAATTAATTAAAGAAAATTAGACATTAATGTTCTAGTGAGAGAGTAATTGGTGGGTGAGTGTTGACCAAGTGTAGTTTACCCACTCATCCCACATTGGAAACAAGAAGGGAAGTTTTCTAGTATAAATAGAAGATTATGGTCATGTTCTCCAAAATGGTGCATGGGGACCCTAACCATGAACCACACACGCGCGGGCGCGCGAGCACGCCCCGCCCCTCTCGGGCCCGGGTTCTTGGCAATTGACAATTGGGCTTTGGGGCCCATCTATCTTTTTAGATACCCAAAATTTTAATTGGGCCAATTATTTTGGGTCATTTATTTTTTGGACTTAATTAGTTGGGTGGCCCATCCGGAATTGGGTCGGCCCAGGAGTCAAGACTTATACGTGCTCGAATTCAAGCTTATCCACGTTCGACGAGAGTATTATTTCAGTGGTGCTACTGAATTAATACTGTGAACCGTTTTACCTTTTGGGGCAATTACGCACGATCCTGTGAGCACTATCCAGAGCGTATTTTGTCTTGCGGGGAAAAGGATTTTCTCTTGACTCGGTTCATTTTTATTGCTTTACGTTATCTTGTGTGTTGCGTTTCTATTTTGCAGTATTAGATTATTGCTAATTGTTGGGAGATGAATTTGTTGGGGAATAAGTTGCACAGATCTATTCGGGGTGAATATTTAAATACAAATTTAATTCTTATAATTATTACTAGCATGAATTAATCCTATATTAATTCAAATAATAATTCAACAACATATCATGCATATAATTAAATCACGTAAATCCTACGCATGCGGAATTCTACGAGTTTACGTGAACGTACCTCTTGGGATGGCAATGGTGTGGCTGATTAGACTAACCAAAAGAACTTCCCAAGTATTCCCTTAACCCTTGTTCGACTATCCGGTGGAAGGACACTTGTGAACAATTAACAAAAGAAAAATAAATTATGTTGCACCACCTTTGTTGATTTACTAATTTTTCGAGCACATGGAATTGTACTTGGAAATGAAAGAATCATCCCCTATTTATAGATAGGTGTTGGGCGAAAATTTGGGAAGAAAAACAATGTGGGAGAACCTTTTCTCGATCTCCAAGAAATCTTGAATATATCTCTTATATTCTTTTTCCCATAATTATAATATTCCACAAAAATCCCACCTTATCAATATTATGGAATTTTCGAAAAATATAGAGTCCAAGATTCCAAGATTTGGATCTTCTTGAATTTATGAGATATTCTTGTATTTCAAGAAATACATATCTTCCATAATATTTTTTTCAAGAAAATCAAGAAAATCTTTCTTGCCCACTATATTTCAAAATTTTCGAAATCTCTATTATGAATAACCAAGTGGGAGATTTCTTGAATTTAATGAGATAATCTTGTATTCCAAGAATACATATCTTCATTCCATAACAAAATTCAAAGAAAATCTTTCTCCCCTCTTATCCATAATTTTCGAAATCAATAGGAAAAATTAAACAACAATATTTATTTTATTTTAATCACCTTTTTCAGTTATTGGACTATATGTTGGGCTACTTAGGGGGCCTTTAGGAGAATTAAGATTGGACCTTCTAATGGACTTTGAATATCTAATATTGAGCCACAATATTATTCAAACCCATAAATATTAATTAATCCCACTACATAATTAATATTGCACTATCTATCTTAATCTATATTACAGTCAATATGGCTCCCGGTTATTATTTTCCGTGTTTAAAATTATCTAGCCCATTAATTAATCCAAGCCACTGAAATAGCTTTCTATTAATTAATATATTTTGTACTTGGTCAAGGAACGATTCAACATTATTATCCATACCGGAAACTAATTTCACTTGCAAGATTTGGTATGATAAAGCTTATGAACCTCCCAAGGGGCCAAATCAAACAAGCGTACTTGCACACGATTCTTCGTATTAAATCTTAGCAATCACATCTGACTAATAATATTGCCCAAGATAAAAATTATTGAATCTCGTTGATTCTCTACCCATGATAAGTCAAAGCAATAGTTACCAATCACACGTGATCCTATTTAAGGAACGAAGATTAAGAAATAACGAACCACTGAGGTCTAATTCTTCCTTATTCAGTTCTGAAGAATTTGTCCTCCTGTAGGTCCTATTCAGTGCATCAGTCATGCACTAGTGTAATCTCTTGGTCAAGACAAGTCAATCTGAGCCTTACACTTCAACCTTTCACGATGGGTTGTTCATTTCCATCTAGGTCGTGAATGACGTACTTTTAGTTACAAGGGACTGTTAATTTAATCTTCTGTGATCTGGTATCACTAAATTAACTACAATGTAACACGTACGACTTATTGAACAGTTATGCAGTAAATATATGTAACATTCGATAATATTTAAAGCATCAGTGATAAACATTTTATTTCAGTAAATAAGTCCGAAATTCAGTTTTGATTATACAAAGTAAAAAACATACTTTCTAGTATAATCCCAACAATCTCCCACTTATACTCAAAGTCTGCTTTTAAGTATACTACAACATGTCTCGTGTAGTCTGTGACATCTAATGTCACCTACACGAACCTAATAATTTCTCCCACTTATACTCAAAGCAGATTGGCAACGGTCTTGACACCCATTCCTTCCACTAGTCTCTCGAACGTATTCAGAGGCAGACTCTTTGTGAATGGATCTGCTAGGTTGTCCTCAGATGCTATCTTTGCCACATCTATATCTCCTCTCTTAACGATATCTCGTATAAGATGGTATTTCCTTTCACTGTGTTTGCTGGCTTTGTGGGCTCTTGGTTCCCTTGAATTTGCAACTGCTCCGGCATTGTCACAATAAACAGTGACTCTGCTGGGCAAATTCGGAACCACATCTAAGTCCACTAGGAAGTTCTTGAGCCAAACCGCTTCTTTCGTTGCCTCGCAAGCAGCTACATATTCGGCTTCCATGGTAGAATCTGCGACGCATTTCCGCTTGACGCTTCTCCATGTCACGGCTCCTCCCCCCATGTAAAACACACTACCGGAGGTAGATTTTCTGGAGTCTATGTCTGATTGGAAATCCGAGTCCGTGTAGCCGATGGGGATTGGACTATCTGACTGATAAACCAACATTCTATCCCGAGTTCTTTTCAGATACTTCAGAATGTTTTTAACTGCCGTCCAATGCTCTTTCCCCGGGTTACTTTGATATCTTGCCACCATGCCTACGGCAAAGCAGATATTCGGTCTCGTACACAGAATTGCATACATAAGGCTTCCGACAGCCGAAGCATAAGGAATGTCTTTCATGTCATCTATCTCCTTTTCCGTCTTAGGGGACATTTTCTTGGATAGATGGATTCCATGCCTGAAAGGTACGAAGCCTTTCTTGGAATCTTGCATGCTGAAACGTTTCAAGACAATGTCTATGTATGAAGCTTGCGAAGCCTATCATCCTTTTCTTGCGATCTCGAGTGATCTTGATCCCAAGGATGTGTCCGGCTTCCCCTAAGTCTTTCATATCAAACTGTTTTGAAAGCCATGCCCTTACGTCTGATAACACCTTTACATCGTTCCCGATGATCAGGATGTCATCTACGTATAGTACTAAGAATACCAATGCAGTTCTGACACATTTTTTATACACACAACTTTCAAACTAGTTTCGATCGAACCCATAAGACTTTATAACATGATCAAAACATTGGTTCCAATCTCTGGATGCCTGTTTGAGTCCGTAAATGGACTTCATGAGCTTACAAACTAGGTGTTCTTGGCCTTTTTCAATGAAGCCTTGGGGTTGTTGCATATAGATCTCTTCATCAAGACTTCAGTTAAGGAAAGCTGTCTTGACATCCATTTGCCAGATTTCAAAGTCGAGATGCGCATCAATCGATAAGAGAATACGGATGGACTTGAGCATGGCTACGGGCGAAAAAGTTTCCTCATAATCGATCCCTTCTTTCTGAGTATAACCTTTTGCCACTAGTCTTGCTTTGAAGGTTTCAACCTTCCCGTTCGGTCCTCTTTTTCTCTTGTACACCTACTTGCAACCAATGGGTTTGACCCCATTAAGTGGTTCGACTAGCTCCCACACTCTATTATGAAACATAGAACCCATTTCGGCTTTCATTGTTATTTGCCAAGAATCTGCATCCTTGTCTTAGAGTGCCTCGTCATATGTCCATGGGTCTGATTCATCTTGCCCGGGAATCAAGTCCGAGGACTCTCCTATTCCCATGAATCTCTCGGGCTGTCTTACAACCCTCCCACTACGACGAGGTTCCGGTTGTGAAAGTGTGTCGTTTGGTATATCATCTAGTATAGTTGGCATTGAGGTTTGCCTTCTTAGCTTATTTATGGTAATCTCACTTCTGGGTTTTCTTTCGTTCATATAGCCTTCTTCCAAAAATCTAAAGTGGGTGCTGATGACCACCTTTTGATCTTCAGAACCATAGAACATACACCCTTTTGTTCCCTCGGGGTATCCTACAAACAATCTTAATTCTGATCGAGGATCCAATTTACCGGCTTCCTTGTCCAACACGTAGGCCGGACACCCCCAAATTCTCATGTGTCTCATAGTAGGCTTGTGCCCGGTCCAAAATTCTTTGGGAGTTTTGGGAACCAATTTGGATGGCACCAAGTTCAGAATGTAAGCTGCTGTTTCCAAGGCATGACCCCAGAACGACTTGGGAAGATCTGCATAACTCATCATAGATCTAACCATTTCCAAAAGAGTTCTGTTTCTTTGCTCTGCAACCCTGTTTTGTTGAGGGGTTAGGGGTGCAATGGTGAGGATACAATCCTTCATCGGATAAAGTAGTTCAAAAACTCATCATTTGAGGTATTCGCCTCCATGATCGGATCGTAGAGACTTGATCGCTTTTTTTCCTATGATTCTCTGCTTGAGCCTTAAATTCTTTGAATTTCTCAAAGGTCTCAGATTTATGCTTCATAAGGAAAATGTAACCGTACCTTGAGTAATCATCAATAAAAGTGACAAAATACTCATAACCCCCTCTTGCTTTGGTTGACATTGGACCACATACATCTGTGTGAGCGATCTCTAACACTTCTTTTGGCCCTATTCCCTTGGCTCCAAATGCCCTCTTGGTCATTTTACCCTCCAAACATGATTCGCAGGTTGGAATTGGTTCAACTTGGAGAAGCTCCAGTGAACCGTCTTTCACCAACCTTTGGATCCTCTTTGGATTTATATGACCTAATCTTAGATGCCAAAGAAGTGTCTCATTCACGTCTGATGAACGTTTTCTTTTAAAAAGCTTGAGTTGATGTGTTATAGGATGCATTTCATGAGTGGTGTGCGCGATTAATTGTATAGAGATTATTCGACAACGTTCCATGGCGGATAAATTTATCAAAAGAGAAATGGTAACAACTTTATTAAAAGTAACCGAATATCCATCATGAAAAAAGTTTAGAAACTGAAATTAAATTCTTTCTAAAACTCGGAACGTAAAGAACATCTCTTAAAATTAAAACTCTGTCTTCAAAAGCCAGGTGCACTTCTCCCACTGCTTCAGCTGCCACTCTCATAGCACCGCTGTTGGGATATTTTAGTTTTGATGAATTATGCCAAAACATTATCAACTTGTGTTATTGAAGCTAATTTACAGATAACAAGTTGAGGGGGCGAAAGAAAGAACAAGTTGAGGGGGAACTCACGGAATTAGGCGTAGATGATCGAGATCGACGAAGGCAAAATCGGAAGAGATTTAGATTGATCGAGATCGGATGAGTTAGATGAGTTCCGATGAGTTAAGCGATGAGTGAGCAAAATCAAGAGAAGAAAAGCTGATCAAGATCGATATGAAGCCGATCGACGTGATAAGATCGATGATGCTAATATGATGTACTAACTGATAAAAATGACCGTAATGATCCGACTGGGTCGATGATCAAAGTAGAAGAAAACAACATCGATAACCGTAAATCGATACCGGGTGATCGTAAGAGAAGCATCCGGGCATACACCGGAAACGTAACAATGGCGATCGCTAGCTCGAAAACCGAAGGGTCGATTGTCTCGAAGATAAAAGAATCAATACCACCCGAAAAGGCCCGACGACAAGGTCGGCCAAGAGAAGCAGATCAAGAATCAAGATCAAAAAAGATCCTCACGCGGATCGTAGATTCGACGGACCAATGAAGATAAGCAGATGATCAAGATCGACGCGGGAGTATGGATTTGAATGTGATAAACCGATTCAAACCACACTATAAATATGATGTACTTAATTGTGGAGAATGCAAAAGATGCATAAACCTTATATTGACATAGAACACAAGTCTCAGAGATATACAAATATATTCAAAGACCGAACCCAATCTAAGCAACCCATGTATCCTAGTTAGAGAGAGATTTTCCCAACCTAGCATTGAGGCTAAAAAACAAATATCGAAAACAAACAAACCTTTACCCAAACCGCATGAGTGTGAACCTAAACATCTAGAAATCCCTAAGTCAGGGTAGGCAAGAGAAGTCCCATCGTGAACCCCAGAACAAGGCATATTCACCGAGAATCGTTAAACATCTAAGAGGGGAACCGATGAGTCGTTGGAGTGTGAACTCGTTAGTGCTAGTGATAAGTGAGGAAGGAATTTCCCGGGGGGGGTGGATTGTCTCGAAGCTTTATATTCTTAAAGTCAACGATTCGTTTATAAGCATAACCAACATGAGAGTAATCAAGATAATTATTTTTTATATGCACTTAAGGTCCGACGCATAAAATGGGTTTTCCGGGGACCATCAATTGGTATCAAGACCGTTTTTCAAAAGTCTTTTTAAAAAAGAACTCTGTAAAAAGACTCAAAAAAAAAAGATTGGGATAATATTATATCCGTTATTAGATTCTGGATAAAGTTGAACAAGTTGAGGGGACCAATGTAGATGGAAGACAACCACCGAGATCGGAAAAGATGAGCAAGAAGCTTTCTGAGCAAAATCGAAGAATAGTATGGATTTGAATGATGACGGATAACCTAATCCATCCAACGGTCGGAACATTCAAATCCACACTATAAATACAAGATCTTCCTTCATTATTAAGTGTGGAGAATATGCAAAAGATGCTACAGAGCCAAGAGCCTTATATTCAAGCATTCCCACCATAGAACACAAGTCTGTAGATATACAAATATATTCAAAGAGTGTTCTAGAACCCAATCTAAGCAACCCACGATGTATCCTAGCTAGAGAGAGATTTTCCCAACCTTAGCATTGAGGCTAAACAAATGTAAGGGAAAATCTCAACCTAGTTGGAAACCAAACAAACCTTACCCAAATCAGTCGGTTAAGTTTGTAGGTGAGTGTGAACTCGTTAAACATCTAGCAATCCCGGAAGGGAGGGTAGGCAATCCCGAGTGAGGGTGATAAGTCCCGATTGAAGTGTGAACTTCAAAAGTGTTAAACATCTCAGAGGCAATGAGGCTAAACAAATGTGGAGGGTGATAAGTCCCGTTGGAGTGTGAACTCGTTAAACATCTAAGAGGGGAACCCGAGAGGGTGATAAGTCCCGTTGGAGTGTGAACTCGTTAAACATCTAAGAGGCGAACCCGAGAGGGTGATAAGTCCAGTTGGAAGGAATTTCCCTAGGAACAGGGAGAGTGGATGTAGGAGCTTGAGTCTCCGAACCACTATACATTGTTGTGTTGTTTACTGCTTTATATTCTTATATTGTCATACGCATTCGTTTATAAGCATAACACAACACATGAGCTTAAAAATGAAAAATCTGTAATCACTCTGCCCTCACCCCTGTTTTATATGCACTAAACTGAAATGTTAGTTTCCGCACGCGCAAAATGGGTTTTCCCACCGGGACCATCAATTGGTATCAGAGCGGGTAGTTCAACAGGTCACCAGTTTTTCAAAGTGACCACCTGAACTGATCTTTTTAAAAAAACCCGATCTCTGTAAAAATTGCATATATTCTAATGTTTTGGCGTCATTATCAAAAAGGGAGAAATTGTTGGGATATTTTAGTTTTGATGAATTATGCCAAAACATTATCAACTTGTGTTATTGAAGTTAATTACAGATAACAAGTTGAGGGGGAACGCAAGAACAAGTTGAGGGAACTCAACGGAATCGTAATAAAAGATCGAAGATGGGATCAAATCGTAGATAATCGAGATCGATATCGTAAAGGTCTCAGAAAGGACAGAAGATCGAAAAAATGCGGATCAGAACTCATCAAACCGATCGAGATCGGATTTAAGATGAAGATCAAAGAAGAAATTGAGAGATCGATACTGATTGCGATAACCTAATATCGAAAGAATCGATCGAATCTTGAGCCTGATGCAATCGGTCGATCGGATCCAAAGCAGAAGAGTGTATTCCGAGAATCGAGATCGAAGATAAGAGTTAGATGAGTTCGATGATCTTTGATCGATAATGTTAATCAAGAACTGAGCTCGTAAGATCCTCAAGATTATAAATTCAAGAGAAGAAGGAAGACAACCAACCCGAAAAGCCGCAAGAAGCTCGAGAATATTATGGATTTGAATGTGACTCCATCCAACTAATTCAAATCCACTATTATAAATACAAGATCTTCCTTCATTATTAAGTGGAGTCAAAAAGATGATAAAGTGAGCCAAGAGCCTTATATTCAAGCATTCACACCATAGAACACAAGTCGTAGATATACAAATATATTCAAAGAGTGTTCTAGTGATCTAAGCAACCCACGATGTATCTAAGCTTAGAAGGATTTAAACCTTTTGAATTTAAAAACAAATGTAAAGAAAAATCTCAACCTAGTTGAAACCTAAACAAACCTTACCCAAATAAATTTGGTTAAGTTTGTAGGTGAGTGTGAACTCGTTAAACATCTACCAACACGGAAAGGGAGAATCCCGGTGGAGGGTGATAAGTCCCGAGTGTGAAGAACATCAGAGGTAATCCCCGTGGAGGGTTATAAGATCGAGTGTGAACTCGTTAAAATCTAAGAGCAAGATGATCAAGATTTCGGACGCAGGGGAGAGTGGATGTAGGAGCTTGAGTCTCCGAACCACTATACATTGTTGTGTTTCTTTGCTTTATATTCTTATAAACGCATTCGTTTATAAGCATAACACAACTAAGCTTAAAATGAAAAATGTAATCACTCTTGCCTCACCCCCATTTTTATATGCCTTTGAATCGAAATGTTAGTTTTCATGACGCATAAAAATGGGTTTTCCCACCGAGACCATCGGTTGGTATCGTGGCCGATAGTTCAACAGCCACGATTTTCAAAGTGACCACCGAAGGCCGATCTTTTAAAAAAAACCCGATCTCGTAAAAATTGCATATATTCTAATGAGGCGTCATTATCAAAAAGGGGGTGGGATATTTTAGTTTTGATGAATTATGCCAAAACATTATCAACTTGTGTTATTGAAGCTTAATTTACGAGATAACAAGTTGAGGTGGAAGAATTAACAAGTTGAGGGAACTCACGGAATCGAGGCGTAGATGATCGAGATCAAATGAGTTAGATGAGTCCGGGTTAACTGATGAGCTGAGCAAAATCAGAAGAGAGGAAAAGCTAAGTCGATCGAAGATCGAGATGTCGGATACGATCAAATGACCGAAACAGACACAGTCGGATGATCGAAGAAAAACGCCAGTGATCTGGTGATCAATAATGATCGATCGTGGCTCGGAAGAAAGAAAAGGACTTGAGATCGAAGAGGAGCGGATGAGACCGATCAAGAAGGGCGTGATCGAGATCGATATGAAGATGAGAAGATGATCAAGATCGGGCGTGATTGAGATCGGATGTGATAAAGCAACCGATATGCTAACCTAATATGCTAATCGATGTACTAATCGATGGATAAACCGATATATCTTGACTGATCTAATCTCGATCCGATCATGTATTTATCGGATCAAAGTAGAAGAAATCGATAATGATAACCGAAATCGATACGGATCGGGAAGTCATCGGAAGAGTAGTCTCAATCAATCAAGAACTCAAGACTCAGAAGATCCTGAAGATTATATCCGTTAGATTCAGCTGACGTGGACCAATGAGAGGAAGACAACCAACCTGGAAAAGAGAGGAAGAACCAACACCGGAAAAGCCGCAAGAAGAATATTATGGATTTGAATGTGACTCCATCCAACGGTAACATTCAAATCCACACTATAAATACAAGATCTTCCTTCATTATTAAGTGTGGAGAATATGCAAAAGATGGTACAGAGACAAGAGCCTTATATTCAAGCATTCCCACCATAGAACACAAGTCTGTAGATATACAAATATATTCAAAGAGTGTTCTAGAACCCAATCTAAGCAACCCACGATGTATCCTAAGCTTAGAGAGATTTCCCCAACCTTAGCATTGAGGCTAAACAAATGTATGGGAAAATCTCAACCTAGTTGGAAACCAAACAAACCTTACCCAAATAAGTTGGTTAAGTTTGTAGGTGAGTGTGAACTCGTTAAACATCTACCAATCCCGGAAGGGAGGGTAGGCAATCCCGAGTGAGGGTGATAAGTCCCGATTGGAGTGTGAACTCGGTAAACATCTGTAGGTAATCCCGTGGAGGGTTATAAGTCCCGTTAGAGTGTGAACTCGTTAAACATCTAAGAGGCGAACCCGAGAGGGTGATAAGTCCAGTTGGAAGGAATTTCCCTAGGAACAGGGAGAGTGGATGTAGGAGCTTGAGTCTCCGAACCACTAAACATTGTGTGTTGTTTACTGCTTTATATTCTTATATTGTCATACATATTCGTTTATAAGCATAACACAACACATGAGCTTAAAAATGAAAAATCTGTAATCACTCTGCCCTCACCCCTGTTTTATATGCCTTTGAATCGAAATGTTAGTTAAGGTGATGAGGATCTCACTTAAAAATGGGTTTTCCCCAAACATGGGACCATCCAAAACAAATTTTGGTATCGTGAGGCGGGTAGTTCAACAGCCACCAGTTTTCAAAGTGACCACCGAATCGAGACTTATTCCACTCTTTTTAAAAAAACCCGATCTCTGTAAAATTGCATATATTCTAATGTTTTGGCGTCATTATCAAAAAAGCGGGGAAATTGTTGGGATATTTTAGTTTTGATGAATTATGCGAAAACATTATCAACTTGTGTTATTGAAGCTAATTTGAAAATGGTGATAACAAGTTGAGGGGGGGTGTTCCTCAACCAAGAACAAGTTGAGGGGAACTCTTCAAGAATCGACTTCATGAATGATGATCGAGATGCTCGACTAAAGAGGGTACATCAAGAATCGATAATGTTTTTGTGCATGTAGGACAAAGCTCATATTTTTGTTTCCAAACGATTATAGTTAGATGATTAATTGGTGTTGAGTGGATTCCGGGTTAAAAATAAATAATGACATCGAGCAAAATAAGATGAAGAAAAGCTAAGCCGGTGATGATAATGATTGAAGATCGGATGATGATACCGACTTGTCGATAAAAAGTCATGATCAAATGACCGAGATAAGAAACCTACACAAACCTTATTTAAACAGAAGTCGGGTCGATGATCCCGATCGAGAGATGAAAAGATGTTTCATCTTATCAACGTCGGTGATCTCAACAAGAACAAAACCTTAGTTGAGGAACAACACTTAGTAAAGCAAGGCTTTTCATCAATAAGGAAGAGACGGATGAACAGAGAACTCTGCGGGATTCGATGTTGCTCTCAAACGGCTATAAACTTTCACGGGAAGAGGAGCGCGTCATGCAAGATTTAAAATAGCCCGAGATTCAAATTGCTTTCCATCCGACGCTATTTGATCTCAAGGTCTATAAATATGGGATCACATGATGAAATGCGGAAATGCTTGGACAAACAACATAATCAAGATCAAACGATTTCATTGAAGAACACAACTACAAGCTTATTTTATATTGTGTTCATCCCATAAGTTCTTGAAATCTTTTTCATCTAACCGATTTGCTTACACGTTAAGGAAAGATTTCATAGTTGAACCTCACCTTACCCAAATATTGGGATAAGTTAAAGATCTCGATCTAGGTTTCTAATCGGGATTGATGGGATCGGTTGAGTGAGAACTCTTAAAACATCTGTTGGTGATTGGACTAACACACTAATCTAAGTCCGTTAAGTCGGTTAAGTTGGTGCCCCTTGTGAAAGGGAAGATATCGACTGGTTTGTCCAGAACCACTATAAATCTTGTGTGCCTTTCGCTTTGATTAAGCGCTCACTCATCGCACAAATCTTCGATAAGTTATTCTAAGAGATCCTCGTTTCCCACCAAATCTTATCATCCATCTTAAAAGAAGAAAATCTATCATCGGGTTTAAAAAAGATAAAACTTGGAATCGTCGAAAAACTGGTTTTGCGTAAAAAAAAAGTTATATCTTTGCAGATCCGGAAAGAAGTCATCGAGAGACTTCGATGGAAGAAAAACAGGTGCAATGTCATCGAAGTCAAGTCATATTCACCGAGAATCTTAACGTTGGCGATGATAAGTTAGCTCGAAAAGTAGTGACTAACTGAAGTCTTGAGGGTCGATTGTCTTCCGAAAAGATATCAGAAAGAACTCATTCATTTTCCAAAATCAACTCGGCGCCGAGAAAGTGTAATGATCTTCAAAGTTCTCTATTGATGAGTATCCGACGATAATGTCCGCCAAGAGAAATGATGGAATCAAGAACATCAAGACTCGTAAAAGATCCTCAAGATTATATCCGAGGGGTTAGAGATTGCAGATCTCAAGGAACCATTGCAAGACGTGGACCAATGAGAAGGAAGACAACCAACTCGAAAGTTATTTGAATCTGCAAGAAGAAGTACAAGTCAATATTATGGATTTGAATGTGACTCCATCCAACGGTAACATTCAAATCCACACTATAAATACAAGATCTTCCTTCATTATTAAGTGTGGAGAATATGCAAAAGATGGAAATATATTAAGCCAAGAGCCTTATATTCAAGCATTCACACCATAGAACACAAGTCTGTAGATATACAAATATATTCAAAGAGTGTTCTAGAACCCAATCTAAGCAACCCACGATGTATCCTAAGCTTAGAAGGATTTCCCCAACCTTAGCTTTGAGGCTAAACAAATGTAAGGGAAAATCTCAACCTAGTTGGAAACCAAACAAACCTTACCCAAATAAGTTGGTTAAGTTTTGTAGGTGAGTGTGAACTCGTTAAACATCTACCATCAAATTAAAGGAAGGGAGGGTAGGCAATCCCGAGTGAGGGTGATAAGTCCCGATTGGAGTGTGAACTCGGTAAACATCTGTAGGTAATCCCGTGGAGGGTTATAAGTCCCATTGGAGTGTGAACTCGTTAAAAATCTAAGAGGCGAACCCGAGAGGGTGATAAGTCCAAAAGCTAAACTTGGAAGGAATTTCCTAAGCAAGTGCAGGGGAGAGTGGATGTAGGAGCTTGAGTCTCGAACCACTATACATTGTTGTGTTGTTTATTGCTTTATATTCTTATATTGTCATACGATTCGTTTATAAGCATAACACAACACATGAGCTTAAAATGAAAAAATGTACAATGAATCAGATCACCTCTTCGCAAAGTATGGATCTCACCCCCTTTTTTATATACCAAAAATCTGAAATGTTAGTTTCCATTGGCAGTGGAAAATGGGTTTTCCCATCGAGACCATCGGTTGGTATCGAGAGGGTAGTTCAACAAAGCCATAGAACCTATTTTTTCAAAGTGACCACCGAACCGATCTTTTTTGCTAAAAAAAAAACCCGATCTACGTAAAAAATTGCATATATTCTAATGTTTTTGGCGTCATTATCAAAAGGGGAAATTGGTGGGATATTTTAGTTTTGATGAATTATGCCAAAACATTATCAACTTGTGTTATTGAAGCTAATTTACGGATAACAAGTTGAGGTGGAACGCAAGAACAAGTTGAGGGGAACTCACGGAATCGGCGTAGATGATCGAGATCAAATGAGTTAGATGAGTCGGGTTAATCCCGAGCCGAAAAGCAAAATCGATGTCTCGGTTTGAAGAGCTCACAACAAAAAAGAGGAAAGCTAAAACCACAACTTTTATAAGATCGTAGATACATAACAATGGGATGATCAAGTTGATCAAGGTATAATGAAATGAAGACCTATGGATGTCTTTGGTGAAGTCGATGAAATCAAGAATGCGAACGATAGATGAAAATGAATCGCCTAACGATCAAGGATAACGAAAGCGATATCCGATTTCGGATCTGTATGATTCACCGGATCAATCGGATCTAAGGTACGAACAAGGCTCACTATGAAAAAGATTGACCGAGGAAGAGCGTAAAACCTCCTGTTTCTTCTTCCAGGTTTTTCTGAAGTTCTCATAAGCATAAACCACATGATGATTCCAACATCACCGAGACTTGTTCTTATCAAGTGGACCATAACCTGCACCACTCCCAATCACTAGTAATAAGATTTTATCGAAACGGATTGAAGAAAAGGGAAAATGCGAAGGACGGATAACGGATCCTCATCCAATCGATCATAATTGGAAAGATAAAATTAAAACTAGACATCGTGAAAGTACATGTATTCAAAATGAATCGTCTATGAAGGAACCGATACAAGAAACAAGACACGGATTCGCCATGCGAGGATGGAGATATGAAGATGAAGAAGATGATCAAGATTCGACGCGGATCTTCAAGAACAAGAGATGAAAAATGTTATGTGATAAACCGACTTGTTGCTAAGGGGTATTGCTAACCTAATATGCTGAGGGTTCCAATGTATCGATGGACGTAAGAGTTTTACTAAGGAAGTTCTCGAACAACCTCCGCTTTGAAAAGGATAAAACCGATATATTCTTGACGAAAAGTGGGTTGAGCGATTAGAATTGACATAGAAGATGGAAGATATTCGATCGACGACATCATCTATGAGCCGACGATGTGAAAGTAGAAGAAGAAGAAATTAAAGTGGATATCGGATAACCTATGTGAAAGATGTAAATCGCGATACCGATGGATCGGAAAAGGTCTCCAAGTTAAACAAATATTAGGGATATTCATTTTGCTTAAAAAGACTAGTCATGGCTAAGTTCATATTCAAAATAGTAAGAATCTATGAAAGGGAACCAAGATGTATCCGAGATGATGATTTCTCATTGATCTTTATTATACCTAAAGGACCGGACGAAACCTTATTCAGATATCAACTTTGGAGGTAGGTGTATGTGCGATTTACGAGGCAAATCAAGTGAACAATAAACCTTGGAGGGAGCTTAGTGGGATTGTCTCGAATGGAGGTTGCAAGATCGACGGAAAATCAACCTCGGAACATGTCGGTTCTTAGGAAAGAAAAGAACCAAAATTCAACAATGAAGCCACCGAGAAGTCGAGATAACCGATCGATAATGTCAACATTGAAGAGAAGGCCAATCAAGAAATCAAGAATCGATTCTACATACAAGATCCTCAAGATTATATCATAAGGTAATCACGTTAGATTCAAATCGGAATGGACCAATGAGATAGGAAGGATATTCAACCAACCGAAAAAGAAGGAAAGAAGAAATAACTAAAAATGTTTGATGGAATGCTCTCAGAAAATATTATGGATTTGAATGTATCTTAAGATCTCAAAGAGATGATACTCCATCCAACGGTAACATTCAAATCCACACTATAAATACAAGATCTTCCTTCATTATTAAGGTGTGGAGAATATGCAAAAGATGCTAAAGAGCCAAGAGCCTTATATTCAAGCATTCCCACCATAGAACACAAGTCCAGTAGATATACAAATATATTCAAAGAGTGTTCTAGAACCCAATCTAAGCAACCTAAACGATGTATCCTAAGTTTAGAGAGATTTTCTCAACCTTAGCATTGAGGCTAAACAAATGTAAGGGAAAATCTCAACCTAGTTGAAACCAAACAAACCTTACCTAAATTTTCAAGTTGGTTAAGTTTGTAGGTGAGTGTGAACTCGTTAAACATCTAGCAATCCCGGAAGGGAGGGTAGGCAATCGATGTGAAAGAGGGTGATAATTCCCGATTGGAGTGTGAACTTCAGAAACATCGTAAAACATTGGTCGGTCAAGGATGCAAATGGAGGTGATAAGTCCCGTTGGAGTGTGAACTCGTTAAACATCTAAGAGGCGTAACCCTAAATGGAGGGTGATAAGTCCGTTGGAGTTTGAACTCGTTAAACATCTAAGAGGCGAACCCGAGAGGGTGATAAGTTGTTGTGTTGGAAGGAATTTCCCTAGAAGGGGAGAGTGGATGTAGGAGCTTGAGTCTCAGTCGGAACCACTATACATTGTTGTGTTGTTTCTTGCTTTATGTTCTTATATTGTCATACACATTCGTTTATAAGCATAACACAACACATGAGCTTAAAAATGAAAAATTTTGTAATCACTCGCCTTTGCCCCCCCCTTTTTTATATACCTTTGAACTTAAATGTTAGTTTTTCTTAATGATGACGCATGAAAAATGGGTTTTCCCACCGGGACCATCAATCGTCCAGTGTGATGAGGATCTCACTTCCACTTAGTTGACGGGTCCGCTTGAACCCCTGTAATGTGAAACAAACATGATCAGTGGATCCCGTATCCACCACCCATAAATGGGAGGCATACGCCACTAAACAAGTTTCAACAACTAGTGCGTGAGAATTACCTTTCTTTCCTTTTCTTTGGGATTGAACAGAGAGTGACCTCCAATGTCCTTTCTCATGCTAATTAAAACATATTCCTTTTGGTCCTTTCTTGACACCGAAATAGCTAACCGTCTTTTTCTCACTTTTCTTAATGATGAGTTTGCTTTGGTTCTGACCACTTTCCTTTTCTTGAGACTTGCCTTCCACTGGCCTAGATCTCGAGAAAAGACTTTTGGTCACCAATGCTTCGTCTTTCTTTCCTAAATGCTTCTCTACTTTCTCCAAGGCTTCTTGTAGGATATCCATAGTAAACATGTGATCACTCATCACAAAACTACATGATAAAATCCATCGAAGCTCCTTGGCAGAGTTAGCAACAGAAATTCAATTTGGGCCTCATCATAATACTTAGTTCCGAGATAAGCCTGTTTTTGAAAATGGTGTTTAACTCTGAGAACATGCTCCCTTACAGGTGTTCCCTCAACCATCTTTAGCCTAGCCACGTCGTCATTTTTAAACTGATTGATCATGCGGTTTTTTGTTGAAAACATTTCTTCAAGACTTTGCATAATTTCTGCAGCAGACTCAACACCTTCATGAATGTGTCTCAAATCATCAGACAGTGAAGTCAAGATTACACGTTTCATGGGTTCATTGGCATGCTCCCAAATATTATACTCATGTCTTTCCGCATTAGGTGATTCATCGGTAGGCTTACGTGGCTTGGGTACATCAAGAATTCAATAATGTTTTTGTGCATGTAGGACAAAGCTCATATTTTGTTTCCAAACATTATAGTTTTCGCCAGTTAATTGGTGTTCTTTGAGTGTATACAACAGTGGATTAAAAGGTAGCGACATGATGAACTAAAATAAATAATAACATGCATAAGCACAAATATATCACAAGGTTTGATCACATGCATCATATTAAAATCTCAAAAAAAATATGAACATGCATCTACCAACATCATTCAAAACAGCTTATAAATTTAAATAAGCCACGGCGTCAAGGGGTGGGTCATTATTTAAACATATTCAAAGAGTTACAAACTAGAAACGATTTACAAACCTTTAATATCCAAATTAATAGTTGGTTCCCACTTGACCAATATAAAATTGGTTTCTCAAGGACTTGAAATTGTTGGGAAATATATGCATATCAATTTTATACCTAAGTAATAACCATGATTAAATGAGGATTATTATTAGAAAACCGATGTAATTGATGCGAGAACTCAATGGGGAGGGTCATTGTCGCCACTAGTAATAACCCACAATCATCCATTTGGAATTCATTCATGTGAAAGCTATCTTTAAGACCTTCCCATGGTGGGGAATTTCTCCAAAAGAATTCACAAATAAATAAATCATGGAGGTCAAAATTAATTCAATTTTATTATCCGAACAAGGAATAAAATTGTCAATTAATTATTTAAACATACTTAGTAATTTTGAAAGTGAGATTTTTCATTGGGCAATTCTCATGCAAAACACATTTAAACAAATTAAATAAAGCATAAGATGGACAAAAGCTTCAAGACACAAAATAAATCAAGCAAAATAGAAAAATAAACATAGTTGGAACCTCAACAAATTATCCAATTTGGATAAGTTGTTTAGCAAGATTTTTCTTGGTTTTCTGATCTTGAAGAAACTCTTAAAACATCTGTTGGTGTCTTGTGTTGGACTAACACACCGTCTTGAATTTCTTGGTGCCTTTTCGCTTTGATTCATCAAATCTTCAATACATTCACGGGACAAACGCAAGCACGATCCGTCGATCAAAGCTCTATATTTGTTTAAAAAGATAAAAAAATCGATTTATAAAAAACTGGTTTTGGGGTTCTTTCGAGTGTCAGTTAATCGATAGTTTCTGAATCGAGGATTAAAGGCGTTCGGTAGAGTTGGTTAACACTGGGATACATGCGATAAGCTATCCACGAAAGTTTTTTTGTCTATTCACACCCCCCTCTAGACATCATATTAGGGAAATCTCAAAAAAATAGGTTTGATCATGCATCATATTAAAATCTCAAAAAAATATGAACATTCAAACATCGCAAGTTTAAATAAGCCACGTGGGGTGGGTCATTATTTAAACATATTCAAGCAGGTTACAAACTAGAACAGTTACAAACCTTTAATATCCAAATTAATAGTTGGTTCCCACTTGACCAATATAAAATTGACAGGGACTTCGGGGAAGTATATGCATATCAATTTTATACCTAAGTAATAACCATGATTAAATATCTGATTATTATTTCAGATTGAATGAACGAGCCTCGTGGGGAGGGTCATTGTCGCCACTAGTAATAACCCACAATCATCCATTTGGAATTCATTCATGTGAAAGCTATCTTTTGACCTTCCCGTGGGGGGAATTTCTCCAAAAGAATTCACAAATAAATAAATCATGGAGGTCAAAATTAATTCAATTTTATTATCCGGAATAAAATTGTCAATTAATTATTTAAACATACTTAGTAATTTTGAAAGTGAGATTTTTCATTGGGCAATTCTCATGCAAACACATTTAAACAAATTAAATAAAGCATAAGATAGCACAAAATAAATCAAGCAAAATAGAAAAATAAACATATTGGGCACAAATTATCCAATTGTCATGGTTTGATTTTTTTGGCCCGATCTTGAAGAAACAACCGTCTTGAATTTTCCCAAGAAACGAAAACCGCTCTTGAAACGCAACAGGATTTCATGATCCCACCGATCCCGCCGTTCATACCTCAAGGATGCTCGGCCAAGATCCGCCCGGCTCAAGGTTCGCCCAGCCCGCCACCGCCTCAAAGTATCGCCTCTCCTCAAGACGCCGGCTAAGAAGCCGCGAGTAATCACACAGATCCATCGCCTGCCGGGGCCTTTAAGTTAATCAAGACGACCAGGAAGCGTCTTATACCAAGATGATCCGGCCCGCACACGCTTCAAGACGTGTTGCCGGTTTAGCGCCGCCTGCGCCGCGCCATATATCTTTGTGGCGCTTCGGCCCTCGGCCTTGCCGGTCGATTTTGTCCTTTAATTCTTCGCGTCCGTTTCCGATTTTGTCGATTTTTTTGAAAGCGGTTTACAATTTATTTATAAAAAATAAATAAACCTAGATCTTGACTAGTCTATTACATTGATGAAATCAAACAAATCCTAATCTACTCGTGGATTTTCTCACGAGGTAAAACGAATCCGAACGAATCGAATTAAAAACCACAATTTATATGCATGCATAAATAAACACATTAAATTCCATGATAATTGGATACCTGCAAAACAAATCTAGCAATTCTACTATCCAATTTCAAATTTAATGTCAACGAATTAAATTACAATTTAAAAAATTCAGAGCCCGAAACCATGGCTCTGATACCAGTTGTTGGGGAATAAGTTGCACAGATCTATTCGGGGTGAATATTTAAATACAAATTTAATTCTTATAATTATTACTAGCATGAATTAATCCTATATTAATTCAAATAATAATTCAACAACATATCATGCATATAATTAAATCACGTAAATCCTACGATGCGAATTCTCACGAAGTTTACGTGAACGCATCTCTTGGGGGGCAATGGTGTGGCTGATTAGACTAACCAAAAGAACTTCCCAAGTATTCCCTTAACCCTTGTTCGACTATCCGGTGGAAGGACACTTGTGAACAATTAACAAAAGGAAAATAAATTATGTTGCACCACCTTTGTGGATTTAATAATTTTTCGAGCACATGGAATTGTACTTGGAAATGAAAGAATCATCCCCTATTTATAGATAGGTGTTGGGCGAAAATTTGGGAAGAAAAACAATGTGGGAGAACCTTTTCTCGATCTCCAAGAAATCTTGAATATATCTCCTATATTCTTTTTCCCATAATTATAATATTCCACAAAAATCCCACCTTATCAATATTATGGAATTTTCAAAAAATATAGAGTCCAAGATTCCAAGATTTGGATCTTCTTGAATTTATGAGATATTCTTGTATTTCAAGAAATACATATCTTCCATAATATTTTTTTCAAGAAAATCAAGAAAATCTTTCTTGCCCACTATATTTCAAAATTTTCGAAATCTCTATTATGAATAACCAAGTGGGAGATTTCTTGAATTTAATGAGATAATCTTGTATTCCAAGAATACATATCTTCATTCCATAACAAAATTCAAAGAAAATCTTTCTCCCCTCTTATCCATAATTTTCGAAATCAATAGGAAAAATTAAACAACAATATTTATTTTATTTTAATCACCTTTTTCAGTTATTGGACTATATGTTGGGCTACTTAGGGGGCCTTTAGGAGAATTAAGATTGGACCTTCTAATGGACTTTGAATATCTAATATTGAGCCACAATATTATTCAAGCCCATAAATATTAATTAATCCCACTACATAATTAATATTGCACTATCCATCTTAACCCATATTACAGTCAATATGACTCCCAGTTATTATTTCCCGTGTTTAAGATTATCTAGCCCATTAATTAATTCAAGCCACTGAAATAGCTTTCTATTAATTAATATCTTTTGTCCTTGGTCAAGGAACGGTTCAACATTATTATCCATACCGGAAACTAATTCCACTTGCAAGATTTGGTATGATAAAGCTTATGAACCTCCCAAGGGGCAAATCAAACAAGCGTACTTGCACACGATTCTTCGTATTAAATCTTAGCAATCACATGTGACTAATAAAATTGCCCAAGATAAAAAGTATTGAATCTCGTTGATTCTATGCCCATGATAAGTCAAAGCAATAGTTACCAATCACACGTGATCCTATTTAAGGAACGAAGATTAAGAATTAACAAACCACTGAGGTCTAATTCTTCCTTATTCAGTTCTGAAGAATTTGTCCTCTTGTAGGTCCTATTCAGTGCATCAGTCATGCACTAGTGTAATCTCTTGGTCAAGACAAGTCAATCTGAGCCTTACACTTCAACCTTTCACGATGGGTTGTTCATTTCCATCTAGGTCGTGAATGGCGTACTTTTAGTTACAAGGGACTGTTAATTTAATCTTCTGTGATCTGGTATCACTAAATTAACTACAATGTAACACGTACGACTTATTGAACAGTTATGCAGTAAATATATTTAACATTCGATAATATTTAAAGTATCAGTGATAAACATTTTATTTCTGTAAATAAGTCCGAAATTCAGTTTTGATTATACAAAGTAAAAAGCATACTTTCTAGTATAATCCCAACAGAATTTAATAAAAGATTTTCATTAGATCCCAAAACCCCTGAGTATGACATGTATCAGAACATCTTGATAGTATAGGATCAGGATCGGGTTTCAAATAGACACTAGGACTCAGGATTATCTGCACAATGTATAGTCAGCAGATATAGATCAGGGAATTTTTTAGTATACTGAAGACTCTGAAGACTCAGAATAATCCTGAAAACTCAGAAAACACTGAGTAAGATCAGTAATATCCTGAAGACCCGAAGATCCTGAAGACTGTTTGTGTACTGAACAAAAAGGACCCTGAACCACTATCTTAATGGAATAGTGTTATGTTCATTCCTAGTACATACAAACAGAATGTTCGACATTTGTGGACATTAAGGAACATATTAGATCAGAAAGGTCAACTTAATAAGAGCCGTTTTGTTTGTCTCTGTTCAAAGAAGGATTTTGACCAATGAGGAGGCAACAACAACGTACTTTACTGACACTGAAAGCGACATCTCACTGAAGAAATGTCAGACTGATATCTTCCAGTTCACAAAAATTTGTGATTGGCTACATGACTGCATATTTCCTAAAACATGCAAGGGTGTGTTCAAACCACAAAATAACCATTCATCAATAACCAGAAGAGGAAACTCTTGATGCTATCTCTTCCAACAGATAGTTTTTCAAAGAGTGACCTTGGAGAAGTTGCCTGTAAATACCAGTGACCTTCACCATTGAAAGGTTACGGGAAATCAAAGCAACTCAAGAGCTCATTTGTATTCTTGCAAATTGAAGCACTCGAAAAACCTAGAATTTCCCAAGTGTTTCACATTGGAGAGAGCTCATTCACTAAGCATAGATTTGATATATACATTCAAAGCTTAGTAGAGATATCCTAGCCTTTGCATTTGTTCTTATTGTAAAGGATATCTCACCCTAGTTGGAAACCAATCCAAACCCAAACCCTTTGATAAGGTAGTTTGTGTGTGTGATTTGTTGGTGAGTTAGAGTTGTAAAGAGTGAGTAGGTTGCAGGTTAGTCAGCCAGAAAACTCTAGAGGAGAAGTTAGTAAGCTACTTGTGGTAGTCTGAAAACTTGTGTGTGTTGAGTTAGTAAGCTGCAGTGAGTCAGCCAGAAAACTCAAGGCATAAAAGTTAGTAAGCTGAAGTGAGTCAGCCTGAAAGCTTTAGGAGAAGTGTGTTAAAGAATTTCTCTGAAGATCAGAGAGATTGGACGTAGGAGCTTGAGTCTCTGAACCACTATAATTTCTGTGTTGTTTGCTTTCTGTACTGCATTATATCTGTTGCATGATTTTCACTGAAAGCACATTTTACTGATATTTAGTTGGAATCAATCCACTGAAAGTGCATTAACTGATTCACAGTCTTAACCACTATTTTATTAAGGAAGAGATTTTCAGCAAGCTAAAACGAGTATAAACTTAGGGCCAACCATTCTGCACTCTTGATAAGCTAGAACAGATAATTACCAAACTGAACTAACTCTACTGAGTATTCAGTAAGATAATTATCTGATCCAAGCTTCTCAGGATCTCTGATAAAACTCAGGATCAGTTGGGCTAATCTGAAGCTTCTGAAAGCTGCTCAGGATCACTGTCTCAGTAGACTTTGACTTATGGCGATTTGTGCTTCTCATGGCAAAACTATCAGGATAACTTGACCCTTCTGATCACAATGAAGAAAAAGTTTTTAAAAATCACTGTACACGTGTATTCCCCCTCCCCCCCACACACGTGTGAGACTCGTTTGCACCGGGACCAACAAGTGGTATCAGAGCAGTGGTTCATTTTGACCACTTGCTTTGGTAGCCATAATCTATTTGCTAAAAGACTTTGGTGGTCTACTGAATAGATCTTATTGCTGATATCTTACAAGGCTCATTCATCACGTCTTCTAAGAAACTTCCTATGTTCTCTGTTGAGAGCTATGACCTATGGAGACTGAGAATGCAGGCTCATCTGTATTCCAAACATGAGAGAATATGGAGAGTGGTTTCTGAAGGACCATTCAAATATACTGTTGTGAATCCCAGAATTACTGATACTGAGAGGAATGATCCCAGAGATGAATTTCCAAAACCTGATAATCAACTTACTCCTGATGAGAGAAAGTTAGTCAATTTGGACTACATTGCTAAAGATACTCTATATAGGACTATTGATAATGGTGTTATGGGGATGATTTCTCACTGTGAAACAGCAACGGAAATATGGGACACACTTGCTATCATGTGTCAAGGCACAAATCATATTAAAGAAAACAAACTTTCTGTTGCTATTGGAAAGTTTGATAGCTTTGAAATGAAAGATGGTGAATCCATTGACAAAATGGAGGTCAGATTCACTAGCATTATGAATGATCTGAATGCTCTTGGGAAAAGATACCCACAGACAGAAGTGGCACTGAAAATTCTTAGAGGATTGTCTAAGAAATGAGATATACATGCTGTGGTGATTGAAAACACCAAAAATATTGATTCCATGCCATACCAACAAGTTTTCTCTGAACTGAAAGCTTATGAGTTTGTGATTGACAAGAAAACTAAGAAATTTGATAGCAAAGATTATTCTTCATCTAGCAAGAATGTGGCTTTCAAAGCCAAAGAGAAATCCTGTAAATCTAGAGAGTCTGAGAACTCGCTTGCCAAAAATCAGGATGAGCAAGAGGATAAGCTAGTACTGATGGCAAGGAGGTTTGAAAGATTCAATAGCAGATATGGAAAATATAAGAAATATTAATGGAACCACAGGTACAAGAACAGGAATAACTCAAAAGCTGAGGACAGATCCACTGAGAAAAGGAAGGACCACAAAGCTGAAGGTTCCTCATCCAGGAAGAAGGACTCCAAGACCAAAGAGGAAAGTGATCAGGATGATGATACCAACATATACTATAACTGTCAGAAGAAAGGTCACTTCCAGTATGACTGTCCTGAGCTGAGTGCCAAAGAAAGAAAGGAGAGACAAGCCAAGAGAGACAGAAAGATCTCTAGCAAGAAGGCTATGATTGCTGAAGAAGAAGAACAATCTGAAGAAAGATCCAGTTCTTCAGATGAGATATTCTCAGATAGTGACAGTGATGATGTCTACCTTGTTGTTATGGAGGAGGTAAATTCTTCTATCTATGTTGTTGCTCCTACACAAGCACCTGAGTTATCAAGTTCAACAGTAACCAGTAACTTTGACCTGATGGATTCTTTTGAGAATCTTATGAAGGACTATTATGTGTTACAAGAACTGCTCACAGAAACTCAAGAGTAGAATAAGAAACTGATTGTTGAGAATCTGAAGTGGAAAGACTCTAAAAATGCTGAGATCACTTCTCAATTGATGGGAACTACTGATGAACTAGATGTTCTGAAAGTACAACTCTCAGAAAAAGAGAAGATGATAGAGATCCTGAATGGAAAATTAGAGAAATCCACTGAGGAGATTCAGCTTATCAGAACTGAGTTCAATGACCTCTTTGAGAAGCATGAAACTCTAAAGAAAAGTGAGGATAGTGCGCAGAGAAAGTTAGCTCTATTGAATTCTGCATCTAAAGTAATAGATGAAATTCAGAGTTACCAAAGACCTGCAACTATAAAGGCTGGATTGGGATATAATCCAGGTGGAACCTCACAAGGTCTTCTGAATGCTGCTTCTAGTAGCACTAAGACTGTCTTTGTTAAACCGGTGGTATGTACTAATCTTCTTACTGAAGAACAACCCAGAGTTTTAGACAAGGGTAAAAGACCTATGGTTTCAGAAAAACTGAAGGTTCAGGGAAGAAAGACCAAACCTCAGGAAAAGGCTAGAAAACCTGAACACTCAGTAGGAAATTTTCAGGCCAGTACTTCAAAGCCTCAGGCAAAGAATACCAACCTGAAGAAATCTGCATTGAACCATCAGAGAAATTTTCAGAAGAGAAACACTCAGCAGAGATATTCTCAACTGAAAAGACCAAGTCCTCAGATTACTGAAAGACCACAATTTCAGTACAGACAACCTAAACCCCACTTGCCTAAGGGTAAAGGTTTCCTGAACCCAAGTCAGCAGAGACAGAGACCAGCTGCACCAAGGCCAAGACATTGGAACAAGAGACCTGAACCCAAGAAGACCTCTAAGGCTCATGTTCATGCTAAGGCTGGCACTCATACACAGGGTACTGCCAAGGCACCAAGGGTGGTGAATGTGTATGTAAATGTTTATGGGAGACAAATCAGCCACTCTAAAGTAATTAGAGTTATCAGGCAGATTTGGGTTCCAAAAGGTACAACTAACCTGGTAGGACCCTACACCAAATGGGTACCTAAGACCTGATCTGTTTTTCAGGTAAATGAAAAGGGCACTGAGCTGAATGAAGACAACATAGCCCTGATGAGTGGAAATGAATTGGCTCCTGCTGCATGGTATCTAGACAGTGGATGTTCAAGACATATGACAGGATATAAACAATTACTCACTGACTATGTTGAGCAAAAAGGCCCTCAAATTACATTTGGAGACAACACCAAAGGACAGACTGAAGGATATGGAACTCTTGAAGTTGATTCTGTTCATATCCATGGTGTTTCTTATGTGTCTGGTTTAAAGCATAACTTGCTTTCAATCAGTCAATTTTGTGACAAAGGATTCAGTGTTGAGTTCTCAAAGAACTTATGTTATGTGAAAGATAATGCTTCACAACAAATATTACTAACTGGTACTAGAAAAGGAAATGTGTATCTTGGTGATTGGAGACTATCTCCTAAAGATACATGTTTGGTTAAGGTTGAATCACTTAAACTTCAAAACCCTGAACAAACTTGCAAGATTAGCACTTGTGGGGGGGTTACCCAATGAAGTGTTCAGTAAAGATCATATATGTGATGCCTGTCAGAAAGGAAAACAAATCAGAGCATCATTCAAAAGCAAAGTAGAAGTTTCTACTGACAGAATACTTCAACTGTTACATTTGGATCTTTTTGGTCCAGTGACACCTGTAAGCACTAATGGCAGGGAAATATACACTTGTGGTAGTTGATGACTACTCTAGATACACATGGGTTATATTCTTACTCAGTAAGAAAGAGACTCAGACAAAACTGTCTGAACTACTGAAAAGACTCAGTACTGAAAAGAATCTGAGTGTGGTCAAAATCAGATCAGATAAAGGAACTGATTTATCAACCATATTATATCTGATTATTGTGCAACAAATGGAATAACTCATGAAACATCAGCTGCAAGGACCCCACAACAGAATGTTGTTGCTGAAAGAAGAAATAGGACTCTGAAAGAAGCTGCAAGAACAATGATTGTTGAAGCTGATATTCCTAAGAGATTTTGGGCTGAAGCTATCAATACTGCATGCTACTCTCAGAACAGATCCATGCTGACCAAAAATCAAGGAAAAACTCCTTATGAGCTGTGGAATGAAAGGAAGCCTCTTGTTTCTTTCTTTCGTGTGTTTGGTTGCAAGTGTTTCATACACAATAATGGTAAAGATCAGTTGAAAACTTTTGATAGCAAAGCTGATGAAGGAATATTCTTAGGATATTCTGAAGTCAGCAAAGCCTTCAGAGTTTACAACTGTAGGACTCTTATTGTGGAAGAAACACCTCATGTTGTTTTTGATGAATCTACTTGTGTTCAGAAGAAACATGAACATGACTCAGGAGAACTAACCAAGAGAATCACTAGACTTAGCCTGAAAAAGAATGATAAAACATCCTCTGAACCTGAAAAGAAGAAGTCAATCACTCTCTATGAATGGAGTGAATCAGACTCAGATAAAGAAGTTCAGGATGGAAATACTCAGGATGGTGAGACTCAGGATGGATATTCTCCACTGAAGGAAAGCCAACACACTAAAGCTGACCAATCTGAACATACACCAGTTCAGACTCAGGTATGTAATGCCGATGAAGATGTGGTCACAACTGAGGCAAACTCTGAATCTATCAACCAAGGGGGAACAAATATCTCTGACAATGTTCTGAATGGAATTTCCCCTGAGGAAGATGATTCACTCTCTCCTTTTCTGTTGTTCCCTGAATTTGATGAATTACCTGAACCTAACAATTCTGATGTTGAGGATACCACTGAAGGGGGAACATCCAGGAGAAGATGGTTGGATAGTCATCCTACAAGTCAGATTGTGGGTGATCTATCAGAAGGAGTTAAAACAAGAAGGTTCCATGTAGAAAGTGCTTTGTTCTGTTGCTTCCTATCTGAAAATGAACCGACTTAGATTGAAGAAGATCTTCAAGATTCTTTCTGGATTACTGCTATGCAAGAAGAGCTGAATCAGATCACAAGAAATGAAGTTTGGGAGCTAGTGGACAGACCTAAGAGGCATAATGTGATTGGAACTAAGTGGGTGTTCAAGAATAAGAGAGATGAGAACAACAACATTGTAAGAAACAAGGCAAGGCTAGTTGTAAAAGGTTATTCCCAAGAAGAAGGCTTGGATTATGATGAAACCTTTGCACCTGTTGCAAGACTAGAAGCCATCAGAATGTTTCTTGCATATGCTGCCCGCATGAAATTCACAGTCTATCAAATGGATGTGAAAAGTGCATTTCTGAATGGTGTGCTTAAGGAAGAAGTTTATGTGGAACAACCTCCAGGATTTTGTCAGAATGGCCAAGTTTACAGGCTCAGGAAAGCCTTGTATGGTCTTAAACAAGTACCCAGAGCATGGTATGATACCATTTCTCAGTTTCTTACTGACCATGGTTTTATCAAAGGAACTGTTGATAGGACTTTGTTCTGGATAGAAGATGGGAAGGATATTTTACTAGTTCAGATTTATGTGGATGACATCATATTTGGATCACCAAATCATCAGTTGTGTGAGAAGTTTTCTACCCTGATGAAAGGAAAGTTTGAGATGTCTATGATGGGGGAGATGAATTTCTTTCTTGGACTTCAGGTGAACAGACTAAGGAAGGAATTTTCATCAATCAAGCAAAATACACCAGAGATCTAATTGTTAAGTATGGTGTACAGAATTGCAATGCAGTTAGAATTCCTATGAATACTAACTACAAGATGGATCATGATCCTGAAGGCAAATCAGTAAGTCACACTGATTATAGAGGGATCATTGGATCATTGCTATATCTCACTGCAAGTAGGCCTGATAAAACATTTGCTGTTGGGATATGTGCAAGATACCAAGTTAATCCTAAGGTTAGTCACATGGAGGCTGCCAAAAAGATTCTGAAATATCTTAAAGGCACTGTGAATAGAGGATTATGGTATCCAGCTGATGATAATCTTGAATTAACTGGTTATTCAGATGCTGATTACGGAGGATGTAGAATTGACAGAAAATCTACTACAGGAACTTGTCAATTTCTTGGAAGTAAACTGATATCATGATTTTCAAAGAAACAGACCACAGTAGCAACCAGTACTACTGAAGCTGAGTACATGGCTGCAGGAAGCTGTTGTGCACAGATTCTTTGGCTCAGACAACAATTGAGGGATTATAAGATTATAGCCAATGAAGTACATATATTTTGTGATAATAATAGTGCAATTGATATTACACAAAATCCGGTATTGCACACCAGATGTAAACATGTTGATATCAGACATCACTTCATCAGAGATCATGTTGAAAAGAAGGATATAAGGATGGAGAATATTCATACTGATAAACAGAGGGTTGATATCTTGACTAAACCTTTGGCTGAATCAAGATTTCAGGAACTATCAGTAGAATTAGGGATGTTGGATCCAGGTGAATGAATTTCACTGAAGGGAGAAGTCTTTCAGGAGCATGTAGTTATTCAGGAGGAATAACTCAGGGCAAAATTACCTCAGGATAGAAACTGAGACTCAGGACGAAACTTTGTCAGGATCAATATTCAGTAAGGTTTATGTATTCAAATAATCCTGAAGTGATATTGATACATGCATTAAATTCAGTAGCATTTATTCCACAAATGATTACTCAGTAATCATTTGAAATAAATGACAAAAGGCCTGAACTTTTAAAGCGGGAATGTTTGAAGTACCATTGACTAAAAAAGACGAACAGTCGCCTCGATTTCTGAGAAACAACCATTTGTCAACCTATAAACTGCTACTTGCCTATTGTCCAGAAAAATAGCCAAAAATAGCCATTTTCTCCTCGTAATTTTTTTAAAACTCAGATTAAATCTCAACCCTTCATCATATTATCGAGATTTAATCACAACCATTGATCTTTAGTTCACAGATCATATATAAGCCAAATGTTAACCCTCAATCGTTTATTTCTCACATTTAAACGATCAAAATTCCCAAATTCTTAAACCTTCAAATCTTAAAACCCTTCATACACACTACCCAAAATTTCTTGCTTCTATCGTAATGGAGTTCCCAAATTACTCGATGATCAAGGTTCTTGCGGAAACAGAGAAGCCATATTTTGAACACGTAGTATCCATGATCGACAATAAAGCTACCATGTTGCAGATGGCTGGATTGTCACGACTGGTGAGCAATATGCCGGATTCCGAACTATCCCAGGAGGTTTTACAATTTATTGTTAACCTTCGTGAAGGAGGACGTGGTGGTTTGGTTTCGCAACTAAGTTTCGGATTGAGCCTATTGTTGATCAGATTTCTAAGCTTGAGTCTCTGGTTGATCAAGTAACCAAGATTACTGAAGTGCAAACTTCTCAGGGAGCCATGGTTGATTTTATGAGCACATCAATGGCTAAGGCAGATCAAGTAACTTCGTTAGCTACATCTATTGATAATAAGTTTACTGAGATGCATGCTAGACTGGGGGATATTTCTAGAGATGTGTTAGCAGAGATAGAGAAGAAGTTTTTATTGAGGACACGTATGTTGGAAGATTTGATGAAGACCAGGACCAAAGAGTTGATTAAGGCAGCTGTTGAGGAAATGAGTTCATCACTCATGACCAAGATACAGGCTACTTATGGTGGTCTTGTTGAGGATACAACAACTGGTCTGAATGTGCTGCAGAGACTTCACGATGAGAATTTTCATATTGCTGCTGAACTTCGATCAGTTGGGCGTGAGCAGCTGCATATGGACAGAACCCTTTCGCAAATTTTGGTCAACTATGATGCCAAAAAGGGGGAAAGTTATGATATGCTCACGAAGCTTCCAGCTATTGAAGGGAATTTACTGATTCAGGAAGAAGTCATTGTGTCCAAAGGGAAAAGGAAAGAGCCTGAAGTGTCAGTACATCCTGAGGCTGCTGCTGAGATTATTCAGGAACGTACAAAAAGGCAGAGGGCTCATGAGTCAAGCAAGATGGGAGAGGCTCATGGTGTCCTGATTTCTATTCCCGAAAAATCCCAAGTGATCCCTACTGCAGATAAGCCAATCAGGAGGAGATTGTCCGGGGAGTTCTCTGAGGTTGAGGCACATAAGAGTGAAGAATCTGAAACCGATGAACTCTTCAAAGAGGGATTTGGTGAATATGATGTGGCCTCCAAGAGACTGAATTGGGATTGACACAACTCAGTAAAGATGATTGAAGCTGAGAAGAAAAGAAAAGCTGCGGTATCTGTGTCAGGATCAGAGATGACCAGAAAGGCCAGAGAAGATGCTAAGAGGATCAGGGGAGGATTCCAAAGAATTGTTCTAAGGAGGCGATGCACAAAACGAAGGAAGAGGCAATGACCCCATACTGATAAGTGGATGCCTATTGAGATGAATGATAAATGGGAGCTTGCCAAGAGGGAATTTGTATTTAACTATGATGTTCTACAAGTTTGGCCTCGTCCTATTGCTGACAGAGATGATGCATTTATAGCATATCTTCTGAGGAATTTCACTGATATGTGTCATAAATGGTTTAATTTGTTTGACACTCTGGGATATTAGTTAAAAGCTCCAGGACAGATGAAGTACCCTCCACCCAAGTTCAGAAACGAGATGATCAACTTCGATTTCATCCATGTAGACTTTGTGGATCAAGCCAACTATTTGGAGCTGACAGGAAATGATGCAAAGACCATTCAATAAAGAGAAGAGCTGAAGAAAAGATAATATGGAATGTTCAATCTCGACCCACCAGCTGATGAGATTGAAACCGAAGAAGAATGATGTACCTGATGTATTTTATCTTTTTGATATTCAGTAGAGTAGGATCAACCTTGTATCATGTACTTAACTTTTCTGATTAATGAAAACTCTACTGATGGCTTTTGTTCTGAAAAGATAATATCTCATTATTTTACTGATGTATGATTGATGGTTGCCGTTTAAATCTTTATCTGTTATAGGAAATGAAACCTGAATAGATGATAGGTTTATTATGTTCGCATATCTGTAACAAGATGGTTTTGACATCATCAAAAAGGGGGAAATTGTTGGGAGATGAATTTAATAAAAGATTTTGATTAGATCCCAAAACCCCTGAGTATGACATGTATCAGAACATCTTGATAGTATAGGACCAGGATCAGGTTTCAAATAGACACTAGGACTCAGGATTATCTGCACAATGTATAGTCAGCAGATGTAGATAAGGGAATTTTTTAGTATACTGAAGACTTTGAGGACTCTGAAGACTCAGAAAACTCTGAAGACTCAGAATAATCCTGAAAACTCAGAAAACACTGAGTAAGATCAGTAATATCCTGAAGACCCGAAGATCCTGAAGACTGTTTGTGTACTGAACAAAAAGGACCCTGAACCACTATCTTAATGGAATAGTGTTATGTTCATTTCTAGTACAAACAAACAGAATGTTAGACATTTGTGGACATTAAGGAACATATCAGATCAAAAAGGTCAACTTAATAAGAGCCGTTTTGTTTGTCTCTGTTCAAAGAAGGATTTTGACCAATGAGGAGGCAACAACAACGCACTTTACTGACACTGAAAGCGACATCTCACTGAAGAAATGTCAGACTGATATCTTCCAGTTCACAGAAATTGGTGATTGGCTACATGGCTGCATATTTCCTAAAACATGCAAGGGTGTGTTCAAACCACAAAATAGTCGTTCATCAATAACCAGAAGAGGAAACTCTTGATGCTATCTCTTCCAACGGATAGTTTTTCAAATAGTGACCTTGGAGAAGTTGCCTATAAATACCAGTGACCTTCACCATTGAAAGGTTACAGAAAATCAAAGCAACTTAAGAGCTCATTCGTATTCTTGCAAATTGAAGCACTCGAAAAACCTAGAATTTCCCAAGTGTTTCACATTGGAGAGAGCTCATTCACTAAGCATAGATTTGATAGATACATTCAAAGCTTAGTAGAGATATCCTAGCCTTTTCATTTGTTCTTATTGTAAAGGATATCTCACCCTAGTTGGAAACCAACCCAAACCCAAACCTAAACCCTTTGATAAGGTAGTTTGTGTGTGTGATTTGTTGGTAAGTTAGAGTTGTAAAGAGTGAGTAAGCTGCAGGTTAGTCAGCCAGAAAACTCTAGAGGAGAAGTTAGTAAGCTACTTGTGGTAGTCTGAAAACTTGTGTGTGTTGAGTTAGTAAGCTGCAGTGAGTCAGCCAGAAAACTCAAGGTAGAAAAGTTAGTAAGCTGCAGTGAGTTAGCCTGAAAGATTTAGGAGAAGTGTGTTAAGGAATTTCTCTAAAGATCAGAGAGAGTGGACGTAGGAGCTTGAGTCTCTGAACCACTATAATTGGTGTGTTGTTTGCTTTCTGTACTGCATTATATTTGTTGCATGATTTTCACTGAAAGCACATTTTACTGATATTCAGTTGGAATCAATCCACTGAAAGTGCATTAACTGATTCACAGCCTTAACCACTATTTTATTAAGGAAGATATTTTCAGCAAGCTAAAACGAGTATAAACTTAGGGCCAACCATTCCGCACTCTTGATATGCTAGAACAGATAATTACCAAACTGAACTAACTCTACTGAGTATTCAGTAAGATAATTATCTGATCCAAGCTTCTCAGGATCTCTGATAAAACTTAGGATCAGTTGGGCTAATCTGAAGCTTCGAAAAAGTCTTTCGGGATCCTTGTCTCGATGAGACTTTGACTCGTAGGCGATTTGTGCTTCTCGAGAGGCAAAACTATAAGGATAACGACCCCGATCCATCACAAAGGAAGAAAAAGTTTTTAAAAATCATTGTACACGTGTATTCCCCCACCCCCCCATACACGTGTGAGACTCATTTGCACCGGAACCAACACTAACTAACAATCGCAAGACAAAATATTGTATTACTGCAATGTCGAACGAACAACAACAAAACGTTGATGTGATTGTTAACACCGGCGTCACTGATGATGTCACTGATGGTGTTAACAACTCAACCACTGGTTTAGCTGCGACTACTCCTAACCCGATAGTTTCAGGTGCACCTGTTACTCCCGTTACTGGACTATGTGCGCCTACTCCTGCTAACACAAACACTCAGTATCGATCTGATGTTCAAAGGACTGATGGTCCGTTTGCCTTCACTGGATTCGGAATGCCCTCTACTAGTAACCAGTATGCTGGAATGTCAGCAAATGCTTTTGGGAGCCAGTATGTTGGAAGTACGGTTAATCCGTTTGCTGGATTGTACTCTGGAAATCCTTTTCTGGAAGGCCCTCAGAGCAATTCTTTTGTGGATAACTCTGGTGGAAATCCTTTCATTGGAGGAAACCAGTTTCTGAGCAACACTGGTGGTAACCCATACGTGGGTCCAATGTTTCAAGCCTCTCAACCAGGGACTGTAAGGCCCTTGCTGGCGCAGGCAGAAAAACCCGAGAAGTTTTCGGGTGCAGATTTTAAGAGGTGGCAGAATAAGATGGAGTTCTACCTGACCACCTTGTCTGTGGTGAAGTACCTCAAGGACGACTGTCCGAAAATCCCTGATGATAATGCTGATCAGGTAACGAGGATGAGTTATGACCTCTGGATCAGTGGGGATTACTTGTACCAGAATTACATTCTGGGTGGACTAAGTGACGCTCTGTACAACGTCTACGTTCAACACAAGACAACCAAAGAAATGTGGGCTTCTTTGGAGAAGAAGTACAAGACATAAGATGCAGGAACGAAGAAGTTCGCCGTTGCTGCACTGTATAACTTCAAGATGGTAGACAACAAGCCTGTTGTAGACCAGGTTAAAAAGCTGCAGCTAATTTTTCATAACATTACGGCAGAAGGAATGGAGCTGTCAGAACAGTTTCTGGTGGCAACTGTGATTGAAAAATTGCCTTCATCTTGGAAGGAGTTTAAATCTTACCTCAAGCACAAGCGAAAGGAGATTAGCTTTGAGGATTTGATTGTCCGGCTTCGGATTGAAGAAGATGGCCGAAAAAGAGAAAGTAAGGTCTCGACTTCTGCAATCGAGGCCAAGGCAAATTTGATGGAGAAAAAAGATCCATCAAATAAGAGAAAATGCCCCAACAACAAGGACGTCAAGGGGAAGTCTGCTGCTCCTGCCACAAAGCAGAAATTCATTTTTTCTGGAAAATGCCACAATTGTGGCAAGCCCGGTCATCGGGCAAGTGACTGCAAAAAGCCCAAGAAAGACTCTGTGAATGTGGCTGAACTAGGGATCACGGAGGCGTATCTGTCTGCTGTGGTGACTGAAGTCAACTTGGTAGACAACAAGAAATAATGGTTTGTGGACACTGGGGCCACTTGCCATGTCTGCTCGGAGAAGTCTGCATTCTCCACCTATTCTCCTGCTGAGGGGAGAAAGCTGTATATGGGCAACCAGGCCTCGTCTGAATCGGCTGGGGTCAGAACAATTGTGCTAAAGCCTAAAGCTGACCTCGGGGATGGAACTCAAGCTGAATGATGTGCTGCATGTCCCAGACATCCGGAAGAACTTGATTTCTGGCTCGTTGTTAGTTAGTCACAAGTTTAAGTTAGTGTTTGAGTCAGACAAAGTTGTACTAAGTAAGTTTGGTACTTTTCTCGGGAAGGGTTATCTCGAGAAAGGATTATTAAAAATGTCAGTTATGGTTGTAAGCCGTAAAGTCACAAACACTATTATTAATGAGAATGCTTCTACTTCTGTTTATATCGTTGAGTGTTCCTCTTTATGACATTTTAGATTATGACATGTTATTTTAAAGGCTATAAAACGTTTAGTAAATTTGAATTTACTTAACATTGCAAACATTGATACATCCATAAAATGTGAGATATGTGTAGAAGCAAAAATGGCTAAATTACCATTTAAATCTGTTGAAAGGAACACAACCCCTCTTGAATTAATTTACACGGATGTATGTGATTTAAAATTTGTGCAAACTAGAGGTGGAAAAAAGTACTTTATTACTTTTATTGATGATTGCACTAGATTCTGCTACGTTTATCTTTTACGAAGTAAAGATAAAGCAATTGAAGCGTTTAAACGTTGCAAAACTGAAGTAGAGAATCAATTGAACACTAGAATTAAAACAATTCGTAGTGATAGAGGTGGAGAGTGTGTGGCTCCGTTTGAACAGTTGTGTGTTGAGTCAGGCATCATACATCAAACGACAGCCCCTTACTCACCTCAATCAAATGGTGTTGCGGAAAAGAAAAACCGAACACTAAAAGAGATGATGAACGCTATGTTAATCAGCTCGGGTTTGCCTCAGAACTTGTGGGGGGAAGCTATTCTGTTAGCTAACCACATTTTAAATAAGATTCCACTTAAAAATACGGATGAAACTCCTTATGAGATGTTGGAAAAGCGCAAACCATCTTACAAACACCTCAAAGTGTGGGGGTGTTTAGCTAAAGTTGAAGTGCCACTTCCTAAACAAGTAAGAATCGGACCTAAAACGGACGATTGCATCTTTATAGGATACACCTTTAATAGTAGTGCTTATCGATTCTTGATTCACAAATCAGAGATACCTGATATGACAGAAGGCACTACAATAGAATTAAGAAATGCCGTATTTTTTGAAAATGTCTTCCCTTGTAGGGATAAAGAAGAAGTGGGTTCAAACAAACGAACACACGAAGAATCAGATGACACTGCAGGTCCTTCCACTCAAGAGAGTGACGAACCAAGACGCAGTAAACAAGCTAGAATTGATAAGACTTATGGTCCAGACTTCATCACTTACGTGTTGGAAGATGAACCTCAGTCTATCAAAGAAGCTATATCCAGACCGGATGCTTCGCTCTGGAAAGAAGCTATTAATAGCGAATATGATTCAATTCTGCAAAATCACACGTGGGAGTTGGTTGACCTCCCCAAGGGTTACAAGACCTTAGGATGTAAATGGATCCTTAAAAGAAAATATAAAGCAGATGGATCAGTTGAAAAATATAAAGCCTGATTGGTGGCTAAGGGTTTTAAACAAAAGGAAGGGTATGATTTCTTTGACACCTATTCACCTGTTACGAGGATTACATCCATTCGTGTACTTATCGCGATTGATGCTTTGCATAATCTCGAAATACATCAGATGGATGTAAAGACTGTGTTTCTTAATGGTGAGATAGATGCTGAAATATACATGGATCAACCTGAGGGTTATATTACACCTGGAAATGAGAAAAAGGTGTCTAAACTCGTTCGGTCACTGTATGGACTTAAACAAGCCACAAAACAGTGGCACTTGAAGTTTGACAACATCATGTTGTCAAATGGGTTTCGAATTAACGAATGTGACAAATGTGTTTATGTGAAGGAAACACCTAATGGGTTTGTTATCGTATGCTTATATGTCGATGACATGTTAATCATGGGTAACAATCACAATGTCATCGTGAATACGAAAAACATGTTAAATCGGAATTTTGACATGAAATATATGGGATTAGCAGATGCGATTCTTGGAATCAAAATTGAGAGAACATCAAATGGAATCTCTTTGACACAATCTCATTACGTTGAGAGAGTGTTGAAGAAGTTCAATGCATTTGATGATCCACCTGCTAAAACACCTCTGGAACACAATGTTCATCTGAAGAAGAACTGAGGAGAACATGTGGCTCAGTTGGAATATGCAAGGATCATTGGAAGCGTGATGTACATTACGAATTGCACACGTCCTGATCTTACATGTGCAGTAAACAAACTGAGCAGGTACACGAGCAATCCAAGTCACGATCATTGAAAAGCTCTTAGAAGGGTCTTAAGGTACTTAAAGTACACCCTTGACCTTGGGTTATATTACACGAGGTATCCAGCTGTACTTGAAGGGTACAGCGATGCTAATTGGATATCGGATACAAAAGACTCATTTTCCACTAGTGGATATGTGTTCACTATTGGAGGAGCTGCAGTATCTTGGAAATCCACAAAACAGACGTGTATTGCCCGTTCCACAATGGAATCATAATTCATCGCTTTAGATCAAGCTGGTGAAGAAGCAGAATGGCTTCGTAATTTTCTGGAAGACATTCCTTGTTGGAACAAACCAGTGCCATCGGTAATGGTACACTGTGACTGTCAAGCTGCTATAGGTAGACTTCGAACAGTATGTATAACGGAAAGTCAAGACATATCCGTCGTCGACATAACTCTGTTAGACATTTGATCTCAACTGGGGTTATAACCATTGACTATGTAAGGTCAAAGGATAACATAGCGGATCCGCTCACGAAGAGCATATGCCGAGATCAAATGAATAAGCTGATAGAGGGAATGGGTCTGAAATCCACAAAGAAAAACTGAAACAGTGGAAACCCAACCATGATGACTGGAGATCCCAGGAACTTGGTTCAAAAGGGAAAACTAAACTGTGAATGTTAGTTGTACAACACTTGAAAATCATGATCATTCCTGACAGCACTACGTCAAGAGTTGAGCACCCGTAAAATGTGGTAAAGGTTAAGTCTTTGACTTTTAATGATTCCTAAAGGTCCAGTTGGGACTGAGTATGACGGGATACTTGAGAGGAAATCACCTATGTAAATGAGAAGTGAGGGCCGCTTCGACCAAACATTTATGAAACACAAAAGGGCGTCCATGGCCAAAACGGACAAAACTATGAGAACGAATCGGAGTCGAGACTGAATTGTGTCTGCACTGCCTGTAAGGTATACACGAAGGTGGATTAGTTCAACGCACTGTGTCCACTAAGCCGCCATATACCCGACAGTGCTGAGCTACGGAAAGTTCAAAGCCCCAAGCTACTTATCCGGAAGCAACTAAGTCTCAAATGAGCGGAATGGTGATCCTAAATCCGTATATATGCAATTTTCACTCATGTGGGGGATTGTTGGAAATTTGGTTTTGAGAGTGTTCTAGCACTCAAGGTTGACCAAATTATTGAGGAATTAAAACGTTGAGTTTTTTGTAAATTAAACGTGACGAACGTGTTCTACTCGCGGAGTAGATGATCGTGGTATATTTAATATCTCAAAACTGAATTTCGGTGAGTGAGAAATTAATTAAAGAATATGAGACATTAATGCTCTAGTGAGAGAGTAATTGGTGGGTGAGTGTTGACCAAGTGTAGTCTACCCACTCATCCCACATTGAAAACACGAAGGGAAGTTTCCTAGTATAAATAGAAGCTTATGGTCATGTTCTCCAAAATGGTGCATGGGGACCCTAAACATGAACCACACACGCGCGCGCCCCGCCCCGCCCCTCCCGGGTCCGGGTTCGTAGTTCGTGGTTCTTGGCAATTGGGCTTTGGGTGGGTTAGGGCCCATCTATCTTTTTAGATACCCAAAATCTTAATTGGGCCAATTATTTTGGGTCATTTATTTTTTGGACTTAATTAGTTGGGTGGCCCATCCGGAATTGGGTCGGCCAAGGAGTCAAGACTTATACGTGCGCGAATTCAAGTTTATCCAGGTTCGAAATTTTGAATTCGAATTAGAGGTTCACCGGACCTGGACGGTCTCATGCGGTCAAAACCGCCCCACTAGAATCGTGGGTCATAACTGACCACGAAGTTCGTGGGCTTCCCACGTTTTCCTCAACCTCCCGGAGTTGGTTCCGTCTATATATAGTGACCCCTCAGAATTTCTTTCAGTCACTTTTTCTAACCCTACGAAAAATCGACTCCCGCAATTCTGCGTATATACTTTCTTACCTCTTTCTGCTCATACTCCGAAACGTTCGACGAGAGTATTATTTCAGTGGTGCTACTGAATTAATACTGTGAACCGTTTTACCTTTTCGGGCAATTACGCACGATCATGTGAGCACTATCCATGGCGTATTTTGTCTTGCGGGGAAAAGAGTTTTCCCTTGACTCGGTTCGTTTTTATTGTTTTACGTTATCTTGTGTGTTGCGTTTCTATTTTGCAGTATTTCATTATCGCTATTTAACATATGGTTGTTGTTAAAAGTACTTGAACTATGGTTTTAATTTCAATATCTATTTCTCAATCCAACTCGATCTCTTACTCTCTCTTTTAAGGAAAACGTATATTTTGTTATTTTTTAAAATTAGGAGACTGGTCAGTTCATAGAGAGCTTTGCTCTGTCTTTAATTGAGGCCCCGCCAGAGGACATTGAGATTTAGTCCACATATTAATCAGCTTTTTGGGTCGGATAACAAATACAAAAAAAAAAAAAACAGACAGTCTCACGAATCTTATTTTGAATTCGATCTACTTAATTAATGTTATGAGAAAATAGATAAAAATACCCTTTTTTAAAGTGGCATCACTATTTTATGTTTTCTTGACTTTTCAACTCACAAATTTGCCTTTTTGTGACTATTATACCCCTCCCTTAATCCCATATCAATTCCACCACATATTCCAGCTCTCAAACATGACTCGGGGCCAACTCGGCCCGAACCTGGTCCCGACCCGGACCAGGGCCCTGCCCGAAATTTGCCCATGATTCATGGTTTAGGGTTCATCATATGGATCGGGTTCGAGTTCGGGTCGTGTTTGGAAGTTGTAATATGTGGTGGAATGAGAATGAGATTAAAGGATGGAATGAGATAAGGATGGAGTTAAGGAGAGTTGTAGAATGATCACAAAATAAAATATTTTTGAGTTGAAAAAGTCAAAGAGCAGAAAAGAGAAATGCAAATTGAAAAATGACAAAAAAGAGTTTGTCCCTAATGTTATCATGATTTATTGAATAAAACATCGATCAAATACGATAAAATAAAAACTAGCTAAAGAAAGATTAATAAAAAGACACTACAAAACAAAAAATGGGGTTTAACGAGTTTGATACCGAGAGGCCGAGAAGCACTCACTAATAACGATAGATTTGAGGAGGGGATAGAAATTAGGGTTTAATAAGGGTTTTAATTATGTCATTATCTAAAATTGAATCACGTACGTGGTTCTCTATTTAAGATGTTTAAATACGCAATGATCATCAATTTATTACTCCCTCCCGTCGTTTTTCTTGTTTGAATATTTGAGCAAAATATATCCCTTATTTAATTGAACATTTTCTTAAATAGTAATTATTAAAACAATTTTTTTTTTTTTTACAAAATCCATTCAAACATCTCAATATTACATTCTCACACTAAAATCAACTTTATTTCCTTATAATTTACAATATATGTCATTATTTTATCATTCAACAATCATAAAAAAGCAACTTTTATATATACTAATAAAAAACTTCTACATTAAAATTCATACAAATAGTACGTAAATGCTCAAACAAGAAGGGACATACGGAGAATATTATTTATTACAAACAATTTTTTTCTTTCTAAAATCAACTATCACATATACTTGAATTCAGTAACTACTAGTGGGGTGGACTATGAAGCAAAATAATTAGATCAAAAACTCTCAATAAAAAAAAAAAAATTCCAATGTTTACTGCTCAAATTAGAAAAAATAAGATATCTCATATCTACTAAAGATGAATCACCCTCAATTCATATGATGATTTTATTCCAAATTTTTGAATTTATGTGAAAAGTTATTTATAGTATTATTATTAGTTCTTTAATTTTAATATTTACATCACATTTATCTCTTATCTATTAATTATGAATCACCCCTATTATATGGTTGCTATATTTAAAATACTTCATCTTCAAAATATATACATTAATTTATATTGAATACATACTTCATAATTTATAAATATATACTCCCTCTTACTCTTTTGGAATATCACTAGCATGTAACATGATGTACTACGTCTACACGAGATTGAAAATAGTTATTATATCGATAATTTTAAATTAAATACTTCAAATATTTAATTAGTTTGATTAATTCAATTATAAACGTATTTTTTTTCTAATATTATATCTGCATATTTTCTTTCATTTCTTATTCTAAATTACTCACTCTCATTCTTCTTAATGTCTTTTTAGTCTTTTAAAACATTTATATAATAAATATCGTTTTGATATTTTCTCCCTCATTATATCATATAGATACCCGTAATAATTATTTTTTATGATCATTTAAATTTTCTTATGCCAACATTAACCATAATTTTTTATAGTTAAATATTTGTAACAATAAATACTATTGGCTGGAAAAATTATTCACACACACTACAAAAAAGACGGTGATTTACGACGGTTTTAACCGTCGCAACAAGGATTTGCGAAGGGTCGCTAACATTTAGCGACGGTTTGGGAAAATCGTCGCTGGTTAGCGACAACTTTTTTCCGTCGCAAAATTATCGACGGATTTAGGCCGTCGCACATAGCGATGGGTTTGTCGACGGTTATATGGACCCGGACCCGGGTCCGAAAACTCGCCGCTAAACCGTCGATATATTATCGACGGTTATGACATCATACAACCGTCGTTAATAGCAACGACTATCCATCGGTATTAGCAACGGAAATTTCCATCGAAATGTGCGACGGTTATAACCGTCGGTATTGGCGACGAATATAACCGTCGCTAAATCCGTCGCTAAATCGTGAATTTTTTTAAAAAAAATGGCTCACGGTGGTTCAAACCCGGGCACGGGGGGCGCCCGGGTGGGTACCGAACCACCTGAGCCATGGACCATCTCGAACCCAACCACTAAGCACCTCATATATAAGCACCAAGCCTCCCAATTAAATGAGGCATTTATTCGCTCCCGTGGAGGACCAAACACGGGACCTTGGGCGCCCGAGCGGGGATTAATTCCGCTCGGACACTTGATTTTTTGCGTTTAGTTAATGAATTTAATTCTATATGTCCTAAAATTTATTTTTTTTCTAATTTTTTTTAAAATTCTTTAGTTTAATTATCTTATTTAATAATTCAATTACATTTTAATATAATAATTTATATTTTTTATTTATAAATTTTAATTATATTATATTATATTAAAATTGTATTTTTTTAAACTTATTTTTAATAAATTTTTTTATTTTAATTATCTTATTTAATGATTCAATTACATTTTAATATATTAATTTATATTTTTTATTTATAAATTTAAAATAAATTGTATTTTTTTAATTATTTTGAATAAAATTAATTGTATATTTATTTAAAATTCATTTTTTTAAATTTTTTATTTCAATCATCTTATTTAATTATAATTTTTATATTGGATAATTAGCAAAAAATAAATTATGTTAAGCAATGTCAAATAACTTTTAATATGCAAATACATGAAAATATTACAAATGAAAGACAATATAGTTATTATTCGTCATCCTCATCGTTGCCCCCATCTTTATTATCATCATCCTCCTGTTCATCACCATCTTCATTCTCATTCACATCCTCATCTTCATCATGATTGTTATCCTCCCCGCCGCTGTCAATCTCTATCAAATCTGAATTTGCAGCTGTTAAGTCTACGAAAAGATTGAAATCTCCTGTATGCACTTCAGTTTGAGCATCAACTTGTTCCATTTGGAACAGAGTGTCGTCAACCGCGGCAGTTGAATCCGATTTAGGAACTTGCACTAGTGATCTCGCCTTTACTTTGCAAACAGTCATCCATTCATTATTTTCTATCGAACCTGGATACGTGCAATAGTATACTTGGGATACCTGAGCAGCAAACACAAACGAATCATACCCCGGATATTTTCATCTTCTATGAACATCGACCAGTTTGTATTCGGGATGAATCCTTGTTCCTGAAGCAGATGGATCATACCAATCACACTTGAACAACACAACAGTCTTCTCAGGGAACCCCTTATATCCTACTTCAAGAACTTCTTGTAGGTGTCCGAAGTAGTCATGGCTTTGTTCATTGAACATTGCACTGTTAATGCAAACTCCACTGTTTGCAGTAGATCTGGTCGATGCATACTCCACCGTATGGAATTTGTAACCATTTACATAGTATCCTTAGTACGTGTTGACCAGACGTAATGGTCCTCTACTGAGATCCCGCATAAATGGGTTCTCAATGTGTTGATTATAACCCTATGACGGTTTTAGGTTAAATATATAATTGTAAACATATAATATGAATTCACTAATAAATGGTGGTTAGATAACACTCACATAGTTTTGGAACCACTCTGAAAAATCATGAGTAATATATTCACCTACTTGTGCATCTGAGATGTTTGGATGTATACAGTGTAGCTCTTCAGTATAGATCCTTATTGAAAGCAATATATTATTAATCATATATTATATAATAAATATGATATAATTAAAAGTGTAAATGATAAGCATATGAAATACTTACTGAATGTATGGTTGGACTTCATCACAATTGAATAACACATACTTATGTGCAGCTTCAATCTCTTGTCGGTTTAACCAGGGTCGTTCAATACTTTTTCCCAAACATTGACCTGGAAACTTAAACACGGACAAGTTACCCTCAATATCATCAGCAACATTGCCTGTGTCTCTACCGTCATAATTACGAGGCTCGTTTCTCAACATTGTTCTAACATGATCCTTGAAATAGTAAGAACAAAATGTTTTAACCTCCTCACACAAGTAGGCATTAGCAATTGATGCTTCAACTTTTGCCTTTTGTTTAGCATTGAGCTTCAAGTTATGGAGATACCTATAGATATATAATAAAAAAAATTGATAAGAGCAAAACATAAATATATATATTTGTACAAATAGATGTGAAGTGAAGGTTTACCTCTCAAATGGATACATCCACTTATATTGCACTGGAGCAGCAATTTTGGCTTCATATGCTAAGTGCACCGGTAAGTGCTCCATCGAATCAAAGAAGCTGGGAGGGAAAATACGCTCCAATTTTTATAAAATAACTGGAATGTCTTTCTTCAAACGGACCATGTCGTCCCACGTAATCATTGTAGACGTTAAATCTTTGAAGAATGGACTCAATTCAGTTACAGCCCTCCAGATATTGTTCGGTAAGAATTCCCGGAATGCGAGGGGCAATAGTCGTTGCATAAACACGTGACAATCATGGCTTTTCATCCCAGACACCTTCCCGTTTGATGTGTTTACACAACGACTCAAATTGGAAACATAGTCATCTGGAAATCTCAGCTCTTCAATCCAATTACACAAAGCCACTTTTTGTCTCTTATCAAGTGTGTAATTGGCTTGGGGATATCTTCCTGTACCCTCATCCCTCTTCAAGTAATCACGTTTGCATATCTCGTTCAACTCATCACGCGACTTTGCAGTGTCTTTTGTCTTGCCCTTTGTGTTCATGATTGTGTGGAACAAGTTATCGAACACATTCTTTTCGATGTGCATCACATCTAAGTAAGTTCGAATCAAAAGTGAGCTCTAGTAGGGCAAGTCCCAGAAAATGCTCTTCTTCTTCCAACCACCCGGTACCATTTTATTATGCTCCTCAATATGTTCTTCTATTGTTTTCCTCAATCCCTTCTGATTAATTTGATTTAACAACCTTTTACCTACATGGATGCAAAGAGTTATAAGTTAATTAATTTATCATATGTAGATATAAATATATTAATTCATTTAAAACAACTAATATAAAAATAGATGATCTCTTTTTCAAGCCGTTTTTTGTAACGACTTTGTTCTTGATAAAGTCCTTTTTATTCTTTCGAAAAGGATGATCTTCTGGTAAAAACTTTCGATGGTTATCAAACCATGAAACTTTTCTGCTAAGCAGGAGAATGAAAGCGTCAGAATCCTCCATGCAGTAAGGAGATGCTTATTCCCAGCTGTCCTCCATCCGGACAACATGGAGTATGCAGGGTAGTCGCTGATCGTCTAGAGCAGGGCAACCCTCATCGTGAAGTTCTGCTTTCTCGATACATCGTATGTCAGCACTCCATTCTCCCACAGATGTATCAAGTCTCTTATCAGAGGCTGAAGGAAAACATCTAGTTTGTCCTTTGGATTCTTTGGGCCAGGTACCAATACCGTGAGAAACATCATTTGGGACTTCATGCACATCCACAGAGGTAGATTATAAGGAGTCAATATAACCGGCCATAATGAATACTACTTACTGTGCATTCCAAATGGACAAAAACCATCAGTGCTGAGACCTAACCGAATGTTCTTAGGTTCGTCCGAAAAAATAGAAAACACCTTTTTCAAGATGTTTCCAGGCCATCGAGTCAGCAGGGTGTCTCATCTCTAAGGAATCAGGATCAGATGACTCCATATGATGCCATGTCATATATTTGGATGAGGCACTAGATTGATACAATCTCTGAAGACGAGGAATGATAGGAAGGTAATACATTATTTTATTTGCCACTTTCTTCTTCTTATTCTGCTTCCCTCGACCGTCAGTCCAGTTCCGAAGCGGTACTTTGTACCAAGAGTGCCCACAAAATCTGTACTTATCAAGATTCGCGTCTTCTTCATTACCCCAAAATAACATGCAGTTATTGATACAACAATCAATACTCTCTACTGGTAGACCCATACTCTTCAACAAATTCTTGGCTTGATATTCTGTGTTGGGAAATTTATAGTTTTGATGAAAGTTCCAAAAACACATGTAATAGGACCGGTCGGACACAATTGGTGATCGATGTTTATATTACTCGCAATAGGAAACCGGGTTGATAATGATTGTATAGAACAACCGATGAAATAGATAGGTCACATATTGAGGGGGAAACTCAATATGTATAGGTCAGATCTGAAGACTCAAAGGACAGCTGATATCCGACAAGCCAGAATGCTAGAAAAGAACAGAAGATCAGATCGATCTGATCTAGTCAGATATCTCAACTGAAGTCATAAAGCTCAAACTCAGTATACTTGAAGATCAGATGACTTCCTGAAGATCAGACCAGAAGACCTACATCGGCCGAAGTCCGCTAGTTGAAGCTAAGTCAACCCAAGACCTGAAGACTCTATCAGTAGACCGATCGCCAGATCGATCGGTCGACTCACCGGTGAAATCGATGTTTCACCTAATCATACGCCTATGATCCGAACAAGAAGAATGTCGGCGTAGTTGGAAGAACAACACCTTTGAAAAGTGAGACGCTATCCAATAAGAACAAGACACGTATGATCGGAGCCGGCAATTGCGGGATTTGATGCTACCTCTCGTGAACGGCTACAAAGTACAAATTCACGTTTTTGGCCATGTCGTTCGAAGTCACATCACATCAAGCACGCAAGTCTACCAAATATAGCACGAAATTCAAATTGCTCTCCAACGGCTCTTTGATTTCAAGGTCTATAAATATGGGATCACACTTGAGTGAGATAACGTAAACTTATTTGAACAATCAAGAAGCTCAAGCTAATATCGATTTCCGCACAAGAACACGAACAAGAAGATTAATTTTCATTAAGTGTTCATCCCATAAAGTTCTTAGCATAGAAATCTTTTCATCTATTTGTTAGAGGCGCTTATCTGCAAGAAAAGATTTCATAGTTGGAACCAAAACAATCTTACCCAAACCCCCAAGTTAGGTTAAGTTGTTTAGCAAGATTTCGATCGGGGTTTCTAGTTCGATCTCTCGGGATCGGTTGAGTGTGAACTCCTTAAACATCTAGTTGGTGTCTTGTGTTGGACTTACACATAAAACAAAGTCCAGTTGGTTAAGTAGGTGCCCCTTGTGATAGGGAAGAGTGGGCGTAGGATTTGGTTTGTACGAACCACTATAAATCTTGTGTGCCTTTACCGCTTTGATTAACTGATTACACGATCGCACACAACCTTTAAAGCGCATACATATTCCAAATCGAGATCAGTTAGCACCAAGCTTCTGATCTGATCAAACTTGACACTTCGGTCAACTGATTAAAAGATTAACTTTGGAATCGATTTATCAAAACTGGTTTTTCACACGGGTAAAACTTAAGCTTCATACGACGTCGAGTTAAACCGATAGTTACCGAACTAATCTCGCCTTCAGCGTCAAGAAGTTAGTTATCAGTCCAAACTGATTAACTCACACTCTGATCAGGTTAACTGCCCTCACACCTGATTTGCACAAAAGTTTTCAGAAGTCTATTCACCCCTCCCCTCTAGACTTCTGCCCTCACAAAACCCGTTCGGGACCTACAAGTGGTATCAGAGCAGTTGGTTCTACTAACCGACTTTGTGTATCATCGATTCTTGAGGAAGAATCTTTGTGGTCGACTGAACTGATCTTGAAAAACCATTTTTAAAACTCATTCATTTTCCAAAATCACTCAGCATGGATAACACCTCAGGAATGTATCATGATCTGCCGAAGTTCTCAATCGATGAGTATGCAGATTGGGCCATATATATGTCCAACCATCTAGGTTCGATCAGTGGCAGAATGATGGAAGTCATCGAAAGAGGACCCATCATCATATACTACGACAACCCTGCAGTTGGAGGAGATCCAGACTTTGCCCCGGGAAGTCTTGTGCGTAAAAGCCCAGCCTTGATGGATGCAGAGGAAAGAAAGCTGCACACTCTAGATACTATCGCAAGGCACATTATCATGAAAACAATGGATAAGGTCACCAAGGAAAAGATTAAGTATCTCAAATCTGCGAAAGCAATGTGGGATACTCTGGCTGAGATATGCGAGGGAAATGAACAGATAAAAGACGGCCGATCTACAAAGCGAAACTGGTGAAGTTTGAAAAAATCAAGATGTCGCCTTAACGAAACCATCAACGAACTCGATGGAAGGATTACGATGTCAATAAACAAGTTTTCGAGAACTTGGTAGAGAGATGTCTGATAAAGATATCAACTACAAAATCCTAAGGTCTCTCACCAAGAAATGGGACATGAAGGTCACGGTAATCAAGGATTGCCAAGACATTTCAAAGATGAAGCCAAGTAGCTTGTTCTTGAGTCTTAAAGCTCACGAGTTCGATTTGATTGAAAGAGGATGTTCGATGAAGATGAGGTACCCGCTGAAGCCTCAACTTCAAAATCAGTTGCTTTTAAGGCAACCAGCAGCAGAACGAAGGCCAACGAACCTGTTGGGAATATAATGAGTCAGGCAGAACAGATCGCTCTGCTTACCAGGAAGCTTGAGAAGTCGAACGTCCAACTTGGTAAGTATCGAAGATTTTATAAGGACTATCAACATAGCCGAGGGAGAGATAGGAGATCAGCCAACAGATCTCTCAGAAGAACCAAATCGATGATCGGAGGATCACAGAGATGAAAGGAAAAGAGATAATCGACCGAGGAAGGAAGAGACAACCAATCGATTGAATAAGCTCGGGACTACTATCGAAAGGAAGTCACCCGATAGGGTCATACAGATTTTTTGAGTGATTCACCCGGAAGGAAAGGTTTGGTGGATCAATGAGCATGCTTCAACCGTGAGAAGCAGTCACTATATAAGCAGACGCCTGCACTGACGCCAAGAGAAAGGGAAGAAAAGAGGAACAAAAAGAGAGCAACGTTATAGGGACGAGAAGAGCCATGGTTGTCGATACATCGAATTGACGATTCCTATCGCCGCCTCCGAGGACTCTGGATACTCCTCTCAGAGAAGACTTCTGCCCGAAAGTGATCTTGTTGACTTCTATGAAAATGAAGATCGATATTCTCTTCGGACGATGATGAGATCTGCTGATGGCGGGGGAGGACCAATCTGAGGTAACCTCCAAACTCGCTTCGTTTCGCTTCTACACTGCTATCATTAGCACACTCTTTGGGGAGATTGACTGCAAACTCTACTCGAGTAATTGCTTGAGGATCTCTCCAATGCAGATGAGACACTTATGCTATAGTGGAAGTTTGAAAATGACAAGTCGAGAATTAGAAATAATCGACTTTGCTAAGGAGAATGATCTCGATAAAGCCTCGAACTTAAATCTTTAAACCGCTTTCGAAGGCAACCGAGGAATGTAAAATTCGAAAGTTAAGGCTTCGATCGGGGAGAAGCGGATCAAAGATCATTTGGATATTAACAAACAACAAAGTTCGATGATTTCAAACTTCTTCAAGCAAAATTTGATGAGCTATTCGAATGCATGAAAACAAATCATTTGAGGATAATCTGCGTAAGAAAATAGAGGTTTTCACAAAATCATCTAAAACTGTTCAAGACATGAACACCTATTTTTGAACAACGATTAATAAGAAGGGACTTGGCTATGAGAACCCTTCCACATCCTCAAAAGCCCCGGCTGATTCATCTAAAAAAGGTGTAATTAGACGAGTTTCTGACAAAGATACACCAAAAGCCAAACATGTATCTAATAAGGGAAAAAGACCGGTTGAAGGGTAAAGGCGGTGCCTAACCAGAAGGGGAACAGAAATGGACCCCAACTGGCAAAGCATCAGTCGAGGAATCAACAGAAGAACCCAGTTCTTCTGAAGAGACCTCAACCTGATCAACAGATCAGGAATCAGAAAAGACAACCTGTAAAAGGGAAGTCCAATCTGAGACCCAATCAAGGTCAGCTGCCTAATAAGCATGCTTCAGGTAAACTGCAAAAACCACCTATGCCAAAAAGATATGAATCTATTGATGGTAGCAGTCGTACCTACCCCTATAATCAGAAATCTAGGGCTGCTGCACCTGAACCTCACTGGATAAAAAGAAGACAAACAGAAAAGATAAATCCCAAGTCTTCTAAGTCATCCAAGGTTCACACTAATAATCATACAAATCAGAAAGCATATAAAGAGACGTATGATTATGTTGATAGGTATGGGAGACAAATCAGGCCTTCTGATCTAACTGATCACAATAGAAGTGCTCTATTTGTATGGATCCCCAAAACTAATCCTAACCCCTCAGGACCCAATCCAAAAGGGGTACCTAAAGCCTGATTTGGCTGCAGGATCGCGTGGGTCTGGCCAACAAAGGAGGTGTGCAAGCAACTATCTGGTACATCGATAGTGGATGCTCAAGGCACATGACAGGAAGCAAGCACCTCCTCGGCTCTTACATAGAACAGAAAGGCCCGCGTGTACTCTTCGGTGATGATAACTTTGGTTATACCAAAGGATTTGGAACCTTAGAGAATGATGATGTACAAGTAATTGGAGTCTCGTATGTCGAAGGTCTGAAGCACAACCTCTTATCGGTTTCACAATTTTGCGACAATGGATTCAGTGTTGAGTTCTCGACTGACCAATGCACTATCAAGAATCGAGCCACTCAACAGATTTTGTTAACTGGTTCAAGGAAAGGGACGATCTACACAGCTGATTGGAACAGTTGCCCAAGAAATGCATGCCTGATTGTTAAGAGCTCCAAAAGTAGCAGTTGGCTCTGGCACAAAAGAATGAGCCATCTGAACTTTAAAACTCTTAATAAGATAGCAAGGATGTCTCTAGTGGAAGGACTTCCGAATGAAGTATTTTCAAAGGATCAGACATGTCTTGCATGTCGTCGGAAGGGAAAAATAGGTCAAAGCTTCATTCAAGGAATTTCGGACCGGCATCAATAGAAATCTGCCATCTTGATATGGATCTATTCGGACCAGTTACACCAGTCAGTCTCAACGGATGCAAATATACTCTGGTAATCGTGGATGACTATTCCAAGTTTACCTGGGTTATATTCTTACATAAGAAGAATGAGACGACAACGAAGATACCCGAGCTGCTAAAAAAGATTACAAAATGAGAAGGGTGTCGATGTAGTAAAAATCGATCGGATAAAAGGTATGCAATTTACGAACTCTTTTATTCTTGATTTTTGCTCTAAGTTTGGTATCTGACATGAAACATCATTGCAAGGGCCATACAACAAAATGGAGTAGGTGAGCGGAGGAACAAAACTCTCAAAGAAATTTGCTTTCGACGATGTTATTTGAACATGCAATACCAAGCCGTTTTAAGGCGGAAGCAATCAACTTTGCATGCCATACTCGAAGCAGATGTCTTCGACTAAGGCTCACTACAAAACACCCTATGAACTGTGGAAGGACGAGAAAACCTCGTGTTTTCCTACTTCCATGTTTTTGGGTGTAAGTGTTTCATACACAACAATGGGAAGAGTGGGTTGAAAACCTTTGAGGCCAAGTCGGATGAGGGTATATTCTTAGGGTATTCCTCATCTAGCAAAGGCTTTCGGGGTTTACAAATGCATTTAACCCTACTTGTAGAAGAAACACCCCGTAGTCTTTGATGAAGCATCTTCGATCAAGAGAAATCGCCTCGTAACAAGTACACGATCAACCGTAACCCGATGTTCGAGAAAATGGATCACCTAACGATCAAGGAAAAAGAATCGTAAAACCGTAAATAAAGATATACATTCTAGATCTAGCTGATTCACGGATCATTCAGATCCTAAGGTATGAAAAAAAGCGTTCGGTGAAGAAGCGTCTGGTGAGATAAGATCAATCGAACCATCCGGTTCGGGGAACATCTGAAGTTCCCACCTAACGGACATCGGCACATGATGAGTCCAACATCACCGAGACTTGTTCTTATCAAGTGGATCATAACTCGCACCACTCCCAATCGCTAGTAATTAAATTTTATCGTAAACGGACGATGTTCTCCAAACCAAGCACAATTCGTAAGCGAAGGACACGGATAACCCGGTCATCCAATCGATCGATAATCGGAGACCCATCCGATAAAGTTAAAACTAGACATCGATTGGTGAAAGTGCCATGTATTGTTTGTTATCGTCTATGAAGGAACCAACAACAATAGAGGAAGCTCTACAAGCTTAAAATTTGGATTCTAGCCATGCGAGGAGGTTGGAAGCAGTTCAAGAGAAATCAAGTTTGGGAACTAGTGGGCGGACAAGTCATCAAGATGTTATTGGCACGAAGTGGGTATTCAAGAACAAGAGAGATGAGAAAACGTCATCACGAAATAAGGCAAGACTTGTTGCTAAGGGTATTCACAATCGAAGGAATTGATTATGATGAGACCTTTGCACCGGTCCGCTTCGCTAGAAGCCATTCGGCTATTTCTGGCATATGCTTCCCACAGAGGGTTCACTGTGTATCAGATGGACGTAAAGAGTGCTTTCTTAAACGGGGTACTAGCAAGAGGAAGTTTATGTCGAACAACCTCCGGGCTTTGAAAAGAGCACCAGGTGTACCGTCTAAGAAAAGCTCTCTATGGCACAAAAAAACAGGCTCCTCGAGCTTGGTATGATACACTCTCTCGGTTCTTGATCGAAAGTGGGTTCACTAAAAGGAATAATGGGACAGAACCTTATTCGAGAATAGAAGATGGAAAAGATATTCGATGGTTGATTTCGTGGACGACATCATCTTCGGATCTCCCAACAAAAGTCTATGTGAAAGATTCAGCAAACTGATGCAAGGAAAATTCGAGATGTCCATGATGGGTCAGATGAATTACTTTCTGGGTCTTCAAGTAAAGCAAAGTACATAAGGGATATTCATCGCCAAGAAGCAAAGTACACTAGGAATTTATTGGCTAAGTTTGGAGTTCAAAATTGTAAGGAAGCCAAAATTCCTATGATGATTTGGATTCAAGATGGATCAAAGTGAGGATGGTCGAAAAAACAAATCGAGAAGGAATATAGGGCTCTCATTGGATCTCTACTATACGATTTGCCGAAGAGACCGGATATAACCTTCGTGGTAGGTGTATGTGCGATTCGAGCAAATCAATGATAAGTCACCTAGAAGCGACTAAGCGGATTCTTAAGTATCTGAAGGACAATAAACCTTGGTTTATTTTACCCATCGGATGATAATCTAAACTTAGTGGGTATTCGATTACGATTATGGAGGTTGCAAGATTTGAGAAAAATCCACCTCACGAACTTGTCGGTTCTTAGGAAGAAAAAACCCGATCTCATGGTTTTCAAAAAAGCGGACATCGGTTGCAACATCTACTCTTGAAGCGAGAATATATGGCTGCGGGAAGAAAAGTTGTTCCCAATCGCTACGGCTTAGTCGGCGGAGTTGAGGATTATAACATTGAAGCTAAGAATGTACCTATTTTACGTGCCGGTAATAGTGTTATTGCAATCACTTTCGAGAATCTGTTCTACATACAAGATGCAAGCATGTGGATGTCGGGCACCATTTTATAAGAGATCATGTTGAAAAGAAGAATATCGAGAATGGAAAAGATTCATCTTGATATCTGAAAAGTCGATATTCTAACCAAGCCACTAGGTGAGATCGATTCGAGAGAATTATGCAATGAGCTAGGGATTACGGATCTTGGAGAAAATGCACCTAAAATGTTTGATGGAATGATCTCGTAAGAACCGTTGGTTAAGAAACTAATCGATTCAAGTGAAATCGGTTGAATTTGGTATCTCAATCGATCGGAAAGATCGATCAAGGAACTGATATGAGAAGGTACTGATCAGATTTAAAGTTTATCGATTAAATGAAATGATCGTTTAAAGGATTATCGATTAAATCTGTTCAGTTATACTTTGTAAGTCGATTAAAAGCTGAAATTCAACAAGATTCACAAGTGGTATTCACAAGATTAAAGCTTAAAATCGCATAAGGATCTGTAAATTTTGCACAACAATGAAATAACGAAATTTTCATTAATAAAGACCGAAGGTCGGGTTACATTACAAGATACAAGTACAAAAAAGGAGGTCAAGACATAAACCCTAAACCCTAAACCCTAGACCTTAACACTAAACCCTCATCCTAACCCTTGAAGAAGTGGAGAGAGAGAGATTTTAAATCTGATGCTCTCATTTTCCCCCACTTAACAAGGGTGAGAGAGGCTTTAAAGAAATCCTAAAGCCGCTAGCTGAAGCTAAAACCAGTGGAGCGACAACGGCCTTGATAGATTTTTTTTTAAGCCAGAGCCCTAAGAAAGAGTCGATTGGGCTCTCCAATTTTTTGTTAAATGGTGAGTTGATATATAGGCATCACCATTTGTTGTCCGATGTAGAGACCGTACATCAAACTCATGTTCATTTTCGATCGAGTCTGTTGATGCGGGTTACGCTATCTCGATAGACACACAAAGGTGCATACGGTTAGGAGAAGTGTCTTCTCGATTTGCGATAAAGTAACCGCCGCCTCGGTGGTAGAGAAGCTTAGCAACGATTGTATGTGAAATCTTTGATGACGACGAAGACAGTGATAAGGGACACACATGGTTGATTTGATTTTGAAATCATTGAAAAAGGGGTAAAAGTGTTTTGCGGAAGTTTCACGGAAATAAGGGTTCACCGGGATACATGATTCTACAAAGAAGATAAGTATGGTGAATGGGTTATGTTGTGTAAAACAATTGGTCCAATTTATAGAGACCAAGCAAGGGTGCAAATGCAAATCTGAATTCTCAAAACCTTTTGAGAAATCAAGCACCAAAAGGACAACGATGTAGAAATCACCTTGCCCGATAATTGGAGAGATTTCTGGCGGATTGACATATCGAGAGATTGACGATAATTGACAAGATGTCAAATCGCGCCAACTTAGGGAATAGAAGCTACTACTCTAGACTAAGTTTTGGCGGTAACACTTATCCCAAGAATTGGCTTGATCTGAGAAGAATCGGATTAGGTCAACTAAAATCTGATTACATACGAAGCTGATCAGATAAGGAAGATTAGCTGAGCTTGAAACTCCAACAAATCAGATACATCAGTCTATGGGAAAAACAGAAATATCAGTTGAAGGGGGAACTTCAACTGATCAAGGAGGATCAGATGCAAGTGAAGAAGATCAGTTAAAAGGATCAGTTGGGAAAGTTTAAGGCTTAGGCAGAATACTAAGATCAACAAGTGAAATCAACATGGACAAGTGGTATTGACTGATTACAAAATCAGTCAACCAGATACGATTTTCTTTTCTCTTGTTCTTTGCTTATTTATCGGATCTTATCTGATATTATTTGCCTTACTGTACCCACTATCCTTGTGATGTATTCCCTGCAAATCATTTAATGCGGACGTGGGGAACATGTATTGCTCGCTACTAAATGTGCTTTTAAATCCAAAAGTTTTTTTAAATGCGTGCTTTTCGACCCTACGATCAAAACCGCTTAATCTGGAGCGTCTAATCTTTTCAAACCGGTTGATCTTCCAAATCTTGTCTTCTTTTTCCCTCCTCGTCTTTATAAAGATCATCAAAAACCATACCGAGTTTTCCATTTCACAAACTTGCGATTTATTCTCCGAAAACTCAGATTACTTTCTCTCGATTCAAAGTTTTTTTTTTTCCTAAGTTTCAAAATCATTTTTCGAAAAAGCGAGAATCGGTAATTTATGTTTATTTGATGTATTCTTTTTTAAAATCCATTGATCTTAAATGTTTTTATCTGTGTTATGCTTTATTGTTTCTGGTTTCGTGATATGTGATGTTCTTATATATATATATGCACAACTTTAATCGGGTTCATCCTTTGTAGATGGCCACCCACGGAATGGGAAAGATAATGTGCAATTATGAACGGGCGGCAACAAAGATTGTGGATGATAAGTTTATGCAGTTCAATATCACTCGGGATCCGGAATCCATGGAGGTCGAGCAAATTCTGCTAAAAAGCGAGGCCTTGAGAAATTTTATACGCTCAACGCAATCGGTGATGCAAAGATGAAGCACTAGAATTCCTAAGGAATTTAAGAGTGGATCTGGATGTTCCGGGAAATGAACTGCTCTCGACAGTCAACGGAGAAGAAATCGATCGGCGAATGATGATATAACCCGTCTGTTGACCTACCAAAAGGATGGATCTCCCGCTCATTCTGAGGAGAACGATGATGAGTGATCGAGAGAAAGAGTTTCTTGAGAGGCCGACAAAACATCATCGTCGGGTTTTGTCGTGCCAATGCTCAAGAGGAAATACCGATTGTTGTTTGACATATTGTCAAAAACAATTATGGGTATTGCATTCAGCCCGTGATGCTCTTACATCGAAATCAAAATGTACAAAGATGGTACAATAATCGATGAAGCCAAGAACATCAATTGGCACGGGTTCCGAAGGCCATTTCGCTCCAAGAACATGAGAAATTTGGAGTCAATGAACCGAGGCGGTATATTCAAGAGAAAGATCAGCAATCTCAACAAGGTTGCAGTTATTCTAAAAGATAAACTGCCTAATGCTGAATGGGAACAGATTGGACTGAAGTCCTATAAGGCTTTTCTAACAGCCACTTCAGCCATCTTTGGGCCACCAGGCGATGATATCGCCAACCCTCCAAAGTCAAAGAAAGGAAAAAAAGAAAAAGAAGCAACGTCCGCACGGTTGCCAAGAAAAGAAAACCGGTGAAGGCCCGGAGAAGAGGCCGAAGAAGCGACAAGTCTCCATGACTCGATGCTTGAAGATGAGTCGGATGAAGAAAAAGCGTCAGATCGGTCTGTTGCAACACAAAAATCGTGAAAAAAAATCGGACGAGCGAAGCTTCTCACCGAGAGCTCGCCAGATCATTACGAGGAAGAAGCATGGCGATCGATCTCCTTCTTCTCAAGCTCGAGCTGATTCACCACTCAGACTAATGGCTCTTGAGCATGTCTCTCCTATTCTTCCACCCCTTGAAACGAAACTACATCGGTTCATGAACCGTAAAGCTTACCCGATGTGGAACGAACACTGCTTCACAAAGCAGAACCTCTGCAGTCGAACCGATCAGCCAAACTTCCGCTTACTCAAGCACAACCGGAACCTTCCACATCTCATCAAACCGAATGCCGACAGACAATTCTCGAGTCCGGATCAACAAAGATCATAACGGGAAATTGATCGAATGCGAATCTAAAGAGAAATTGATGAGTTATATCGTAATCGGTCGCCCATCCCGCCATAAGAGAGAAGTTATGGAGATCCTCACTGTAGAGATCTTCGCTAAAAAAGCTTCTCGGACTTTATAATAATTATTGAGCAGATGGGCGGTCGCGGATGAGTTTGCGACTTGATTTCGACATGAGGAAATCTGCTAAAAGTGGGATCACCGGTGAGTGATAATCGCTAAATTTGTCAAAGCTCGATCCAGGGAAGCTAGGGTTGCGGATCGGGACGAATCGGAGATTGCCGACAAAGCTCACGGGCGGATGTCATCATGAAGGGATGAGGAGTCGCCGATGATAGTGGGCTGAATGTCTGCGAGTTCATGACCAACCTTTGGAGGCACAAACAACTGAATCAGATCAAGTGACACCCAACATTCCAACATCAAACGTCACTACTGATCAACTTCAAAAGATCAAATCTTGTCTCAAAGATCTCCTGAAAGAAGAAGTTGAGGGATCGATAGGCGATCAAAAGGCGATTGCCATCAAAGAAATAACGGATCAAAGGGAATTGGCTATTTCCCAGATTAGGGCAATCAAAGATCGGTTCTCCCAAACTCATCCCTTTGCGTCGAAATTTGAATCGATAAAGACCGTTGATGCCAAGCCCGACTCGGGTGGAACAACAACAAGTTTCTTTTCTGATGCTCACTGACAAGCTAGGATTGACAGAAGAGAAACTTGACAAACTGATTACAACACTCTTTCTCGCCATGGAATCTGTCAAGATCGAGTGATATCGAAAATTCAAAATCTAAGCGCTCAAACTCAAGGCATATCATTGCAGATCTCAACGAGGCGATCGACTTAACTTTTGTTCTCGACCTCCCACCTCAATACTCTTTTTGATCAAACCAAAAGGGGAAGGACAGAATGAGAAACCAATGACATAACGGTGCGCAGGACATCACAAACTCCTGATTTCTTTGAAAAAGATGTCCAAAGAATGGATAATTGAAGAAGCCCGAAAAAGCCGAAGAAGAAAGAAAAAAAAAAAAAAAAAGAGGCGTAAAATCTGAAGAAGAGATTCAAATCGAGAGCAAAGAAAGGAAGAAGGGCGGGAAAATCCGTATTCGTAACCTAAGCCGCCAAAGCAAAGAGTTGATGAGATCATCCTAAAAAGCTGCTGCAAGATCTTTAAGAAATTTGAGGAATGGAATAAGATCGAGAGTGAATGGCTTCGGATGCCTTTGTTCTTAATCTTGTTCCACAAGAAGAATCTCGATGAAGAATTCCTCAACCTGGTTAGAAAATAAATACCGGATTTTCTCAAGTATCACGGAAAATGAGGTCAAGCTTATCAATGTAAAAATAACTCGCCAAGAGTATGATCCGTTGGAATACTCGAAGAAGGCGGAGATGGCTCATTTGACAGACCGGCATTTCAAAGATTCTATTTTGACATCCCGCATGTAACGCATATCGATCGATCCTCAGATCGATGATGTCAAATGGAAACTTTATCGATTTTCAACGTACCTCAAGATCAAAGAGAGATGTGAAGGATAAAAAGCCTAAAGAGTGAAGAATCGGAAGACTACTCGGGATCATTTATTCTTATTTTCAAACTTTTACGATGTAACATGTAATCAACATTCTTTAATGAGAAAAGTTTATTTTACGATCCTAAGACAAAGTCTCATTGTCTTCGATTATATGCTCTTAATCATTCTATTTTTATCAATGTATTTGGTTTCTCAAAGTGTTTTGGTTTCATCAAAAAGGGGAAATTGTTGGGAAATTTATAGTTTTGATGAAAGTTCAAAAACACATGTAATAGACCCGATCGGACACACCGATCGATGTTTATATTACCGCAATAGGAAACCGGTTGATAATGATTGTATAGAACAACCGATGAAATAGATAGGTCACATATTGGGGAAACTCAATATTTATAGGTCGATCTCAAGACTCAAAGGACGGTGATATCCGACAAGCCGTAATGCTAGAAAAGAACGAAGATCGATCGATCCGATCTAGTCGATATCTCAATTTGAAGTCATAAAGCTCAAACTCAAGATACTTGAAGATCGGATGACTTTCAAGATCGAACCGAGAAGACCTACATCGGTGAGTTTGCTAGTTGAATCTAAGTCAACCGCACTGAAGACTCTATCGTATTAATCGATCGATTCAGATCGATCAAAGTCACTCAACAGGTGAAATCGATGTTTCACCTAATCATACGTCTATGATCCGAACAAGAAGAATGTCAAGCGTAGTTGGAAGAACAACACCGAAAAGTGAGTCGCTATCCAATAAGAACAAGACACGATGATCGGAGCCGGCAAATTATGGATTTGATGCTACCTCTCCAGAACGGCTACAAAGTACAAATTCACGCTTTTGGCCATGCCGTTCTCGAAGCTCGTCACATCAAGCTGCAAGTCTACCAAATATAACTGAAATTCAAATTGCTCTCCAACGGCTCTTTGATTTCAAGGTCTATAAATATGGGATCACACTTGAGTGAGATAACGGAAATTTGAACAATCAAGAAGCTCAAGCTAATATCGATTTCCGACAAGAACACGAACAAGAAGATTAATTTTCATTAAGTGTTCATCCCATAAAGTTCTTAGCATAGAAATCTTTTCATCTATTTGTTAAAACGCTTATCTGCATAAAAAAAGATTTCATAGTTGGAACCAAAACAATCTTACCCAAACCCCCAAGTTAGGTTAAGTTGTTTAGCAAGATTCGAGACTAGGGTTTCTAGTTCGATCTCCGGGGATCGGTTGAGTGTGAACTCCTTAAACATCTAGTTGGTGTCTTTGTGTTGGACTTACACATAAAACAAAAGTCCGATTGGTTAAGTAGGTGCCCCTTGTGATAGGGAAGAGTGGACGTGGGACCTGGTTTGTCCGAACCACTATAAATCTTGTGTGCCTTTACCGCTTTGATTAAGCGATTACACAATCGCACACAACCTTTAAAAGCGCATACATATTCCAAATCGAGATCGATTAGCACCAAGCTTTCGATCGATCAAACTTGACACTTTGAAGAACCGATTAAAAGATTAACTTTGGAATCGATTATCAAAAACCGGTTTTTCACACGGGTAAAACTTAAGCTTCCGCACACATCGTTAAACCGATAGTTACCGAACTAATACGCCAAAGGCGTCGGTAAGTTGGTTATCACCCAAACCGATTCACTCACACTCGATCAAAGTTAATCGCCCTCACTTTTTGATTTGCACAAAAAGTTTTCGAAGTCTATTCACCCCTCCCCTCAGACTTACGCCCTCACAAACCCGTTTCGGGACCTACATTACGTAATAGGCACCTTATTACCGGGAGGACAGACCTCATTCATCAACTTACTAATCTGGTTATAGGCTCTTTGAGAAAGTCTGTTCTCAGCCTTGATAGCCATGAGTCGAGCATTAAATGACAATAAAGAGTGAGTTTGACATCCGTCATACAGATATTCGTCAGCTGCTTTGAGTATTCTGTAAAAATTAGATGCTTCCTCATTTGGTTCCTCCTCCATAGCCTCAGCTTGAAACCCACCAGCTTCCATGATCATCGTATGATACATATCCGGTGTATCCACTGCAGGTGTCTCAAACTGTACTCCAGGATCATCGACTCCATGATCATTATTGTATTCGAGAGTATTATAATACTCTTCAAGATCATTGAAATCAACATTCCATCGATCTTCACCATGACGTGTCCAATTGTAGTAATAAGGTACAAAACCATTCATGATGATATGTGTTTGAACATCGACAATCGCTTTGTATAACTTGTTCTGACACTTTCTTGCATTACACGGACATCTTATACGACCTTCTGAATTTGCTACACCATGATTAATTGCAAAGTGAATGAAGTTAAGAACTCCATATTTATACGTCCGTTGATAAGTCGAGGAGTCGAATACATCCACTGACGATTCAGATATTCCATCTGTTTCAAATCATATGTTAATTCTACAAAAAATTGGACAGAGTTTCGTCTGTATATGTAAATATCCAAATATATTCTTCTATCAAATAACATCAAACAAATCCACCAAATTATAATTTTCTATGATCACAACATACATTTAACATAAATTATCTACACAATATATATCAACACCAAATACAAAACAAACTTATTAATTATATACATTACAGTATATATATATATTCTTAAACGGTAGAAATGTGAAAACGTACGGTAAAATTATCCTCGAGGAGTCGAAATGCTTCCGCTACACAATATGCACTTCAAAAATGATTTTCGCCTCTATCTACACAAAATTTGGTGTTGGTTTTGGAAAAAAATGGAGTTGGTTCGACTGTTTTGTGTAAAATGAAACTGTTGGTGTTTGTAGGGAGTTTAGCGACAGTTACTTGAAATCGTCGCCATTAGCGATGGATTCAGCGACGAAAATTACCGTCGTTATTAGCGACGGTTTAGCGACGGAATTTTGAATTCCGTCGCCAAAACCATCGCTAAAACATAATTTAAAAAAATATATAGAAATTAAAATTGTTCAATCCAATTAAAATAAATAATCCTAAAATTGTTCAATCATTCATTAAAATAAAAACAGAAATTAAAATTGTTCAATCACACATAAAAATAAAAACAGAAATTAAAATTGTTCAATCATACATAATTAAACATGAAAAGAAGTTAAGCAGAAATTATAAATTGTTCATAACATAATTAAAATAACATTGACACTAGAGGGGATATGCCTTCCAAACAACCACAATTGACTCCCATACTTCGTGCCCAAGTTCTTCTGATAAGTTCACCCCTTCTTCCCTCTACTGTCTACGCCACATGTGCATCATCTCATGGTAACGCCGTCCAGCAACTTTACAAAATGCCTTATAAACTTCATTGGTCTCGAGATCGGGACTCCACGTAGTTTGTTTATATATTTCGAATATAATACGATAATTAAATTAATTGTAATCAATATATATTGAAACAAAATATTAAATAAATTTTATACCGTAAATTCCTCGAAATACAATTGACGCTGGTCAGTTGGCACATATTTCCAACTGTAAGCGTTGACATCAACTCCCACCCGCATGATGACGTTTTTGGCTATAGAGGAAGCCTCGTGACCAGGTACAATACTAACACTTTAAAAAATAAATACATAATTAATAATTAATATTAAATTAATTAATTATATAATTTAAAAAAATAACACTTACTCTCCATTGATGATATTGATAGGCAAACGAGGAATAGGCGCCCGGGATGAAGCTGGGACGTTATTACCACCTTCAACATCCATCTAAATAAAATATGAAATTTATATATTAATTAAATTATATAAAATATAATTAAATATAAATAAATAAATTAAAAAAAACATTAAAGTATTACCGTTATATCGAAGAATACAAATGAAATTGTCTCGTTTATGTTGCTTTCTGTTTTGATTGATGAAACATACGGGCAGGCTGGGGCGGTATTTATAGAGTTGGATTTAGCGATGGATTTCAAATATCTGTCGCTAGCGTAGAACCAATTAATGACAGAGGCTCCCAACGGGTGTATCTCTTTGTTTTCTGCACCATTTAGCGATGGATGCCAAAAATCCGTCGCTAAGTACGTCGCTAAAAATGGCGAATCGAATTAACCGTCGATGAACCGTCGCTAAACCATCGTATTCAGCGACAATTTTATTTTTCGTCGCTAAGAATGGTGGATTTGACCATTTGACTACGGCCGTCGCTAAAGCCGTCGCCGATAGCGACGATTTTTTTATCCGTCGCTAATTTCCGTCGTTAAAGACCGCTTTTTTTGTAGTGACAACATATTTGTAAAAAAATTAAAAAAATCAATAACCATGAAAAGTAATCATTAGGGATATATACGAGACCATGATGGGTGAAAATGTCAAAATTTCATGTATTATGTAAACAATATATAAGACTGAAATTAGTATGACATCTTTTATAATGGGAGAAAGTAATTTATAATAAGAAATGAATGAAATGAAGCACAAATAATATTAAAATATAAAAATAATAAAAAAACTTATTTTAAATCCCGCGTTTGTTAGTACAATATAAAGATTAAACTATACATCTTGTTATTTCTATTCAAAAGTGTGTGATTGCAGGTGGGTTTAAGTAGATTTGTAAATTGGGTGGCGTGGTTGAATTATTAATAGTGGTTAATGGGATGGATAATTAATTGAATATATTATATATATACAATTTGGGTGAGATCACTTGCAGTGGACTTTAGCCCAATACACATTACTCATAAATCCGCCTGTCTCCAAGTTCCGTGATCCTCCCTAAATGTCATAGATAATTATTTGCATATTAAAAATGTCAAATGGATCTTTATCCTCTATCATCCACACATGGAAAGCATTTCAATCACCAGCTGAGACTTGAGAGATCATAAGTTCAATGTTTCAAGCATTTCTGCATATATAGGTTTATGGTATACAAGAATTAAGTACGGTCCTGAATTGGATATACATTATAATACTAAAAGGGAAATCCACAATTGTCTTTTAATAATTTATCCATCGTTTTCCATCATCCATTAGTTTACATATATATGTACTTGAAGTTTCTTTAAATTACACAGGTGTGTAGCAATATATATATATATATAATGTTCTTTTATTTTCACATGCACGCAGAAGTAGTTAAAATCCAGAGTGTTGAGCTAAGAGGGAGTAAGCATCTTCAGCAGCAGACTGAATTCCGATGGGAGCTCGAGTTATATAATCTGGAAGATCGAATGCATCCACCAGTTCTTTCGAAACGTTCTTCACTTGGAAGCATAAATATTCAGTCAACTTGTGTATTGCCTGCAGATTCAGACCAATACAGGACACAGTTTTAGCAAATTCTATACACGAGTTGTACCACACATTTTTTTACTGATATTAGTTGTTTCACTAAAAGGTATTAGTTGGTCAGTATTAAATTGTTTTCACTAAACATTATTGCTTACCTTAGCTTTGTTGGGAGCAACATAGTCAACATTGCGGTAAGTTCCGATATCATTCCAAATCCGATCCAGAGCATATAAATCACAGATAAGTTTCAGAGCAGACCGAGAGCTTGCATCAGGACAACTGGAGCAGAAAAAAAGCAGGTGTTTTGAGCTAATAATTCTGGAAAAGAAACCTGGAAAGTAGGACATATATACCTTATCACAGCTTCTATGAACTTAGCAAGGACGACGGTTTCTACATGAGACTCAGCAAGTGTCAATAGATGATTTAAACATCTGTTCCAAGCACCAAAGTTGCCGAGAGTTTTTGTGTGCTTGCGTAGTCGAATGGCAGCACTGTGAAGTAATCGAGAAGTACGGTACTGCAGGAAAATGATAATAGTAATGTCAGAAAGTTGAGTTGGTATTAGTTGGTTTACTAAAAGGTATTAGTTGTTGTTTTTCAGTGAATAGTTACCCTGAAGGCATCCAATTGAAATTTGGGATCTCGTAGATGGTCTTCGCCTTCCCATCTAGCAGTCACCGGGTTGGGTTGCGACAGATACGAGTTCATAGATTCCCTCAAGTAGTTCCATGTGACACTCAGTGTCCCACCTTGAAACTTCTCGTTATACTGCTTCAACAGGTAAGCTGCAAGCTGAAAAGAAATGTAGCATGTCATAGATAAGCCATTGAATTTGAAACAACCTACTTTTGCAGAATTCTTAAACAGACTGGACATAGGAACATTGATATCAAGACAGGATTAAAATTAGTCTAAAGATGTAAAATTATATTTTTTTACCAACTAATACCTTTTAGTTGTTGAACTAATACTGTCCAGATTATAACCTTTTCTACACTTTACTTAAGATACTCTTCACTTGTATATAAGAGGGTATCTGCTTTCTTTTTCATTCAACACATATTGAGCTCTCAATTTCAGTTTTAACAAACTAACATCTTTCCTTTCAATTCCACAAGATTCATCTTCTTTTTCATGATTCACTCTGGAATTCTACAATTAGCAAGAATCTATACAGAATCAACGTATGTCCAACCCTTCTATTGCCGGAAGGTATAATACTTCAGAGTTGGTATCAATTAACGTTATGTAACTTAGGGTGGATCCAAGATAAATAGTTTTTCTTTCTGCTTTGTCAATTTTAGTTTAAGGGTGTCCAATTTCAGTCCTTATTTGTCCAATGTTTAGTCCTTTATTGCACGGAAATTCAAAATCGACCGAAAACCGCTTACTTCTAGGACTGAAATCGAACACCCTAGGACTGAAATTGATAAAGTAGAAAGAAAAATAATTTTATATTGGATCCGCACTGAGTTACAGGACGTAAATTGATATCAACTCCATTCCTTCACTCCCTTATCAATTTTTATATAAGGATGCTGCTTTTAATCCCATAGACACTTAACAAATCCATATCTATAAGTCAAATTACTAGTTAATAAAATACAAAGGGACATCAATTAAACAAAACATATAAGCTTGGATTAAAAACCTGCTGCAGAAGGACAGTATTGTCCCCTTCAAATGTCTGAAAGACATCATGATCATTCCTCAAGCTACCAAACCTATTAACAGCAGCATATCCATGCCCTCCAGAAGCTTCCCTACAAACGCTTATCGCCTTCGCCGTATAAGTAGTAACGTACGCCTTGAGGCCCGCGGAAAGCGCATGCACGTCGCCCACCAGCTGCTCGTCGTGCGTCTTCTTCATCTCCGAATATCTGTCTATCAAATGCAACGTGGCGAAATGAAAAGCGTACGTAGAAGCCAGTATCGGCATCAGCCTATGCTGATGAGATTGGTAATCCAGGATACTGATTTCAGGCTGCTTCGGAGGCCCAAACTGCTGCCTCAAAAGAGAAAATCTAACGGCTATTACGATCACGATTTTCAGGACACCAACAGAGGAATAGGCGAGACCAACTCTGCCTCCGACGAGCTCGCCTAATGTGGCTGCGAATCGTTTGTTGATAGTAGGTAGGCTGCTCGTGTATTTTCCGTCCCTTGAGACGTCTCCGAATCTGTTAAGGAGATTGTCTCGTGGGATTCTTACGGATTTGAATCTGATGGCTCCGTTGTCCACCCCATTTATTCCGATTTTATGGCCACAGTCACGGATTTCTACTCCGGGCAGTGTCTCGTGGGTAGTTATGTCGCGGATTGGGACGATGAACGCGTGGACGCCCATGTCGGAGACGCCTTTGGAATCATGAGTAGGGAGAATCAGCTTTGCAAAAACTGTTGCGAATTTCCCCTGAATTGCGGCGTTGCCGATCCACCATTTGATGGCCCCGTCGTTTGGTGTGTCGATGATGAACTCGTCGGTGATTGGATCGAAGGTGGCGAGAGTCTGGATGCCTTGCACGTTTGAACCTATTCAGAACGTTCAATAAAGTTGGGTGATGATGTTTATGTAGCCATGAATTTGAAGCCCTTGTTCTATCTTGATCCTTTCCGTGTTTTTAAATGGTATTAATTGTTTTACTAAAAGGTATTAGTTATATCACTGAACAGTACTAGTTGGTTAAGGATGGGAAAAGAAAAGTACCATGATGAAGTTCAGTCATGGCAAAGCATCCTGGATAGTCGAGAGTGTCTATGCCTTGAAAGTACTTATCTCTATGCTTTTTGGTTCCTAAGTTGAGCACAGAACCTCCCCAAAGGCTGCAGTCAAACTCAGATTATTAAACTATTGAACACATTCAAACTCATGAAAACTAAGATGTTTTCACATCAAACTACAAATTTAGCAAGAAACTTAAACACATGCACAAACATCCACACAACAATTCACGTTAGTATCTAGGTAAAATTAATGATTGATCCATTTAATAAGCTGAATGATCAACATAGTAGTATTACATAAAAGAAAAAGGGGAAAAAACAAGGTCCTTTTAAAAAATGGGCTTATGAGAAAAATACAATCTATTGTATGATTTGTTCATTTCCTTAATTTTACATCACATTAAACAAAATAAATAAATAATGTCTTCATTGTTCAATAATTTTGAATACTCATTTTTCCAATTTTTAAATTGGCACAACGCAAAAACAATACTCTGTTGGGTTATGGAGCCTGAGTGAAACGGGGATGCAGGGCGCGGGAAGCGCTCGACCAGTGCTCGAGGTCGAGCGCCCCCTCTTTTCAGCGGTGACCAGGCGCTCGAGCTAGGCAGGAGGTCGAGCAGAACCGCTCGACCAAGGCCCGTGGTCGAGCGGTGTCGCAGGCCTGAACGCGGAATTAGGTCTTTCGGCCCAGTTTCATCTTCTAGGGTTTAGGCCAGGATTGGCCAAATCTAGGTTTTTGTATAAATAACCCCCTGACTCCCCCATTTTTTTTGCACTATCTTGTATGGTCATACAAGAATACTAATAGATCTCTCCTGGCTTGGTAGTGCCCCCAGACGTAGTCATTTCAGAAGAACTGGGTAACCAAATTGTTTGTTCCTTAATTCTTTGTTCCATTATTTTCTCCATAATTGCTTGCTTAAATTCCTAACAACTGATATCAAGAGCATCGGGTTAAAGGGATCTGTTGGGAGCAATTATGATGGCTGAAGGGAAATCGCCTGTTGAGAAGTTTGATGGAACGGATTTTGGATTCTGGAAATTGCAGATCGAAGATTACCTGTACGGTAAAGATCTGTATCAACCGTTGGGTGAAAAACCTGAAGAGATGAAGGACGACGAGTGGAAGTTGCTGGATAGGAAGGCGATGAGTGTGGTTCGTCTGTCGTTATCCAGGAACGTCGCCCTACATACGGTGAAAGCAAAAACCACAAAGGAGATGCTGGAGATTTTGACTGAGATGTATGAAAAACCGTCTGCAGCGAACAAGGTTCATCTGATGGGAAGGTTATTCAACCTGAGGATGGCAGAGGATATTGTGGTAGCCAACCATCTCAACGAGTTCAATATGATCATAGCCCAATTGAGCTCGGTTGAGATTGATTTTGATGATGAAGTTCAAGCCCTAATTTTGTTGTCATCTTTACCAGAAAGTTGGAGTGGAACGGTAACGGCTATTAGTGCTTCAGCGGGTAAAGTGAAACTAAAATTTGATGAGGTTAGAGATCTGGTCATGAGCAAAGAAATTCGCAGGAAAGAGTTGGGTGTGGCCACAGGATCAGCCTTGAGTGCGGGAAACAGAGGCAGATCTGAATCCAAGGGGAAGCCAAATCGGGGTAGATCGAAGTCAAGGGGCAAAGATAAGCCCAAGAAGGATAAGAGTAAAGTTGAGTGTTACAAATGTCATGAACTTGGTCATTACAAAAGGGAGTGCAAGGCACAAGGGAATGAACCAAAGAAGAATGACAACTTAGCCGACTCAGATGCATTAATTCTGAGTGTAAGCAGTCCATTGGAGTCGTGGGTGTTAGATTCTGGAGCATCGTTTCATTCGTGCAGCAGCGCTGACGTAATGGAGAAGTACACTTCCGGGAACTTTGGGAAGGTTTATCTAGCTGATGATGAGCCTCTGGAAATCAAAGGGAAGGGGAATGTTCGGATTAAGACACCAAATGGGACTGTGTTACAATTGAAAGATGTGAGACATATTCCTGGTTTGAAGAGAAATTTGATCTCAGTTGGGCAGCTTGATGATGAGGGCTACAAGGTGACTTTTGGGTGTAACATGTGGAAGATATCCAAAGGTATCATGGTAGTGGCTCGTGGAAAGAAAGAGGGAACGTTGTATATGACAGGCAACACCCGGGACAACATTGCTCTTGCAAGTGAAAAAGGGAATGCGAATTTGTGGCATTGTCGTCTTGGCCACATGAGTGAAAAGGGGATGAAAGTTATGTGCTAGAAGGGTAAACTGTCAGACCTCAAGACAGTTGACATTGGTTTGTGTGAGGACTGTGCATTCGGAAAACAGAAAAGGGTGAGTTTTTCGAAGGGAGGCAGAGCTTTGAAGAAGCAGAAGCTGGAGTTAGTTCACAGTGACTTGTGGGGTCCAACACCAGTGACATCCCTTGGTGGAGCATCATATTACATGACTTTCATTGACGACTCTACGAGGAAGGTATGAGTTTATTTCTTGAAAAATAAGTCTGATGCCTTTAATGCTTTCAGGAAGTGGAAGGCCCTTGTAGAAACTGAGACGAGTCTCAAGGTGAAGTGTTTGAGATCTGATAATGGTGGAGAGTACGAGCTCCGAGAGTTCAAAGAATTATGTGAGGCGAATGGAATCCGAATGGAGAAAACCGTGAGAGGAACCCCACAGCAGAATGGCGTGGCAGAACGTATGAACAGGACCCTATGTGAACGTGCTAGAAGCATGAGATTGAAGTGTGGGCTGCCAAAGATGTTTTGGGCAGAGGCAGTTAACACAACAGCTTACTTGATAAACAGAGGACCCTCAACTCCTTTGAAAAATGGCATACCAGAGGAGGCATGGTCGGGAAAGGAGGTAAATCTGTCTTTTCTTCGAGTATTTAGGTGTGTTGCATATGTTCATGTTGATGCTATGAGTAGAAGTAAGTTAGATGCTAAATCTGTTAAGTGTACGTTTGTTGGATATGGCGGTGATGAATTTGGCTATCGATTTTGGGATGAGGAAAACCGAAAGATAATTCGTAGTCGAGATGTCATATTGAATGAGCAAGTGATGTACAAAGACAGGTTGGGGATATCCAAAGAAGGTGGTTCTGAGTCTCAGGTTGTGGAGTTAGACATTTCGAACTCGGGTGAGAGCAAGGGGGTTCTAGATGATCAGGTGATTGTTGAGGAAGAACCAAGTACACCACCACCAACAATTCCGCTGCGGAGATCCACAAGAGATCGGAGATCTCCTGATAGTGAACAGGTTGACAAGTGGAAACTTGCAATGGATGATGAGATGAATTCATTGATGACCAACGAAACTTGGGAGCTAGTTGAGCTTCCTAAGGGCAAGAAAGCACTGCACAACAAGTGGGTTTACAGAATAAAAGAGGAGGCTGATGGAAGCAAACGCTACAAGACAAGATTGGTTGTGAAGGGGTTTCAACAGAAACATGGTATTGACTATACTGATGTTTTTACTCCAGTGGTGAAGCTAACTACCATTCGATTAGTTTTGAGTCTGGTGGCTGCAGAAAATTTGGTGTTAGAACAGATGGACATGAAAACCGTCTTTCTTCATGGTGATTTAGATGAGGACATCTACATGAAGCAACCGGAGGGATACTTGTCTAAAAGGAATAGTAAGCTAGTTTGCAAATTGAAGAAGAGCTTGTATGGTCTGAAACAAGCTCCATTACAGTGGTACAAGAAGTTTGATGGGTTCATGCACGAGATTGAGATCAATAGGTGTGAGGCTGACCATTACTGTTACTTCAAGAGATATGATGATGGTTATATCATTTTGCTATTATATGTTGATGACATGTTGATATCAGGCTCTAGTGCTCGGGAGGTGAGCAAATTGAAGGAAAAATTATCTGAAAGGTTTGCTATGAAGGACCTTGGAGAGGCCAAGTAAATCTTAGGAATGCGAATCGATCGTGATAAGGTGACAGGAAAGTTGTATCTTTCACAGGCTGAATACATAAAGAAAGTCTTGGAGAGATTTAGTATGGAAGATGCAAAGCGATTCGGGTCCGTTGGGAAGTCGATTCAAGCTATCCAACAAGGACTCACCTAGTAAGCGAAGAGGAAGCGGACCTACATGCAAAACACTCTGTATGCTTCAAACAATTGGAAGTTTGATGTATCTTTATGGTGTGTACAAGACCAGATATTGCACAAGTGGTGGGAGTTGTTAGCCGGTTTATGGGCAATCCGGGTAAGCAACATTGGGAGGCGATGAAGTGGATCGCCCGATAATTGAGAGGTCTTCTTTGAACAAACTTTGTGCTTTGAGGGCAAAAAGCGTTGGGTTGGCGGGGATATGTTGATGCGAGACTTGACATCAAATGATCTCGACAAAAGGAGGAGTACTACTGAGGGTATGTGTTTAATTTTAGTGGTACAACAATCTCTTGGGCTTGAAGTTGCAAAAGATCGTAGCTCGATCCTTTTCGACGAGTATGTTGCGATCGAGGCTAGTAAAGAAATGGTTTGGTTGCGTAAATGCGTAGGTGTGAGTTGAGGAAGGAACAAAAGGATAGTGATACGTATAGTGACGATCGAGTGCTATTCACTTGGCAAAAAATTGACCTTTCACTCGAGGGCGAAGCACATCGAGTTGAGGTATCATTATATTCGTTACCTCATTGAGAACAAGATCTTCTGGTGATGAAGATGGAAGTGAGAATCCTCACGACATGTTGACTAAGGTTGTGACCTTAGAAGTTGAAGTTATCGTGACTTCAAGCGGCCTTGAAAACCGAGCATAAGGCGACTACTACCAGTGAGAGAGAAACCATTGGAGCGGAGGGAGGTGATTCAAGTTAAGCTAGATCTCGGTGGGAGATTGTTGGGATTGTTGGACCGATCGGGCAGGAATGCAAGATATGGAGGCGCTTCGACCAAGCATTGTGGTCGAGCACATCTGCTTTCGACGAAAGAGACCAACTTTCATGCAACATAGGCACTCGAGCAAGAGTCGTGGTCGAGCAGAATCGCTCGACCAAAGCCCCAGGTCGAGTGGTTCCGTAGCTCTGTGCGCGAATTAGGACTTCGGCCCAAGTCTTATGTTTAAATACTTTGACTCAATGTATTTGTCTCTTGTACTAAAAACACACGAAAATAGTGAATCTCCTGGCTTGGTAGTGCCCCCAGACGTATTCATTCCTGACGAACTGGGTAACCAAATTGTTTGTTCCTTAATTCTTGGTTCCATTATTTTCTCTATAATTGCTTGTTTAAAATCCTAACAACTGGTATCAAAGCATCGGGTTCAAGGGATCTGTTGAGAGCAATTATGATGGCTGAAGGAAATCGTCTATTGAGAAGTTTGATGGAACGGATTTTGGATTCTGACTCTTGCAAGATCAAGAAGGTCGTTGACACGTGCCTGAGATCGTGCGGGAATTGGTGGACGAAGAGCATTGAATCTGGGTGCGGTATGGGACGTGTTTGGGTTATGCTTTAGTCGGATCGATCTTGATCTGGAAGGACATTGCGGAATGGTGCTCGATTCTTGTGTGAATCCGAGAGTATCATTGAAGGGTGTATCCAGGATCGTGGTCGGAAATCAATGAGGATCTAAGATGGGCGCTGTGGAACGTTGCTCGATCATGTGGGATCGGAGATGGACGTTGAGGAGTGTTGCTTGGATCAAATTGATATGTGTGGACGAGAGCAGTCCAGATTCGGTTTGAGTGGCCGAATGATTCAAGGGAATGTTGTGGGGCGTTATGCGGTTACAGTGCGAATCAAAGATGAGCGTTGAGGGCATTGCTTGGATCGAATTTTGTAATGGACGTGAGGGTCCAGGTTGCGGTCTTGTGGGCCGAAGTGATGCAGATTCTAGAAGGATGTTGTGGGACGTTGCTTGGATCAAGTGTGGATCGAAGTCGAAAGTTGAGGGGCATTGCTTGGATTGGGGTGCAGTTTCTGGGCGAAAGAAGGTCCAAAAGTGCGTGGTTAACTGCCAATGAGAGATGGGGAAGACGAGTTACGTTTTGGAGTCAGTCTCCAGGTGGGAGATTGTTGGGTTATGGAGTGCGAAAGGCGGAATGAGTCGGGGTGGGGACAAGACGCTCGACCAAGTTGAGGGTTGTGCACCGGCTCGATTGTCGATCTCGGTTTAGTCTCCAAGTGAGAGATTGTTGGGTTATGGAGTCTAAGTTGCGGAATGAGTCCAGGGAGAACAAGACGCTTGACCAAGTTGAGGTTGTGCACTCGCTCGAAGGTCGATCTCGGTGGGGAGATTGTTGGGTTATGGAACTGAGTGAAACGGGGATGCAGGCCTTGGGAGGAGTTCGACGAATGCTCGAGGTCGGCAGTGTGCTTTCGATCGGCGCCCATCTTTCTTGCAGTGACGGAAGGCTCGAGCTAGGTAGGAGGTCGAGCGAAACCGCTCGACAAAGGCCGTGGTCGGCGGGTGTCGCTGAGTTCTAACGCGAATTAGGTCTTTCGGCCCAGTTTCATCTTCTAGGGTTTCGACCAGGATGAGCCAAATCTAGGTTTTTGTATAAATAACCCCATGACTCCCCCATTGTATCTTGCACTATCTTGTATGGTCATACAAGAATACTAATAGATATCTTCTGGCTTGGTAGTGCCCCCAGACGTAGTCATTCCTGACGAACTGGGTAACCAAATTGTTTGTTCCTTAATTCTTGGTTCCATTATTTTCTCCATAATTGCTTGCTTAAATTCCTAACATACTCCTCCCATTATAATTTTTTTATTGTTTTTGAACATAAAATTTAAGGCAGGTGATAAAATAATTGGCACAAATAATGTGATTGAGAATCAGAAAAATTAAACCATTATATTGTTACAAAAATGAAGTTTGATAATAATTGAGTGATAATTGATGTACATAAAAGTGACGTGTAGTAGATATATATATATATATATATATATATATATATATATATAGGAGGTGTTCGGCAAAAATGGAATAGAAAATTTAATTGGACGGGACAAAGTGGAATAAAGTGGATATATAGAGTCCCATTGCCTATATTAATATAGCGAGGTCACAGGACCGAGTCATAACTTGGTTTTTGATTCATATAAGTTATGACAAAAATTCACATGAGACGATCTCATTCAATCTAGCACAGATTACACTCATTCCTTTTAAAGTGTTGAAGTCTAATACCCAATTTATATTCTGTCTCACGTAAATACAAGGGCATTTAAATTATATAATAAAAATCAAAATTTAAAATTTTATAGAACAAAAAATTAAAAAATATGTAAATTACAATACAAAATCAAAATTTAAAGTCAAAATGATAAAAATTAAAAGAGCGGCAAAATTATAAAACGAAAAAACTGTTTTCCCAATACAATTTTGAGGTTCAATTCTAAAATATATATAGTGTATATATACATATGTGTTGTGCACGTAAAACGGGAAGGGAAAAAAGAAGGATCACCTGAAGTGAACCGCGAGCTTAACCCCCAGTGACATATCAACGCCGCCCACCGCCTCCATAATCGCGAAAAACTTAGCCGGCTCCTCCACAACGTACCGCAGCGGCATGATCCCCGCCTCCTTAACTAACCCCACCAGCTGCCGAACACACAGCTGCCGGTACTCCTCCGTCGAAATCTCCACCGGCGTCCGAAGCTGCGGCCTCGAATTGAAATAATCATACACCTCCTGCTGCAATTCCCTGTACTTACCCCTCATGTACATCCTCAATTGCCCCCTGTTCACGTCAATCGCCTTTTCCCGGCCCCCGCACGGTGTGATCTGCACGGCGCCGGGAGAATCCGGCGCTGAATTGAGGTGCAGGAAGAGGCGGTGTGCCCGCCGCGCCACGGCGGCGAGATTTTGATCGGGATTTGGTTCCATTTCTCTGTTTTTATAATTTGGGGAGGGTGTGGTAGTTTATGAAATTTTGAATGGATTTGGGGTGTTTTTATATGGGCGGTTGGAGGACGTGGAAAGTGTTTGAGTACAGGTGGGGACACGTGATTGGATGATGTAGATGATTGGATTAAGTTTTTGGGCGCGCCTTTCGATGAGATTAATCTATGATGTGGATGGGTGTGGGGGATGAGATTGGGTTGGATTGAATGTTGGGGCCACTTACCCCATTTCACAGATTGGAAAAGTTCGGAGAATTTTTCTATATTTAAATAGTATGACAAGAATTCACACGAGATGTAGTATAAATTAGCACAAATTAAGATTCTCTCTTCATATCTTATTTCAAAATGTTAAAATATCAGTGCCTAAATTATATTATATCTCATCATGAAACGGTCTCATTCAAGTGTGTCTCTTAATGTAGAGTTATTGTTAATGCCTTAGCAGGCGACTATACACCAAGGGAGCGTTTAGTTCACGAGATTGGATTGATTAAGTATGATAGGATTGAGTAGTATTAGTAAGATTAGATTGATTGGACTTGATTTGTTTGAATCAAGATATGTGTTTGGATTGTAGGATTGAAGTGAAGGATTAGGTAGGATATCTATTGAAATGTTATAAACACCCTAAAATTAAATTGAAACAACACACTTCATTCTTGTGAATCTATTCAAACAATATAAGGACAATTTGTAATTTTGCACTTGGGATATGTTCTATCTCACCTTTCACAGTGAATTGACATATCCTTCCATGGAGGGATTTGATACATTTTCTACCCAGACTTGAAGCATATCATGGGGTCAAATCCCACAAATCAAACGGTAGGTTAATTGGGATTGAAATTATAATTCTAGTCTATTCCAATCAATCACGAACCAAACAGGGCCCAATTGGATAGTATAATTGGATATATGGATAAATTATACAGATTTAATATAATTAAAATATGATATAAGATTTGATTGAGTATATGTAATAAAATGTGCATGTTAATATAATAAAAAGGGGAATTACATGGATCTTAGGTGTATATGAGACTTGATCATATCGTTTATGCTCTCAAAAAAATTAGTACATTTGTCTCAACTCTTTGTTCACATTTACTGTTTTCTTGCGTTTTAACGAACGAGTTTCTTATTAGTATTTGAAATGATAAAATATTTTTTAAAAAGACATATAATAGAGAAAAGATAGATCTATCATAGATCTTTTAAAAAGTCACTTTATCATTTTAAATATTAATAAAAAGTTCGCTCGTTAAATCACGAGAAAAAATATGGTGTCAAGAAAGAGTTGTGACGGAGGGAGTATATCGTATAGTTTATGTTAACAAAAAAATCATTTGGCTTGGAGAAAACAGAATACTATATTAATTAATTTACTTACGGGAAATTCTTGTATACATAAGTTGTATGTGTGTATTTATAAATAGCAATTATTTTTACTTAAAAATATTTGTTGTAGTATTTATTGAATAATATTAATTGGTTAGTATTAGTTATTTTTATTGAACAATTTTTTTATTAAATTATATTAATTGTGCATCAATTGCAAGATGCATTCATAAATTTGGATCATACAAATGTTAAAGACTCCCTCCTATTCTTTTTAGATGTCATTTTAGTCTTTTAAAATACTAGTTATGGCCCGTGCGATGCACAGGATTGTTGTAAACCTTTTTTTTATAGTAATTATAAGAATGTCATCAATTTTATATTTTTATAATAATATTTTTCTGTTGATTTATAATTTTTAAATTATAATTATTTAATAAATTAAGACTGGAATCATCCCGGTTGTAAAATCCAGCTAATGCAAATATAGTGCACAATGCCAAAAACACCTAAATAGTCAGATTCATAAGTATCGTTTTTGCTTTTTTTTTGTTCATGATGAAATTCAGTATTTCAACAATACTATGCAATCATTTATTTAAGTTATTGCTTTTCAAATTTTTACAGCTATGATCAATTTGAGGTTGATTTTTCACCATGAATCGTACAAAAGATACTACTTTAGGTATCAAGATAGGTAGACAAACATATGTTAGAGAAAACTTGAATTTGAAACTTCAACTATATAGTTTATACCTTCAGTGGAAATCTCTAACGATTTAAAAAAAACATTAATATTTGATTTTATTGTTGATGATGCGTTTAGACATAGCTATCTTGTAGGGGGTTGAAAATACAATCTTAAAAATTAAATTATTGGAATAAATTAAAAACAAATTCAGAGTTACATATATCAATTAAACGACTTGTCAAGCAACCTCATACCACCAAACGTCTTAAGAATGAGACTTGTTGCAACAATGATTACGGTCCTTTAATATATTTCAATAAAATTATTATTAGACAAAAATTAGATTATAACAACAAAGGCGCAATAAGTTTATTCAGCAAGCTAAACATTTAAGATGATGGCATGGAAATCCCAGAGATAATAAATGTGAGATATTCCATAATGGAATTTAAGCTTTGTAAGCACAAATATGTTACAAATCACTAATAATATGAAGTAACATTGTGTGGCAGCCATACTAAGGGTGTGTTTTGAAACACTTAAAACAGCTTCCAGAAGCACTTATTTTCATGAATTGTGAGAGGAAGTTTTGAAAATAAGTGCTTTTGGAAGCTGTTTTAAGTGTTTCAAAACACGCCCTAAGCACAATATATACACTAACGAACCAACGTCAGTTCCACCTTTGAAAATTTTAACATAAAAACTTGCATGATTTGCATTTGTTCCATTCTAGAATAGCTTTCGTTTAGTTATCCTGCAAATTACAGACAACAAAGTACATCTAATAGTAATTATGTAGTACTAATTATCACAAACCAAAATATCCAATTTACTTGTCCTAATGCGCTCGTCACTCTCTTCACCCACACTCACGCACAACTATCATCTTCTCCCTTCTTTTCCACAACGCACACATGCATATAAAAATAATCGACATCCATATTTGCAATTACACACTTCACCGTATACCTCCCCTTCCCTCATTTCTCTCACACAATTAACACAAAATACAATCATATCCCCTGTCACACTATGCACATACTATATAAGCAATGACGATAAAACATTGCATACCATCATCATATTCAATGTGAAATTCTGAAGCACCAAGAAGAGAAGGGAGAAAATCATACTCACCTACAACTTGTGCCTTACCATAAAAGTAGTAACCGGGAACAACCTACAGTTAACTTAATTTAATATATGAGGTACTAATTCTTTCATACATAATTATAAAAAATCATATTTTACCCGTACCATCAAAGCTTATTATGCGGCTAGCTACTTTGAAATGAAGGTATTCCCTAATATCTTTGATGTTTTGACCAATCTACCTTTACAACAATGCAGGATGTTAAGAGCCTGAAGAAGGGTATGTAAATAGCAATCTTAAGTGTATATTTCTGCAATATGATTTACTTCGAAGTCCGTGACCTTTGTTTTAGGAATAAGAATAAGAACAAAGTGAATAAATCCAAAGGTAGAGTGCAATTATTCTATTTCTTGAAATTATTAATGATAAACCTCAAATTTATCTTGGAAGTCTTTTCTATACTTCAATGATTCAATCTGGTGCCTAAGTACTTCAGCAATGGGGATTTCTATATACAAAATATTTAAGCAAATTTGCAACCCAATAACATTATTTCAAAAACAGGCCAAAACTGCATAAAACTCTTAAATAGAGAGTTCCTCTTCAGCTTTTTTGCAAAAGGAATGCAAGTAATAGAACAACCTTACTTATGCAAAAATAAAAGCAAATTCTTACATCTCAAGAGCAACAAAGCTGAAGAGAAATATTATTAAAGTGAATCGATACCACTAAAAAGTAAATAAAATTTTCATTTACAACATTTAGAGCAAATAGCCAATAAACAATAAGAAATTTGTTTTGAAGAAAGACCAATATTTTTACTTTTAGACTCGGGTAACGATTATAAGAGAAAACAACGATTACCTATTAACTTTGAAGCCCTCGAACCCATAAATATGTAGGACTCCAACAATGCTTTTAGCATTGGGATCTTTCCAATCAAATTGTTTATCTTGTCCACAATCCCATCATTATATATGAGAAGAAGTGTTCTGCTATGCATGAAGTTCATTGTTCCCCACACCATGTAATATTGTACAGTGAACATTTAGACTTCTCCTAATTTACTATCTGACATGTAAATCATTCCTGCTCCAGCTCTCTTCAATGCACAATATCTCAACTCTTAATCCTCTCCATAATTGGTCTCTCTATTGTCATTCTGCCACTTAATCCCAATCCATATTTCCATTAAAAAAACAAATTAAATTAGTAAATCTTGCACTCCTCTACTTAGCAAAAAACCTAAAAAATGGCATAGTTAATAGATTTCTTCAAGCAAATATATACAACACACTAATAAAGATTATTATATTATGCAAACCTTCCATTAACTATCCCAATAATGTCTTGTTCAGAGAGCTCCGCTTCCTCTTCAATTCCATCCATTGATCTAACAATCATGATAAAACATGACATGAATCCATTTAGATCTCAAAACAATTTATTCTCCAATTTTAATGCAATAAACCAGTAACATTTACACGAATACACATTTCTTTAGGAAAAATAAAAAATTAAACATAATAATTGTAGAAAATGATGCAACGGTAGATAACATTTCCTCGCCGACACATTTCATCAGTTAATAAGTAGGCATTAACAATTCAATCAAAAACATGTGAGGCAGCCAACTTTGATCATTTAGCAGAACATTTATAGTGTATGAATCATAGTATTTCATTGAATTATTAGTTCTAGAACAAAACATGGCATACCACTGACCAGTTGCACTCGATGTTCAGCTTGAATTCATCTGCATTCGTAAAACAACTAAATATAAATATTAATTTAATCACTTAGTTCCCCTAGACTTTAATATAAATTCTAAAGTTACCTATCAATCCGTATTTAAGAAGGAAGTTAGTTAATGTCGCAACATCCCAGTACCTGAAAAGATTCAGATATGTCACATAAGCTCAAATTAATAACAAATAGTGTCTATGTGAAATATAATAGGACAAATGCATAAAAGATAAAGCAATTAGAAAAAATAAATTTGCATATTCAATTCCAATCATATTTGTCACTGTTTGTCGCATAGAATCAACTCGGCATAGTGAAATTATCATCAGCAGAGAGTAATTCATTGGAAAGATTCACTGTTAAGAATAAAATGGTATAAGTAACACATTTTAACCTCTCGAGTTTGCATGCATTGTAAAGGTTACTTTAAGTATTGTTTAAATCTCTTTCCTATTTGGAAAATGCATATTTCCAATCTCCATTTTCTGTCATTTTTTAATTATGGAAAATCTCAAAGCTAAAGTAAGAAAAGGACTAAGAGAGAGATGACTTTGATAAGTATGGATGTAAGTGTGTGTACGCTACACATTCTTAGTGAATATAGCAGAAGGTACACTCTTTAGGTAGACTATAACCATGGAGCATTCTCCGCCTCCAACATAGATTTTGAGTTTGCTTAGACAAATATCATAAAGTTCACATGGAAAAGGTAGCAAGTTTGAAGTACTGAGGTAACGATTGGTCGACTGTTGAACGATGGTCCACGATGATGTGACAACGTTCAACTTGACTATGCTTGAGCAAGTCATCTCGTCGCTCCAATGAAAAACGTATCTTTCATAAAATGAATTAATACAATTAATATTTTTTTACCATAAGAAATAGGGCTAGATTTGTACCTGAAATTCATCTGAATTACCAGCATATGCCGCCGATCTCGTGCTTAATCCATCTCTGCGTAAATTATCCAACAATCAACCACATCTAAAGGTGGTTATGCAGGGAATAGAGATACTGCAAACAATTAATGTAAAAAAAATTAAAACATGATACGAATCGACAATGGAAAATTAAATAAAAAATGTGTGCGAAACACTTAAGATATGGAAAAGAAACTCATTTACAATTATGTACAAAAGAAAAATACCAGATCTACAGAAAACAGTTAACAGTAATAGAAAGGCGAGAATTAAAAAACTTACTTATACTCATACAAACAACAAAGGGAAAAATGACTTTAGCGTGGTCAAAATGGCAAAATTTAAATACAAATCACAATCAAATACATAGAGTGAATCTGTTGAAACATCTGATTAAAAAAAAAAACTTCCTCTCTATGTACCCAACACTTGTAGTTGTAGATGATTTTTTTTAAATGTATTTATTGCAAGATAGAAAAAAATTCTTATTAAAAGATAATTGTACTAAGCAGCAGAAAAACTAAATGCAGTATATATGGATGGGGATATAATTAACACCACTTGAAATCAAACCACTTTGATTCAAAACCCCTGAGCCTCCGTATCTCAATGGAATTTTCATATCGTATTCAATCATCGGCTTCACCCTCCTTGGCAGCATATGAAAAAAGCATCAAATAATTAAATGGATCAAATTAACTAAGTTATGATGCTATAGAAAACCGAAAAAATCCTTATATTAATGCCTCCATCAAAGCTTCAAGAACCTTCATAACCTATCAATTGCGGATTATATGTATAATTAGATTTAACATTGACGTAGATCAAATCAGAAGAAAGAAAGCATCTAGAAATTTAAGAACATCAATCTAACAATAATCTTGAATCCATTAATATTAGACGCGGCAACCCTGTTTCATACCTCATCAAAATTTGAGTAGAATGGCTGAATAAAAAATAGAAAACCCTTAAATTTAATAAAAACCCAAATAAGAGATTATAAGATGGAAGTAAATGAAGAGCTAATCATTCTTACTTAATACCTAACTGGAGATTAAGCATCAGTTCATATTTTTTGTGTCCTTTCAATATTGTTTGCCCCGATTTCTTCATTCACCGCTGAAACAACAAGGGTTTCTCCGGAATTGCTTAATCCCAATACGATCCAACACAAACCTATATCACAAAAATCTGTCAAAAATCTGGAATAAATGAGCAGAAGATGAAAACCTAACTTATTGGAGCAAAAACTGAAACAATTTGTCATCGAATCCGGCTTGAGCCCAAAATCAACAAAAAAATGCTAACACTCTTGGTAATATAATTTGCGATGAAATTGAAATAAACCATATATCAATGAATAGGTAAAAATTGAAATAGTTCAGCATAAATATGAAATATTCCATCTAACAATATAAAGGGTAAAATAATTGGTCCACTGAATCTATTTCCTTCTTGGAGTTCTGAGTTCGAGAAAGTGGGGAAGGAAAAAAAGAATATGAGCAGAACAATGGAGATTCATTGCATTCAATAAAATCCAAGTTTGCATCATATGTTGTTGTAATTTAAAAAGTTCATTCCAGCATCAATAAAAAACATAAGGAAAAAGTGTAGAAGAAAGTCCAATTGCAACACCAAGAACAACCTTAATTGGTCCATTGTGATGCTTCTTTTCCTCTACACTGCAGAAAACTAGGATAGCAGCAGTCATTAAAGATGATTAAATTTGCATACTTTTATTACATTTCTTGTAGCACAAAGTTGCATTTATGAGCATAGAAAATTGTAACTCTTAACACATAGAAATTATTTTTCTCCAGATCAACATGAAAAATTAAACAAACATAATTTATATTTCAAGCTACATATATAAGCAAATGTACAATCAAATTCTTTGGGTTCAGAAAAATTGAAACTATAATTGGAGAAGTGTTGTACCCGGTTTGATTACCGATGAACAAACAAGTATTTTGATAAGTTCCGATCAATATGATAGCTAAAGCAATAAATGGCACACGATTTGATTACCCAGTTCGTCCTTGAAATAGACAACGTCTGGGAGCACCAAGCCAGGATTATTCACTGTATTATTTCTGCCTAGGATACTAAGGTTTCGATCCTTTACAATGTACATTACAGGTTATATTTATAGACATAGATCTAGGGTTACAATCTTCGTGGGCTTCTTCTCGTGGACCAACCTAGGGTTTCCTTTCTTGTTCCTCAAGTCGCGCTTACAGATACACATTCCCTGGTTATATCCAGAGAAATCTGCCTCCTTAACTACCCGAATCTTTTCCATGTTTATCATCAACTAAGCTCGAGACTTAGTCGGTCCCAACTTCCGGGTTCTACCAAGTCGCCTCGCGACCTTTTCGCCATCCCAAGTTACCCCGCGACCTTCATGGCCTCCCATACTTCTAGCGACTTACCAATCTTCCGACGTCGCTTCAAGTCTTGCTCCAGCTGGATAAAGTCGGATAATGTGCTTACCATAAGACGGTCCAATTCCCGGCTTCCACCAAGTCGGGTTATTTCTCCCTACAACAATTGCCCCTCAAGATGAGGTCGCAGGCTTGCTCTGGGATCTTGTCTTGAACCGTTGACGTTTGCCGACCTATGGCACGTCGATCTCGGGACCTGTGCCCAAGTCAAACCCTCGTCCTTGGGAAGTCGTATGGTCGCCTCGGTTTACCAACTCGGCGTGACAAGTGACAGGATTGCAATGATGGTATGGCAGGCGGGTGACGTTTCAAGCCGTGAGTCCGCCCAACCATCGATCGCGTGCTTCCTACGCACTGCCCACGTAGCCTTAATTTCCACGGGGGACCTCGAAAGTTTGAATTTATACTTTCATCCCCCCGCCCTTCTCTATAAATAGGCCTAGGGTTCCACCCTTTAAGCCCTTCCTCTTTCTTGCTTCCAAAACTCATAGATTCGAGCTTCTGCGTCTGTCATTCCGGCTATCCTTCAGAGACCCAGCTACTTTCTAGGTAACCGTCTTTCCTCTGCTTCACATCAATGGTATCCAGTTCTAAATCTGTTCCTACGCCCCCTCCGTTCATGGTTACATCGTCCTCCGACGACGACAACACGGCGATCGCGGAATTATACCGCCGCAGCTAAAGTGAGTCAGCCACTCCTAACCCCATATTGCCTCCGACCGACGGTGCCTCCGGTGCCGGTCGAGATGACCATGGAGACGATGATGACCAGTTCCTGATGGAGTTGGAAGAAATAACACACATTCCTGCCCAGGAGCCGAGTTCCCTTCGTATGGCCGCACCGGCGAGGGAGGAGAGGTCTGGATCTTCTCACCTGGCCCGGAAATATGGGGCATACGAGCGGTCTTTTGACTATCACTCTTATGCGGCCCAAGCCCCATACAAGAGATCGGTCCGTGAAAAATGGAGGTCGGTCAAGTCGGACTTCGTGGCATCACATGACAAAAACAGGTCGATTCTCACCAATGGCTATGTTCAATCCCTCTCCGCCGCCTTTACAAGGTCCCCCGGGACGTGCATTTTTATGGGGTGACCTATGACGAACGCGCCGACCAGCCCCCACCCGGGATGATCGCGGTCAACGAGCAAATAATGGAGGTCGGGATCCGGTTTCCACTTCATCCGGCCTTCTCCCACCTGTTGGCGGATTGGAACCAGAGCTTAACCCAGATCACTCCTAATGGGTGGAGCTACATTCTTTCTACTATGACCGTATTCGGCAGTCGTCAAATTGCGACGACCGACCCCGGGCGAGATGGCCTTTATGATGATGCCCATCATCAAGCCGGCAGCTATAATGTCGTGCGACATTGTAAAAGTCGGGAGCTCGTGAGCGGGATACCAAGCAAGATTGAGGGGTGGCATTATAAATGGTGGTTCGTCGGGGAGGCGTGGGAGTTTGTGGACCCTTCGAGTACACTGCCCATCATTGTCCCAACCGATTATGCCAATCGGGTCGAGCACGGTAAGTTGCGCCCTATTTCCGATATAGATGTTTGTACTGATCTAATTCTCTTCTTCTTTTACAATTTTCACACCCACTGTTGCCGACCTTTACTGGGACTTCAAAGAGGCGTTTGACATCATTCGTGACACTCCATCGAGCTGGCGGGAAGTGAATGCTTTGAACACTTAGCTTGACCGACTCAACGCCGGCCTGTATACTTATCCGCGCCATTTGAACATGCCCTGTAAGTCCCCTTACTCCGTGCTTATTACACTTTTCGGTGTCAACCTGACTGATTGGCTTTTCTTCCAATATTTCTACAGTTCCCAACATCCCCGTTTACCGCCGTCAGCCTCCTGCGGACGTCATGGCCTCCCGCAAGAAGTCTGTTCTGGGAAAAATAAGGCGACTGGTGGCCTCCGAGGCCGCCACTTCGAGGTCATCTCATGTCGAGGCCGCCCCTCCAAGCTCGGTCCCTACTGGTCCCTCTGCTGCCGACAAAGGCAAGAGGAAGACCACGGGGTTGACTCCACTGACTTCCGGGCATGCTCGGAAGAAAGTGAGGAGGAGATTTCGACCTACAAGTCTGAAATCAACAGGGGCCTGGGGAGATCGGACCAAGTCCCCCCCCCACATCGTATCAGTGTGTCCCGACCTTGCCACCCACCATTTCAGCGCAACTTCCGCCGGGGTCCAGAAGGAGAGGTCACACACGAGGATGATGACTCGTTCCTAGGCTGGGAGGAGGAACAGGTGAACGAGTAAGTTCTCATCACAATTTACGTGATTTTTTTTATATTATTTTCAGTGCTCTGACGACTCGGCTCTCTCCTGCAGCCCTGAACTCGGCCCCACCGACTTCTGCCCAGAGGTGGTTAGCTTCCTTAGGAGCCCTCCTCTCCAATCGGCCAAGCTTCCCAGTAAGTGGTCGGGCTACATCTCCCGCAGCGTGCATAACCTGCCCCGGGCGTGGACGCGCACCGATCACGCCAACGCTCATCGCCAGAAGATGATGGGCAACATGTACTCGGCCATGGTCCACACTCTAAAGGCGGCCTTTTATTTGGAGAGGACCAGTGCCCAAGATGAAACCGAGCTCCGACATCTCCGGGAGTCACAGGCTCGGGTAGCTGATCAGGCCCAGGTGATCTTGGCGGCTATTGTAAGGAGAAATAACCCGACTTGAAGGAAGCCGGGAATTGGGCCGTCTTATGGTCAGCTTGTTGTCTGACATCATCCAGCTGGGGCAAGACACGAAGTGACTTCGGAGTCTCGGTAAGTCTCTGGGAGCTCGGGAAGCTGCGATGGTCCCGGGGGCGGCTTAGTGCGGTATAGAGGTCGCGGGGCAACTTAATAGAACCCGGAAGTCAGGACCGACTGAGTCCCGAGCTTAGTTGAAGATAAACATGGGAAAGATTCGGGTAGTTATTGAGGCGGATTTCTCGGGATATAACCGGGGAATGTGTATCTGTAAGTGTGACTTGCGAAGCAAGAAAAGAAACCCTAGTTAGTCCACGAGAGGAAGCCCATTAAGACTGTAACCCTAGTTTTGTGTCTATAAATATTACTTGTAATGTACGTTGTAAAGGATCAAAAATCTTAGAATCCTAGGCAGAAATAATACAGTAAATAATCCTGGCTTGGTGCCCCCAGACGTAGTCCATTTTCAGGACGAACTAGGTAATCAATCGTGTGTCTTTTTATTGCTTTCGCTATCCTATTAATTGGAAATTATCAAACTAATAGTTTGTTCGTTGGTAATCAAACTAGGTGCAACAGCGGCGGCCGAGACCCAAAAGGCGCTGGAGAAAACCAAATCCGAGCACCTTCTGCGGATCTCGACCCTCGAGGGTCGCCTGGCTGAGCTGGAGGGCGGGCTGGCTGAGGAGAGGCTGAAGTCGGCCCGGACGGAGACCGCGCTGGTGGCCGAGAAGCTGAAGACGATCCAGGCGGAGAGAAGGTGGCCGAAGTGGAGGCCGGTCTGAGGGAGGAGCTAGCCGGAGTGAAGAGGGAGCTGGACACCAGGGAGGCCCAGTTCAAGGTCGCCGAAGAAGTGAACGCTAATTTTGCGTACGTGATGGCCTTTGTGGGTGCCATCCGAATCTGTCATCGGGCAAACCCTTCTGGCGACCTTATTGGGGTGGTCGCCGACCTCAAGGACTACGTCCGAGACAACCCTCTGGCCCCCGATGTTTTGCTGGATATCCAAGACTTGGAGGATATGGGCATGGATCTCTCGTTCTTTCCAGACCCACAGCAGATCGTGCGCCCTATCCCCGACTCTCAGATAGATACACCTTTCGAGCCCTCGGTGGAGGAATTGGCGAGCTCAGAGGTCGTTCCTCCCGCTGCTGTTACTCCCCCGAGCCCATCGGGGAGGAGATGCCGAGGTCGAAGGTCGTTCCCCCGGCTGTCGACATGCCTTTCGAGCCCGTTGTGGAGAAGATATCAAGCTCGGAGGTCGATCCTCCGGAGGTTACCCAGCAGGAGCCTCCTTTTGGGATGGTCAGCACCCCGCCCTCAACTGCCCCGACCAAGAAAGATTAAAGATGTAGCCTTACTACTCACTTTTTATTTTTCTTTTATAACTGTACCAGCCTTCGGGCTTTGTGATGTACTACCTCCCAACCTTCGGGTCTTCTATCAATGGAAGTCGTCATTTCATTTTTTGTCTCGTCTGGTGTTTGGTGTTTATCTGATTATAAAATAAAACTCCTATATTTCATCCCCCCAAGTCGAGGTCACAAGCTCGTCTTGGGGCCTTGACTTGAACTCGTATATCTTATCGACTTTTGATAGGTCGGACTCGGGAGGTGTGCCTACGCCGCCATCTCATCCTTGGGGAGGTGAACCATTGACATGTGACAGATCCGCAATGATGGCCTGGGTATTTTGTGGCGTCGGGCGCCGTAAGTTAGACCAATCAGAAGTCGCGTACTGCCCACGCGCTGCTCATGCGGTGCCGGTTTCTTTATGGGGCCCTCGAGAGTCGAAATTTGCAACTTGACCCCCGCCTTTCATCTATAAATAAGGCTGGATTTTAAGATGTATAACACGCATTATCTCCTCTGATCTCCCCACTTATCATCCCCAAGCTTTGGTTATGGGCGATTCCGGCGAACCCCTATCTCAGGGCACCCTCCGGCAACCAGCTTCTCCTGCTCTATACTCGTGGATTTTGGCATTCAGTCCATCCCTAAGTTCCCCCCGACTCTGATCTTGCCCTCATCGGAGGATGACCATATGGCCATTGCCAAGTTGTGCTACCACCCGGGTGGAGGTTCTGCCATGCGCTCCATAGAGGCCATGTATGAGTTGTACTTCGCCCGGGTGGTGGAGGTTCAGTGCAAGGGCAAGGTCGAGCTCCACCTGATCAGCTCGACGAGGCTCAGATTGTGCCTCATCCTCAACAATCCCTGGGGCTTTCTGAACCCCAAGGTCGCCAAGTCGGTCGAATACATTGTTCGACCCTGTCGGCCTCCTGAGGAGCTGGCGATTGCGGACCAAGGCGTGTCTGGCCGGATCATAGGCCAGTTGACCCGCCGAATGCCCCTTTTGGGCCCGTGGTTCCTTATTTTTTGAAGGTCCGACCTCATGGGTGGCTTTCTTGGGGGGAGGCTGCACATCCTCATCATCGAACGTGAGGTGTTTTTTGTTGAGAACGGCCATTACAGCCTTTGCGTCCTCTGGCGTCTGCACCATGTTCCTGTCATCAGAGTCATCAGGGTTTTTTGGTGGTGGCGATGTGAGCGGTATCTTTGAGAGCTCATGGAGGCCTCGTGCCCATCGCGGGTGTCCAGATCTTGCCCATTCAGATTGACTTGATTGCTCGCCATCGGTATTGATCAGAGATGAAATGGGTTTTCCTTCGAACAGAGTGATTTCGTAGGAATTGTAGTTCCCACAAACGGCGCCAATTGTTGTACCCGGTTTGATTACCGACGAACAAACAAGTATTTTGATAAGTTCCGATCAATATGATAGCTAAAGCAATAAATGGCACACAATTTGATTACCCAGTTCGTCCTTGAAATAGACTACGTCTTGGGGTAGGATACTAAGGTTTTGATCCTTTACAATGTACATTACAGGTTATATTTATAGACATAGATCTAAGGTTACAATCTTCGTGGGCTTCTTATCGTGGACCAACCTAGGGTTTCCTTTCTTGTTCCTCAAGTCAGCGCTTACAGATACACATTCCCTGGTTATATCCCGAGAAATCTGCCTCCTTAACTACCGAATATTGGCCCCACCAACCAGGCAATTGTTGGGCGGGTTTTGGAAATATTAGCCCCACCAACCAGGCGATTGTTGGGGAATTAATTGCCCGGATCTATTTGAGATGAATATTTAAATACAAATTTAATTCTAACAATTATTACTAGCATGAATTAATCCTATATTAATTCAAATAATAATTCAACAACCAATCATGCATATAAACAATTCACATAAAACCTACGCATGCGAAATTACTACGGGTTTACGTGAACTAACCTCTTGGAGTGACAACCGTTGAGAAGATGGATCCGTTCACACGAACTCACCAAAAGTCCTTCTCAATTATTCTCTTGTCCTTGTTCAACAATCCGGTGGTAGGAACTCACGAACAATTTTAACAAAAGGAAAAATAAAATTATGTTGCACCACCTTTGTGGATTTCTAATTTTTCCAACACATGGAATTGCTCTTGGGGATGAAATACTCATCCCCTATTTATAGGGATGGAGGTGGTCGAAATTTTGGGTGAAAAAATAAGATGGGAAAATACTTTTCTTGATCTCTAAGAAATCTTGAATATATCTTATATATTCTTTTCTCCATAATTAAATATTTCACAAAAATTCCACCTCCTAATATTATGGTTATTTTCGAAAAAATAAGGATGAAGGAATCCAAGATTTGGATCTTCTTGAATTTATGAGATATTCTTGTATTCCAAAAATACATATCTTCCATAATATCTTTTCAAGAAAATCAAGAAAATATTTCCTTCCTTATTTATTCAAAATTCTCGAAAATCTCAAGACAAATAACCAAGTGGGAGATTTTTTGAATTTAATTAGATAAACTTGTATTCCAAGAATACTTATTCTCATTCCATAACAAAATTCAAAGAAAATATTTCTCCATCTTTTATTCAGCATTTTCGAAACAATAGGAAAATTGAGGCAACAATAATTTATTTTATTTTAAACACCTTTTTCAGTTATTGGACATTATCTTTGGGCTACTTGAGGGGCCTTTAGGAGAATTAAGATTGAACCTTCTAATGGATCTTGAATTTCCAATATTGAGCCACAATATTATTCAAGCCCATAAATATTAATTAATTCCACTACATAATTAATATTGCACTATCCATCTTAACCCATATTACTGTTAATATGGCTCCCGGTTATTATTTCCCGTGTTTAAGATTATCTAGCCCATTAATTAATTCAAGCCACTGAAATAGCTTTCCATTAATTAATATTTTTTGTCCTTGGTCAAGGAACGGTTCAACATTATTATCCATACCGGAAACAAATTTCACTTGCAAGATTTAGTATGATAAATCTTATGAACATCCCAAGGGGGCAAATCAAACGAGCGTACTCACACACGATTCTTCGTATTAAATCTTAGCAATCGCATGTGTCCAGTAATATTGCCCAAGATATAAAATATTGAATCTCATTGATTCTCTACCCGTCATAAGTCAAAGCAATAATTACTAACCACACACGATCCTATTTAAGGGACGAAGATTAAGAAATAACGAACCACTGAGGTCTAATTCTTCCTCGTTCAGTGCTGAAGAATTTATCCTTCTGTAGGTCCTATTCAGTGCATCAGTCATGCACTAGTGTAATCTCTTGGTCAAGACAAGTCAATTTGAGCCTTACACTTCAACCTTTCACGATGGATTGTTCATTTCCATCTAGGTCGTGAACAGCGTACTTTTAGTTACAAGGGACTGTTAATTTAATCTTCTGTGATCTGGTATCACTAAATTAACTACAATGTAACACGTACTGTTTATTGAACAATTATGCAATAAATATATGTAACATTCAATAATATTTAAAGCATCAGTGATAAATAATTTATTTCAGTAAATAAGATAGAAATTCAGTTTGGTTATACAAAGTAAAAGCATAATTTCCAGTATAACCCCAACAATCTCCCACTTATACTCAAAGTTTGCTTTTATGTATACTACAACACATCTCGTGTAGTTCCTAATACGTGACATCTAATGTCACCTACACGAACCTAATAATATCTCCCACTTATACTCAAAGCAGATTGGCAACGGTCTTGACACCCATTCCTTCCACATGTCTCTCGAATGTATTCTGAGGCAGACCCTTTGTGAATGGATCTGCTAGGTTGTCTTCTGACGCGATCTTTGCCACCTCTTTATCTCCTCTCTTAACGATTTCTCGTATAAGATGGTATTTCCTTTCAATGTGTTTGCTGGCCTTGTGGGCTCTTGGTTCCCTTGAATTTGTAACTGCTCCGGCATTGTCACAGTAAATAGTGATTGTGCTGGGCAAATTCGGAATTACATCCAAGTCCACTAGGAAGTTCTTGAGCCAAACCGCTTCTTTCGCTGCCTCGCAAGCAGCTAAGTATTCGGCTTCCATGGTAGAATCGGCGATGCATTTCTGCTTAACGCTTCTCCATGTCATGACTCCTCCCCCCATGCAAAACACACTACCGGAGGTAGATTTTCTGGAATCTAAGTCTGATTGGAAATTCGAGTCCGTGTAACCGATGGGGATTAGAATGTCTGACTGATAAACTAACATTCTATCCCGAGTTCTTTTCAGATACTTCAGAATGTTCTTAACTGCCGTCCAATGATCTTTTCCCAGATTACTTTGATATCTCGCCACCATGCCTACGACAAAGCAGATATCTAGTCTCGTGCACAATATTTCATACATAAGGCTTCCGACAGCCGAAGCATAAGGAATGCCTTTCATGTCATCTATCTCTTTTTGTGTCTTAGGGCACATATCCTTGGATAGATGGATTCCATGCCTGAAAGGTGCGAAGCCCTTCTTGGAATCCTGCATGATGAATTGCTTCAAGACAGTGTCTATATATGAAGCTTGCGATAAGCCTATCATCTTTTTCTTACGATCTCGAGTGATGTTGATCCCAAGGACGTGTCCGGCTTCCCCTGAGTCCTTCATATCAAACTGTTTTGAAAGCCATGCCCTTACGTCTGACAATACCTTTACATGGTCTCCGATGAACAGAATATCTACGTATAGTACTAAGAATACCAATGCAGTTCCGATACGCTTCTTGTACACACAACTTTCGTATTCATTTTGATCAAACCCATAAGACTTTATTACATGATCAAAACATTGGTTCCAATCTCTGGATGCTTGTTTGAGTCCGTAAATGGACTTCTTGAGCTTACAAACTAGGTGTTCTTGGCCTTTTTCAATGAAGTCTTGGGGTTGTTGCATATAGATTTCTTCTTCAAGACTTCCGTTAAGGAAAGCCGTCTTGACATCCATTTGCCAGATTTCAAAGTCGAGATCTTGCAAAGAATCGACAAAAAGAATCGGATGGACTTGAGCATTCTTCTGGTGAAAAGGTTTCCTCATAGTCGATCCCTTCTTTACGAAAGTATAACCTTTCACCACAAGCCTTGCCTTGAAGGTCTCCATCTTCTAAAATCCGAACTCTTTTCCTCTTGTATACCCACTTGACCAATGGGTTTGACCCCCATTGAGTGGTTTGACTAGCTCCCCACACTCTGTTATGATCCATAGAACCCATTTCGGCTTCCATTGTTGTTTGTCAAGAAACCATATCCTTATCTTGGATTGCCTCGTCAGTATGTCCATGGGTGCGATTCATCTTGTGGGGACTAAGTCTCGAGGACTCTTCTATCCCCATGAATCTCTCGGGTTGTCTCACAACCCTCCCACTACGTCGAGGTTAGGTTGTGTAAGTGTGTCATTTGGTATGTCATCTTGTACTGATTGTAATCGAGGTTAGTCCTCTAAGATCATTCAAGGTAATCTCACTTCCGGGCTTTCTTTTCGTTCATATAGTCTTCTTTTCAAAAATCTAAAGTGGGTGCTTATTACCACCTTTTTGATCCTCGGGACCATAGAACATATACCCTTTTGTTCCTTGGGGTATCCTATAAACAACCTTAATTACGATCGAGGATCCAATTTTTTCGGCTTCCTTGTCCAACACGTAGGGCGGACACCCCAAGAATTCTCATGTATCTCAAAATTTGGGCTTTGCGCTTCGTCCACAATTCTTTGGGAGTTTTGGGAACCGATTTGGATGGCACCAAGTTCAGAATATAAGTCGTTGTTTCCAAGGCATGACCCAGAACGACTTGGGTAGATCCGCATAACTCATCATTGATCTAACCATTTCTAAAAGAGTTTTGTTTCTTCGCTCTGCAACCCCATTTTGTTGAGGGGTTAAGGTGCGATTTGGGATACAATCCCTTCATCTGACAAGTAGTTCAAAAACTCTTTGCTGAGGTACTCGCCTCCACGATTAGATCGTAGAGACTTGATACATTTTTCCATATGATTCTCTGCTTGAGCCTTAAATTCTTTGAATTTGTCAAAGGTCTCAGATTTATGCTTCATAAGGAAAATGTAATCGTACCTTGAGTAATCATCAATAAAGGTGACTAAGTACTCATTACCTCCTCTTGCTTTGATTGACATTGGACCACATACGTCTGTGTGAACGATTTCTAATACTTATTTGGCTCTATTCCCCTTGGCTCCAAATGCCCTCTTGGTCATTTTACCCTCCAAACACGATTCGCAAGTTGGGATTGGTTCAATCCGGAGAGACTCCAATGAACGATCTTCTACCAACCTTTGAATCCTTTTTGGATTAATATGTCCCAATCTAAGATGCCATAGACATGTCTCGTTCACGTCTGATGAACATTTTTTTTTATCTAAAGCTTGATTGATGTGTTATAGGATGCATTTCGTGAGTGGTGTGCACAGTTAATTGTATAGAGATTATTCAACAACGTTCCATGACAGATAAATTTATCATAAAGAGAAATGGTAACAACTTTATCAAAAGTAACCGAATATCCATCAATGTAGAGTTTAGAAACCGAAATTAAATTCTCTTCTAAAACTAGGAACGTAAAGAACATCTCTTAAAATTAAAACTCTGTCTTCAAAAGATAGGTGCACTTCTCCGACTGCTTCGGCTGCCACACTCTCGTAGCATCGCCCAGTGTGATGAGGATCTCACTCCCACTAAGTTTCCGGGTCCTCTTGAACCCCTGTAAAGTGAAACAAACATGATCAGTGGATCCCGTATCCACCACCCATAAATGGGAGGCATACGCCGCTAAACAAGTTTCAACAACTAGTGCGTGAGAATTACCTTTCTTTCCATTCCTTTTGGGTTTGGAACAGGCTGACCTCCAATGTCCTTTTTCACCGCAGTTGAAGCACTTCCCCTTAGCCGGCTTTCTCACTCCTTGACCTCCTTTTTCCTTGCCCTTGGCAACACTTGAGTTCACTTGCTTGTGGCCTTTGTCCCTTTTCTTTTTCTTACCTCCCTTTGGCCTAGAAGAAGAAGAGGGTCCGTTTGCCACCAAGGCTTGGCCTTTTTGCCCCAATATCACCTCCGCCGAGACCAAAGCTTGCAACAAATCAGGCATCGAGAACTTCTGATTATTCATTTGGTAGTTCAGCCTGAACTGTTCAAAACTTTTGGCAGAGAATGGAGCAAGAAATCGATTTGGGTCTCGATGTCGTATTCAGAGCCAAGAACCTCAAGTTTATTAAGGTGAGCCATCATCTGGAGAATGTGATCCCTTACGGGCGTTCCCTCCACCATTTTCATAGAGAGCAAGTCCCTCATGGTGATCTGACGAGTCCACACGGTTCTGATGTTGAAACATCGCTTTAAGACTAGTCATGATGTCTGCAGCGGTCTCAATGTTTTGATGTTGGTGTTGCAACACATCTGACATTGAAGCTAAGATGGTACACTTTGCCATTTCGTTGGAACGCTCCCAGTCAGCATACTCCTTCTTAACCGCTTTAGTTGACTCATCATTTGGATTTTCTGGTTTAGGTGTAGTGAGAACCCAGTTATGGCTTTGTGCAGTGAGGACAATAGTAAGTTTACGATTCCAATCAACGAAGTTTTCACCAGTAAGCAAATTATCTTTAAGTATATTGAACAGCGGATTAAAAGGTTGTGACATGATGAACTGAAATAAATAACAATTTGTATAAGCACAAACATATCACAAGGTTCGATCACATGCATCATATTAAAATCTCAAAAAATATATGAACATGCATCAGCCAACATCTCAAAACAATTTAAATAAGCCACGTGGGGTGGGTCATTATTTAAATACATTCAAGCAGGTTACAAACAAGAAACAGTTACAAACCTTTAATATCCAGATAAATAGTTGGCTCTAAACTTGACCAATATAAAATTGGTAGGGGACTTGAGGAAGTATATGCATATCAATTTTATACCTAAGTAATAACCATGATTAAATACAGAATTATTACTTCGCTTTGAACGAGCCTCGTGGGGAGGGTCATCGTCGCCACTAATAATAACCCACAATCATCCTTACAAAATTTATTCATATGAAATCTATCTTTTGGCCGTCCCGTGGGGGGAATTTCTCCAAAAGAATCCACAAATAAATAAATCATGGAGGTCAAAATTAATTCAATTTTATTATCCGGAATAAAATTGTCAATTAATTATTTAAACATACTTAGTAATTTTGAAGATGAGATTTTTCATTGGACAATTCTCATGCAAACACATTTAAATAAATTAAATAAAGCACAAGAAATCACAACAATAACTCAAGCAAAGCAGAAAAATAAACATATTGGACACAAATTATCCAATTGTCATGGTTTGATTTTTCTTGGCTTGATTTTGAAGAAACACCATCTTGAATTTCTCCCACTCGATCGTCTCGAAAAGAACTCCGTCTCAAAATGCCACGCCACGTAGCTCGCAGACGGGATGCACGCCAAGATCCCGCCCGGCCCGTTGGTCGAGCAATCAGCGCCCCAGTCGGCCTCGGCAGCTTTGGCACACCTCGTCAGCATCACCCGCCAGCGCCTCAAAGACGCCTCGGCGTCGCAGCGTCATGCCGCCGCGACGGGCCTCCCTCCGCCTCACCTGCGCCTGCGGTGCCCTTATTTGCGTCCCCGCATCCCGCCATGCGCCTTCGGTGATCCGTCGTCCGATGCTGGCAACGTCGTCATCGCGCCGTGCCTCCCTTAGCACGTTTCGCGTGATGCACGTCGTCCGCGTACGGTTCCGGATCTTATCCTTTAATTCTTCGTCTCCGCATCCATTTTCGATCCGGTTACAATTTATTTACGAAAAATAAATAAACATAGATCTAGACTAGTCTATTACATTGATCAAATCAAACAAATCATAATCTACTCGTGGATTTTCTCACGAGGCAAAACGAATTCGAAAGAATCGAATTAAAAAACCACAATTTATATGCATGCATAAATAAACACATTAAATTCCATGACAATTGGATACCTGCAAAAAAGATCTAGCAATTCTACTATCCAATTTCAAATTTAATGAAAATGAATTAAATTACAATTTAAAATTCAAAGCCCGAAACCGAGGCTCTAATACTAGTTGTTGGGGAATTAATTGCCCGGATCTATTCGGGATGAATATTTAAATACAAATTTAATTCTAACAATTATTACTAGCATGAATTAATCCTATATTAATTCAAATAACAATTCAACAACCAATCATGCATATAAACAGTTCACATAAAACCTACGCATGCGGAATTACTACGGGTTTACGTGAACTAACCTCTTGGAGTGACAACCGTTGAGAAGATGGATCCCGTTCACACGAACACACCAGAAGTCCTTCTCAAGTATTCCCTTGTCCTTGTTCAACAATCCGGTGGTAGGAACTCGTGAACAATTTTAACAAATGGAAAAATAAAATTATGTTGCACCACCTTTGTGGATTTCTAATTTTTCCAACACATGGAATTGCTCTTGGGGATGAAATACTCATCCCCTATTTATAGGGATGGAGGTGGTCAAAATTTTGGGTGAAAAAATAAGTTGGGAAAATCTTTTCTTGATCTCCAAGAAATCTTGAATATATCTTATATATTCTTTTCTCCATAATTAAATATTTCACAAAAATTCCACCTCCTAATATTATGGTTATTTTCGAAAAAATAAGGACGAAGGAATCTAAGATTTGGATCTTCTTGAATTTATGAGATATTCTTGTATTCCAAAAATACATATCTTCCATAATATCTTTTCAAGAAAATCAAGAAAATCTTTCCTTCCTTATTTATTCAAAATTTTCGGAAATCTCAAGACAAATAACCAAGTGGGAGATTTTTTGAATCTAATGAGATAAACTTGTATTCCAAGAATACTTATTCTCATTCCATAACAAAATTCAAAGAAAATCTTTCTCCCTCTTTTATTCATCATTTTTGAAAAAATAGGAAAATTAGGCAACAATAATTTATTTTATTTTAAACACCTTTTTCAGTTATTGGACAATATCTTTGGGCTACTTGAGGGGCCTTTATGATAATTAAGATTGGACCTTCTAATGGATTTTGAATTTCCAATATTGAGCCACAATATTATTCAAGCCCATAAATATTAATTAATCCCACTACATAATTAATATTGCACTATACATCTTAACCCATATTACAGTTAATATGGCTCACGGTTATTATTTCCCGTGTTTAAGATTATCTAGCCCATTAATTAATTCAAGCCACTGAAATAGCTTTCCATTAATTAATATCTTTTGTCCTTGGTCAAGGAACGGTTCAACATTATTATCCATACCGGAAATAAATTCCACTTGCAAGATTTGGTATGATAAATCTTATGAACCTCCCAAGGGGGCAAATCAAATGAGCGTACTCGCACACGATTCTTCGTATTAAATCTTAGCAATCACATGTGACCAGTAATATTGCCCAAGATATAAAATATTGAATCTCATTGATTCTCTACCCGTCAGTCAAAGCAATAATTACTAACCACACACGATCCTATTTAAGGGACGAAGATTAAGAAATAACGAACCACTGAGGTCTAATTCTTCCTTGTTCAGTGCTGAAGAATTTATCCTCCTGTAGGTCCAATTCAGTGCATCAGTCATGCACTAGTGTAATCTCTTGGTCAAGACAAACCAATCTGAGCCTTACACTTCAATCTTTTACGATGGATTGTTCATTTCCATCTAGGTCGTGAACAGTGTACTTTTAGTTACAAGGGACTGTTAATTTAATCTTCTGTGATCTGGTATCACTAAATTAACTACAATGTAACACGTATTGTTTATTGAACAATTATGCAATAAATATATGTAACATTCAATGATATTTAAAGCATCAGTGACAAATAATTTATACAGAAATTCAGTTTGGTTATACAAAGTAAAAGCATATTTTCCAGTATAACCCCAACAGCGATATCGGTTGGCCGAATTGGTCAGCGTCATATCCTTGTTGCGGTCCCCAATATCCAGGATTATGGACTTGTTGCATACCAGCATGTTGACCAATTTGGTTAATTCCAGTATGGACAAAATCTGGAACTTGTGGATACTGGTTAACTTGTTGCTGGAACAATTGTGTGTCTTGCATGACGCGTCCCAACCTATGATACGTTGAACGAGGGTTGACGTGCACATTGTTTGCGCCAAATTCAGGGTTGTGCACTCTGAGATGTGTAATATTTTAATACCATTCCATATACTCTGGCGTGGTCTGATTCAGAATTACCGCTTCTTGACCAAGGCGCCCAAGTGGATAGTAGTGATGCTCCATCTCGTTCTAGTATGCAATTTAGGGTCCATACACCTTCTTGTAGCCCCTTGCATTAGGACCCAACCTTGATAATTTTTTATCGAAGTCGAGCGGTGCTGGTGGGATACCTTGAACTCTCCCGAATTGTCGTGCAACCCTTTTAGGCATATAACCTTCAAAGATAATCCATAAAATTGATGCTGGCCAAGTGGAATAAAGATCTGGGGAGGGATAGTAGATGGAACGTCGAACGGAGTCCAATTGATCTATACTATATGTATGAAAAATAAAATTATAAGACATTTTGCTAATTAAATTATAAATGACGTATTTTCTATTAAGATGTATTGAGAATGAGAATGAGAAACATACATGAGTTGATGGTTGTGTTGCAGGTCTTGGGTAAAAGAGTCGTGATCACGATTGATTACGATTGGTGTGGGGATTCGTAGATTTTTAAATTTTTAGGATACGATACGGCCAGGATACGTCAATTTTTTTAATTTAATTATATATATCACCTGTAATAATATTAAAAAAATTACAACAATTATATATAACACATGTAGTAATATCAAGAGTATTTAAAACACAAGTACTAATATCAAGGAATTCATCCCATAAGTAACAAAACAACAATTAAATCAAATATCATTAACCCATACAAGTCATAAATCATAATAAAATATTAATAAATTTTAATATTTAATAAGTTTTAGAGTGTGTCCTTCAAATTATTAGTAAGTTTTAATTTTTTACAAAAACAAAAACCCCAAAATTTAATAAATTTTACAAAAAAATCCTGATACGTATCCGATACGCTTATCCTCGGAACAGGATACGTGTATCCGATAATAAAAAAATTAAAAAATTGGGATTCGCCACGTGGCAAATCGGGTGCGAATCGAATCCCACCCGAATCGCACCCCAGGCGAATCCGATACTGCATACTGTTAATTTTTGAAGAATCCGTGCATTAGAGGTTAATGGGTAATTATCAAATAATTTGCGATAATGAACAAGATCCCGTGCATAAGTGTTGGTATCGAATCGATGCAATTTGTTCCATTTCAATGCACGGGGGTTGTTTCATCATAAAAATTAGCTTCGCCGCATTTGCTCAACTCGGTGAAGTACTCGTATATCCAACACTGAAAAATTGTAATGAGTTGGTATTATATAACAATATATTGATAACAATATATTAATTATCATTGAAAAAATTATTGAATGGAGTTTTGACCTCTAGTGGTGTTAAGCACCCCGAAATCTGTGTCGTCTCACGCCTGGATGCCTGTCCAAGTTGGTGATATAAATACGCCAACGCGATGGCTCACCATGCATAATTAGGGACAATGCCGATCAAATCAACCAACACCTTTAAGTACCTTATGGGGACAGCATCACGCATTTTATCAACGAATAGTGTAGCCCCCATAGTGTACCACAGGTAACCTCGAGCAATAGATTCATCACTCAGGTTAGTGTTAGGATTTGTACACTCCCCTTTTATTATTTCAAAGTAACAGACAGTTGGATTTTCGCCACTGTTCCCACATGCACTCTTTAGTGCTTGGTCAGTTTGATCTGCTCCTTCCGGAACAATGACGGGGCTGCCATTTATGTTCAAGCCTACATTGAAAGTATAATGAATTTTTTTATTAGTACAATTGAATAATAATAATAAAAGAAAATTTCTTTAATGTTTAATTCAATAAAAATTAGTTTTATATTTAGTTTACCTAGGATAGCTTGAACGTCGTGGAGTGTGATTGTCATCTCCCCGAAAGGCATATGAAAACTATTCGTCTCAGGATGCCACCGTTCGACGAAAGCAGTAATGAGAGCCATGTTATTCAAATGAAACATCATTCCCCCAATTTCGGCCAATCCAGACGTATTCACAAGGTGTAAGGAAACACCGGGAATGAACGAATTCAATGGTCATCTCCTAACACTTTTCGAACGAGTTTGGGGATCGAGGACCCTAACAAAGTTCTGCATATTTTTCACATAAAAAATAAACCCGTTAATTTATATATCATAATCGTTTGAGATAATAATTAAAATAAATAATGTTTTTTACTTACAGGATCCTCCCATATTTTTTTATGCCTTGTGTGCTTTGAAAGCACACAACACTGATGGAAGTTGAGGTCCTCCAGACATGGACGTCGTCGTCAACCATTCCCTAGTTTGTCGGGATCAGTGTGAGGGTTGTGGTGCACCCTGATCATTTGCATCCTCATCCTGACTTTCGTTAGGATCTTCGTGATGAGACGTAGACGGGCCCTGGAGATGATGCGATGTAGACGAGCCCTGGCCCAGATGATGCGCCGAAGACGACCCGATGTTAAGGGAGAATTGAGATGTTTCCATGGCCGGAATATGGTCGGAGGACATGAACGGATGGGTTGATGGTGAAAAAGTGGGGAAGGTAATTGGGGTTATGACATTTTCAATGTTACCCAAATTGTAATCACCAGAAGACTGGTAAGAAGAAAACTGCCTAAACTGCTCGTCAATTGGTTGTAGAGCAGGGGTGTTTAGGTCGATGTCGAAGGGGGTTGAGAAATTGAAAAAATCAGCTGGAGGAGGAGGAGGATTGTACGAGAAATTCGATTCTAGTAGTTGTGCATCGCGTGTTACGCGGTGTTCCGCAAGAACACATCGGTTGCACACTCTACAAAGCCGGGAGCACTCGGGACACTCGAGTTCTGACATACTAAACATAAAAAAAAAACAAAAATTATAAATCATAACAAATAATACCTTACAGTAAATCAAGTAATACTTTACAATATATCATATATATCATATTTACAAGAAGATGATCATTACACATAATGTTCCTTTTTAATTTTCCATTTAGTTTCACATTTTTTTTCCTTTTTATTTGCATATTTACCTATTTTTGCCTATAATTTTTCCAAATTACCCCACTAAAGTATTCTTTAAGATCATAATATATATTATATACTCCACTCATCCCACTTTAAGTGTATTCTTTTTCCTTATAAGGAGTTGGTTCCATTATCACTTTTTAATTTAATAAGATAATTTATTATTTTTTTGTGAAAAAATAATTAATACTCCCATATTAAATTATTAGTGTAACTGTGTAACACTTGTTATTAATACATAATATTTTGAGTAATTGATGTACACGAGTTCTTGCTTCCCTTATTTTTATGTTGTGTACATTCTTTGTGGTAATTATATTCATACTACTAAAATACGAGTATTAAGGTAATTTCTATGCTAAAACACCATATAGGAATTCAACTAATACCTAACAACAATTCAACTAATACTTTAAAACAATTCAACTAATTTTTATAAACACACTTAAAATTTAGGCTTCTTATAAACACAATTATTTTTTTATGTGTGTATATAATGAGTTCTTGAGGTATTGAAAATTGATGGTAATCTATGAAAATGAAAGACTCCCAAAAAAGGTTGGATGGGGTCGGATGGTGGAATATAATAAATATTATATATATAGTAGCATAATTTAAAAAAAAAATCAAAATTCAAAAATTCAAAATTAAAAAAAAAAAAAAATATAAACATAAAAAGGGCAAAAAAAATCATAAAAAGGGCGGTCAAATAAAACATAAAAAAAAAAGCAAATAGAAAGATAAATGGGCTAGGTTGAGAGAAATTAGGCTTTTCATTTTTCGATTTTATGAAAAAAAATCCTAAAATCCTCTCTCTCTCCTTTTTTTCGTTTCTTCACACACCATCACCCCGCCGCCTCCCATCGACCACTGATCTCACACAACCCTTTCGAACTCGGGTAACTCTACTTCTCAACGAACACAAAAGAAATCAAAATCCTAATTAAACTCCATTAAAATGTATACTAAATTATCCCCTAAAAACAAATAATGAAATTAGCCCCAATTTCAAGCAATCCACCACTCCATCTTGTCTTAAGATCATAGCCGTGGTGGCGCCCGGACTCCTGTCGCCATTGTTTTTTTATCTTGATTGCATCTCTTCCGATCATCTTGTGTTTTTTTATTTTTTTTTTTTTTTTTTTGCTTTGAGAAAGTGATGAATTGGTTAAATTCATAAAGCCTAGCTTCTCCCAAAATTATTATTTTTTACTTATTTTGGTTAAAATTATGAAATCGGTTCACCGGTTTTTTTCACCGGTTTTCGAAGCAGTTTTTCGGTTTTGATAAACCCAATAAGCGGTTCTATACACCTCTATTGGGTATATAATGAGTTTCAAAAAAAAAAAGAGATGGTAATATATAGTGTAATTTGAGTTGTGTAGAATGTGTAAAATTAATAAAATGGCCGGAAAAAAAAAAAAGATGTCGCGTGTGTCGGAACCCTCTCATGTTTGACATGCCACGCGATAGCGATAGGGAGGCTCTCGAAGTCGCGTCTGCCGTCGACAATGATCTTTCTTTTATCGCGTGTGTCGAACAACACTTGTACATTTCAAATTTTAATTTGAATCTATTGACCGAAAATTAAATTTGGGTGGTAAGAATTAAATTTGGACAGGTGGGAAATAATTTAGCCCGAAAATTTGAGTTTTATAATGTATTGGACCATCATTAAATAGAAAAATTATCACATAATTTATTTTAATCGAAAATATTAGTATTGTTTTATAATAATTAAATTTTATTAACAACATATAAATTTCAGCTTTTTATAAACACAATTATTTTTTTATGCTAAAACACCATATAACAATTCAACTAATTATATTCATACTACTAAAATACGAGTATTAAGGTAATTTCTATGCTAAAACACCATATAGCAATTCAACTAAAACGTTATAGGAATTCAACTAATACGTTACAGCAATTCAACTAATACCTTACAGCAATTCAACTAATACCTTACAGCAATTCAACTAATACTTTACAGCAACTCAACTAATACCTTACATCAATTCAACTAATTCCTAACAGCAATTCAACTAATACTTTAAAACAATTCGACTAATTTTTATAAACACACTTAAAATTTTGGCTTTTTATAAACACAATTATTTTTTTATGTGTGGCTTTTTATAAACACACTTATTTTATAAACACAATTTTCAACAAAGTATATAAACAAAACACGATTAAACAATTCCAAAATTATAATTAAACTGCATGTATGATGTATGTATATATATAGTTAAACAATTTCACAATTAAACAATTCAAAAAACATACCTTGAAGATGGTGGAGGCGGTCGGAGGTGGCGGCAAGATAGCGGCAGCGGACGGTGGCGGTTGTTAATGAAACATAGATTGAGTTATTATGTGTCGTTAAGTGAAACAAGACAAGAAAAATATAAAAAAATATTCAACTCTGGGAGGTGGCGGTCGGCGGCGATCGGCGACGGTTGGCGGTGGTCGGAGGTGGACGGAGGTAATCTTGAGTGTGTATATTGTTAGTTGTTGAGGTATGTGAAAATGAAAGAGGTGGAGGTAATATATACAAGGGATTTTAGTGTATTGGCGAAAAAAAAAAAAAAAAAAAAAAAGGTGTCGCGCCTTCCATGCGACAAATAGTTGTCTGTCATGGCGTGACGACAAGAAATTGACTCGATTGTCGCGCTTTATCATGCGACAAAGAAGATCTTTGTCTGTCTTGGCGTGTCGGCGACCACAGACTCCGTCAGCTTTAATTTGAATCTGTTGACCGAAAATTAAATTTGGGCGGGTGGGAAATACTTTAGACCGAAAATTTGTGTAAGACGCGTGCTTCAAACATTATTTTGTGTCCGTAAATTTCGCAGTATATATATTCATGCTCTATGAATGCACCTTAGTAGCCTTACTTATTTATCTCCCACCTCCGCCTGTCTATATATTCATGCTCTATATATGTATCTCCCACCTCCGCCATTTAGTATCCAAAAATCTTACAAGTATTATTATCATTGATCAATTTATATAAAATGAGTTCTTATCATGATGTTGATTATTTTTCCGAAGATCTCACTTCCGAATTTATTACTCCTGAAGAGGGTTTAATTGGAAAAGAAGGAGTTGCTTGTTTTGTCAACAGTGTTGCTAGTTTCAAAAACATCACATTGTGGATTCGTGATTCTTCTTCAAAACACGTAAGGTATTTATGTAGTGAAGGTGACAAATATACACCTAAAAAAACAAAAAATGAGCGAAATACCAAAACCCAAAGAAATTTATGTCCTTTTTGTTTAGTTGCAAGGGTTTCTGATAGCGAGTGTGATATTTGGGAAATCGATGTTTTAAACGGGACACACAATCATCGATTTCCAAAATATGCAGAGGGTTCGAAACTGGGTAAATTAACTCCAGAACAATACAAACATGTACAACTCCTAGTATCAATGAATGTCACTGCTTCAAACATATTGACATATATAAAGAAATGTGATCCCAACAATTCTACGAACGCAAAAAGAATGTACAATGCTATTACCAAGATAAGGGCAGACGACAGGGGTGAGCTTACCTCAACGCAAAACTTCATACACCTACTGAAACAACATAATTACAGGTATAAATACTAGCACATTTATTTATACTTGTTTTATAAATTATGTCATTTTCAGAATTACAAAGCATGCATTTATATTTTTATACTAGCACAGTTAAAAAATGTGTAATTATACTCACTACAAGACAAGTTACATTATGTAACACCTAAAATATGTTACTTAATAACTATAATGTGTTACAATAGCTAATAAGTAACACTTTTACATGTGTTGCAATTGTTAATGATGCCTAAAGTTTAAAGTAACACTTTTAGTACCTTATGTATCACTTTAAAAAAGTGTTACCATCATGTAACACATTATGGTAACACTTTTAAAATGTTATCATTTGAACTTTAGGCAACACTTTTTACAAGAAAATAAATTATGCAAAAAACAGTAATAATACTTAAATAAGTTTTCTTTTCATTTTTTTTTTCTATTTCGTTTTTTATTTCCTTTTTCTTTTTCATTTTTTTTCCCTTTTTTTTTAAAAATAGCATGGATTAATATCAATTCTCAAGACCAAACAATTTTTCACTTACTTTTAAAATATATAAATATATATATATATATAAATGCATTTTTTATGTTATATTTTAAATGAAAAGCATAAATTATAAAAAAATTTTAGGTATATAATAAACATAAATATTTTCACATAAGAAAAAATATAGATAATTTTATTATGTAAAAAATTTAAATGATATGAACATAATTTTTTTAAATATTATAATTATATCTATGAAAATATTTTATATACTATTTACTATGATAAAAAATAATATAACAAATAATTTTACACAAGATATATACAGTACATAAACCTAGTGCATATAATATATTTCAAATATACTAGTATTAATTATATGTATTATAAATAGGGTGGTGTTATTTGGACAGATTCTACTCTGGACATAATCATTAAAAAAAAAATTAATGCTATTAATATTATATAATTACTATAATGTCCTTGTATACTAATTTGAAATTGTCCAATTTTTTTTTTTTTTGGCAACCGCGCTCCGCCGCCATCCCCACTCCACCACCACCGGTTATTTTAAAAACCTGCTATAAACTTGCAGCATCGCCAAGAAATTTCAGAGATGAAGAAAATCAGATTGGTAATAAACTCGAAAAATTTCAGAGATGAAGGCTATTTGATTCATAATACAATTCTCAAAATTTTCAAAAGTTCTCAAAATGATTTCTCCTCATGATGTTCATTTTGCAAGGAGTCGAAAAGGATTTATACAAATACGAAATTGAACACAAACCCAACAAATAAGAAATGACAACAAACCCAGAAATTACAAAAACTAAGAAACTGAAAATCCAAAAATTGTAAATAAAAAAAGAACAGTAGTAGCCACCAACTGAAGAAGATGGGAGGGCGATAGGCGACGGCGAAGGATTTTGATTAGGGTGGGGGAGGTGGGAAGGCAATAAATCACTTAGAATATATATATATATATCCAGAGGAGATATAAGAGAATGATTAGACATTGATCTAGAATAAGAAGTCGAATGTCTTCTTTGATTATTTTGAAAACCAATATTAATTATACCATCATTACTTTGAGTAATATGTTTAAAATCACTATTTATAATAGGATTTTTAGGCTTCTCTTAGGGATGGTAGAAATCTTAATTTGACACAATCCTTAATGGGAATTATAGAGTCGAGTTTTCCAGTGATATTCATGAGTTAACCATGTGGGCTAGCCCTTTTTGCCGTTGTATAATAGGATTTTTAGGAACATATTGTTCTATTATCCAATTTTAGGAAAAATAATTTATTCCCACTTAATGGATCTTCTGGTAGTAATATTTTATTTACCAAAATTAGTTTCTATAAGAATAGTTTCATTATTATCTTTCTCAATTCTTTTACACATAGGATTAAGTGTAAATAAAGGCTTATAATAAATACGATAACAGATACACATAACCTCTGTACCTGGTATGTAATTATAACCATGGTTTTTAACATTTAATGTTAAAGCTTCAAGAATATTACTATCAGATAAAGATAGAGATAAATTAGGATATCGTCCAAAATAGATGCGGTCCTAAAGCCAAACTAGACTCTATAATTCCCATTAAGGATTGTGTCAATTAAGATTTCTACCATCCCTAAGAGAAGCTAGAAAGCTTTTCAGTAAACCATTTAAAGTAAGCGGTCTAAAAGCGGACTGAACACAACAACAAATATGTAAGAACTTATGAGTTCTTTTGTAAGGTAAAATATCATTTTTACTAAGCAATTTAATAACCATCTCTTCTTCATGAAGAGGTATAGAGGATTCAGTAGTTTTAACAATTTGTTTAAAACCTATTTTTTCAAAAGCTCCTAATTTATAAACCATTTTAGGTTCAATTTTAGGAATAGTCCATTTATTCAATAAATCAAGATTTTCATGAATATCATATTCTCGAGTCATATTTTCTTAATAAAAGATCCTTTAATCTAAAGCAATTCATTAGAATCAAGATGTATTGAATCATGAAACCATATAACTTATTGCTATGATTGATAGTGGTGCTGATTTAAGTGTTTGAATAGTAATTACTATTCATGAACAGTACTTTGTCTGCTGATGTAAGCAATGACAAAATTTGATTTTGTCTGATACTGTAGCCACATTTTGCTGGAATGTGCTAAATCAAAGTCTTCTCTAAATCGTCATTAGTGAAGCTTTTTTCTTCAGAAGAATTAGAGTCTTCTTAAATCATTTTAAGGAATGAGGATAATGTCTTCCTTCATCAGTATCATTCTTGTATCTCATTTTTTCTAGTACAGGAATACATATTTCAAGAATCTTAATTTTCTTCTTCAGAACTTTGAGATAATTTTTATCTCGGATTTCATTATTATTTTCATCAAAAATAACATGAAAATGGACCTTCCAGATATTAGAAACTGGCATTAGTTTGGAGCTATTTAGATATAATCTCCAATCTTCCATTAACACTTTCTTTCTTTAAGTTTATCTTTAAGAGAATTTCTCAAAAGATCAAAACTTTCTTGAAGAGAAAAGTCTTGATAGTCTTCATTTGGGTCCCGAGCATCTTGTAATTGAACAAAAAATCATAGAGACATCGATTTTGAATCAGAAAAATCAATATCATTGAATAAATCTTTCTTGATATGATCCATATAAAGATCCATAATTTTTTCCTTGGGAAATAAACCAACATATTTCTTAGAATATTCAGAAAATGAAGAAAGACTATTTGAAGTCTTTTCACCAGAAGACTTTTTATATTCTTCTATTTTGGATTTAATCCTATTGATATTTTTTTACGCAAAGGTGACTCATGGGAGCCGGGAGTAATAACATTTAAGTTATTCCAAAATCTCGTAGTATGGATCCTCCATAAACTTGGTATACCATCTTCAGTGTAACTGAATTCTGGTCTCCATTTCCAGACCCATGGGATTCAGGAATCAACAAAAAACATACAAATAGTTTTACTACTTGTATTATGAGTTTTTAATGAAGAAAAATTAATATAATATTCTTCCAATAGAGATTTAATCTCTTCAGGCAAAATATCTGTCATAGTACCAAAAATTTCCCACCAGAGAGAAAAACCAATTAGAATTTGATTCTCTCGATATTATCACAATTTTTTTATCACTAAGTGTGAGAATGCTTAGCATTTTCGATAAAATAAAGTTTTATAAAAACTTTGTAGATAATCCCAATAATTGTATTGGTAAATTATTTTAGTGACTTCATTTGTCATGCTTTCTCAAACAAAAAGGAGAAGTACCTCATTCTTGGATGTAGATGATTTTTTTAATGATAAATTTAGAGTAATTTATCACTTTACTCTTAGGAGGAAAATGTTGAATATCAACACTTCCAAGGCTAATGAGGATATTCTCATAAAATCCTCTCGTCTTATAAGTTTCCATATTCCAACTATTAGCTGGAAAATACTTATCCATAAGAATCCATGGGGACTCTTTGAATTTTCCATCATCATCTTCGATGACAAGAATCAATTCTCTCTTAGGAGAATCAAAGAATTTATATTCTTTTTCCGGCGACTAAAGAATATGACTTCTCATCATCGTGTTTTGAAGGATTGTCCCGAACTTGAATATTCTGCTCTCTTTTGTTTGAGGAATTCTTGAAATTCCTTATCAAAATTTTTTCTCTTTTGAAGAAGAACCAATACCGTAAATGTTTCGGTTGTAAAGGGATTTCTTCCCTTGTTGTAAAATATGAGATCCTCTGCCTCCCCTTCCTCTATAAGAGGAATAACTTCTTCCAGACTAGCTCATAACTGTCATGAAGAAATAAATTCACGAGTTAAAAAATCTGGGAGATGATTATCTTTCCCTTGCTTATAAACAATATCAAAATAAAAATAAGCAAGATGAGATTGTCATCGGGCAAACATTTGTTTAGAAACATTATGTTCAAAATCTTTGAAGAGCATAAAAGTAGTAAAGATCAAGAATCGCTTTTTTTAATAGTAAATTTCTGATTATATAAATCATCCTGAAATTTAAGAACACATTTGACAATAGCAAGAATTTATTTAGCTGTAGCAGAATTCTTAGAAAGGATTCTGATTCAATCCATTATGGGTCTTATACTTTTGGTCAAATAATTAGTGTTTGATATATATATATATATATATTTATTTATATTTCTTTTTAATATGTGAAATTTTAATTTTAGGGAAAAAGCAAGAATGTGGGTTGATTTGGGGAAGCAGGGAGACTTTAGTGGCGGAGTGGAAACCTGGGGGGGGGGGGTAAATCAGATTCTAAAATTTTATTAAAATCATTAAATTGTATTGAATTATTTTTATTTTTCAGAATTTTTAATTAATATTTCTTTGATTTTATTTTCTAATTTCTTGCATTTTCGTATTCAAAAGGTCATGTGTGCATCAGGTATACCATGAATTCAAGTGCATCTTTTAAATATACAATTTGAAAATATATAATTTATTTATATTAATAATACATTTTAATTGTATGGTGCACACACGACGCACCTAGGTGTGTAAGTGAGCCGGCTCGAGAGCTATTTGTGCTCGACTCGTAAAAAGATCGAAATCGATTTGAGCATAATCGAGTCGAGTCGAATTCGAGCTACTCAAGTAGCTATCGAGTTCAAGATCGAGCTTATTAATTACTATAATGCCATTAATTTTATAATATATATATATATATATATTTATTTATATTTTAATAATATATTTTATATTTAATTTTATAAAATTATATATGTAATCGAGTCGAGTTCGAGCTGAGTTAGAGTATATTGAGTTTCTTATCGAGCCGAGCTCGAGCTTAAAAATTTGGGCTGACCGATTTCGAATCGAGTTTCAAGCTTCGAGTATTCTAATCGAATCGAGTTCGAGCTTAGCACTACTCGGCTCGACTAGGCTCGTTTACACCCCTAGATGCACCTAGTGCAATGAGACCTAGTTTTTCAGATTATATATACTTATTTGTCTTAATATAGAATCCAAATCTTTTTATATGATTTGAAGCAACATTACAAGCAAAATATAAAAAATGTATTTCTAAAGAAAAAATATAACAGTATTACATGAGAAACATAACAATATTACATGAGAAAACATAACAGTACTACATTAAAAAATATAAGAAAAATATAAATTCTAAAACATATAGTAAAATAAAAACGGAAGCAAAATAATAGGTAAAACATAACAATATTACATGCAAAAATATTTGTGTAACTATGAGAGCGTATCCTACTCCACATTCTGAGTTGTAACCACTTTAGTTTCCATCCCATGGTTTATCATATCTAAACTTGAAGCACAACTATAAATTTAAGCATAACAAATTAATTTAGTCTGGAGTCAAACTTTTAACGTAATTTAATTGATTAATATCAAGGACGGTTTAAACTAGAATAAAAGTCATTCACAAATAAATAAAAATTATAGATAAACACATGTAAATGGAAAATATGGAGACATAATAATTTTTTTCTTAGATAAGAGTATTTTTTCATAAACCGTAACACATTCTCCTACCCATATAATCCCGAACAATATATCTTGCAATAATTACCATATCTTTCAAAATCTTCAATTTATTTACGGGACTTATTATTTTTTAATTTTGTTTCACCATACTTACTGTATACTTCAAAATCTTTTTTTTTGTTGTTGAAATTTCTTATTTTTTCAATTTTTTTTCACAATACTTACTATATATTTTAAAATATTTTATATTTTATTTGCTTTTAATTAATTTAAAAATAAAAGAAATAACAATTTCGTCAGGAGAATCTATATGCATATCCTTCTTAATCATAAAATATTAATAATTTTTTGGAGTAATTGTGCGTCTTTTAATTTCATCTTCATAAACAGAAACAAAAAGATCTCAACTCATTAATTAACCAAATATATATTTTTTTAAAACAATTAGCCAAATATATTTTTTTTTTTAAACAAAATATAGTCTTCAAATGATAAAACCTTCTGTTCCCACTTAATTCCCACCGCCTTGACCCACCGTACGCAACCAACCCTTTCTACCACCGCCTACCATCACCTTGAATTTCGGGCACAAATCCACCCTTATTGCCACTAAATTCGCCTCCACATCTATGAAACCGCCCACCATCTCCATAAAATTTGACCTCACATCACCACGGGAACCGCCACCGGCCACCCATTACAACCATTCACAGTCGCGATCGGAATTTGATCCTGAAATATTACGAACGCTGATTTAATATCAAAATGAATTGAGTTTTTGGTTTAGTATACGAGATGAGATGTATTTGATATCAAATTGATGGGTTTGGTCAGAAGTAAGAGAATAATATGCGACACTTCCCTCGCCTCACAATAAAATCAGCCAGAATCAAGATAAAGAAACTGAGAAATCGTGAATCGTATCCAATTTAAAATCGCAATTCACGATGTTGTAGTTAACATAATCGAAAATGGATTGAGGGGTTTATTTTCTGGATGAGAGACGATTCTTTCAATGGTGGTGGCCGGATTAAAAATGAGGATGGGCCGTGGCCGCGACAGTGGTGGCAGAGGCGTCGCCACTCTCAATGATGGTGCTAGTTCAGTTTCTTTTTGTTCAATTTTTTTTTAACTTGTTTAAGATTTTTTTAAAGGTTATAATAGTCATTTAAAATCTAAATAAAATTTGTAATGTCTAAAATACCCCTTCCTGCCTAAGTAGAATTGCCTAATGAGAATTACCCTTATAAATAAAATATGTTTATACATATATATTTATTAAAATAGTTAATATAAAGTGTTACTAAAATATGATACATAAGTAGAAGTGTTACCTAAAAATATTACTTATGTTAAAGTGTTACTTAAAAATGGTTACATTTATTAAAGTGTTGCTAAAAAGTGTTACATATGTAAAAGTGTTACTTAAAAAGTGTTACCTATGTAAAGGTGTTACCTTAGAAGTGTTAACTATTTAAAAGTGTTACTTGCAAGTGTTACATTTTAATAAAGTGTTACATAAAATGTTACATAATATATAAATTATAATAGTGTTACCATAATGTGTCGCATAAACTAAAGGTGTTATAATAAAATGTTACATAAGGTCAATTATGTTGTAGTGATTGTTGCACTTTTTTAAACATTTCCTTAATTTTAAAAACAAAAAATTTGATTAGTTTTTTTTTTTAATTAGGTATCAATTTATGACCGCGGATGATAGAAAAGAACTTATGGACATTGTTTTCAGCAACCATTGTTCGGTTGTAATGGTCAACACTTATCCGCAAGTCTTAATCATTGACACGACATACAACACGAACAAGTACGGTATGCCTTTGCTTGAGGCAGTTGGGGCAACAAACACTCACAAGACGTTCACCATCACATACGCATTTATGATCCGTAAAACGCAGGAACACTTCAAATACATCCTACGATTTATTCGGGGACTGTACGAGAAGGATCCACCAAATGTCGTTATTACGGACAGAGTTTTCGCAATGATGAATGTTGTGGATTTAATTTTTCCAACGTCTCAAGCACAATTATGCAGATACCACATCGAGCAATGTATTTTAGCCAGTGCTATTTTACAAAAAGGATTTCAAAAAGAGTATGCTTAAGGTTTTAAATATCAGTGGAATTACGCAATACAGGCGGGCAATGCTAAACAGTGGAACATTAGGTGGGATTCCTTAAAGGAAACGTACAACAACTTTCAGGGCCTAATTACATATTGCGAAGAAACGTGGCTTATTCCACACTACAAGAAAATTCTAGGGATGTATATCGATCATCGCATCCACTACGGGAATTACACGACGAACAGGTAATCCTACAATCTTTTTACTTTTCGTGTTAGCTATTATATTTATTTATACCGATGAACAATCACTATTACACTATTACCATAACTAATACTATTCGAACGATGTATTGAGTCAGGTTAAATATATATATATTGGTTGGGCCGATACATACTGAATACAATCATTTAAATATCGGTCGATTTTATTATTAATGTAGGGTTGAACAAGAACACCATATGGTGAAAAAAAATCTGGATGGTGGCCTTCAACACTTTGACATTATCTTCCGAAAGCTTCACCAGGTCATGGAGTTGCAAATATGCAAGATCAAAAAGCAATCCAGGTTTAGCGGCCACAAGACAAGGACTGATATGTTAGAGAACGTAATCTTCAGCCAACTAGTGCGCAATATCACGTCTAAGGCATTAGAACTCATTGTCAAAGAATCGGAAAGGAAGCTAGGCCCAAAAAAATGCGGTCATTTTCTCAAGAGAACACATGGTCTTCCGTGTCATTGCGATCTTACAGAGTACTTTAAGTTCAACTACCACATACCTTTAAATTGTATAGACTCGTTTTGGAAAAAATTGGATATAGATTTTTCTAGTATACCTACCACCGAAATAGATGATGACGGTGGTGGTAAGACTAGGAGAAAATTATTCGATGATGACACGGAAGACATTGTTCCACCTCCGAAGGTTGAAAAAAACAAAAAGACTGAAAAAAAATGATTGTGAACCTACTTGGTATGAGAGAATGAAAGAAGCAGTGGGAATCAAGAAGACTACTCAGAGAAGGGGTAAGGGGAGAGTGGAGGCAACTAATGAGCAACAGGATATTCCCCCAGAAGCTGATCGTAGACATAGCACATTTGAAGGATGTACGATGAGTTTTTCTAAAAAGATCGGAACAGATTTTCCCAATATCCTCCATCCCATTCCCCCAAAACTCCAACTTCAAATCACCAGAGCCCCCAACCTTCCGATTTCCCACCTCGCAACAATACATCTACTTCAAGTAGGCCTCAAAATCAAACAAAAATGAACTATCCAACACCATTTTATAAATCTCAGGTGGATGCCGATTTTCCTCCATATATTAGAGGTTATATTTATTCCTACAATGACGTAATTGGAGATGGGAACTGCGGATTTCGAGTTGTTGCACTCGCGATCTACGGAACCCAGGAAGAATGGATTAGGGTACGAAATGAGCTTTTATATGATCTGCAATCAAGAGTCGATTTATACAGTAACATTTTACGTGGTTACACAACCATGCAAGATTTGGCAAATTCACTTCGTCACTTCAAAGGACCTGCCAAAATCGACAAATGATTTTCATTACCTGAACATGGGTACCTAGTTGCAACCACGTATAATGTTATTGTAATGTCATTCAGTGAACACGACGGACATTTTTGCCTTCCCGCAACAATAGATGCCTATCCACGACGTCCTAACGCAACACTGGTCTTGGGGAACGTGCACAACAATTCACATTGGATATTGGTAAGAAAAAACTATATTTATGTTATTTTATAATTTTTTATTTTTTTTTAAATTTATGATTTTTATTGAATTATAACTATAATTTTTTAACTGTAATTTCAGCTGCATATGGCAACCGAAAATCATCCAGTACCAATTTTATCTGCATACTGGAAAAACAATCATGATCCTTTTGTAGATGGTTTAAATTTAGAATTTGAAAGCAGGATAGAGTTTTACCGCACATTACACGACTTGGATGCACCGCGACGTGCGTTTAATTATAGGTCTAGAAATAACGATCAACCTCATTTTTATAATTTTTTTAGAATTTAATTCAGGTTTTTTCATGTAATTGTATATTTATAACAACAAGTTTTTACAAATAATGAAAATTTTCATTTTTTCATGTAATGTATATTTATTTTTTCATGTAATGTGTATTTATTTTTTCATGTATAAATTGATAATTGATACATATTAACTGAACTATAATATAGTTGATAACAAAATAACTAATACTTTGAATACAAATAACTAGTAATTTTCAATGAATGAACTAATACTTTTCATTTGGTCAACTAATATTGTTGATAACCAAATGACTAATACTTTTCAATTTATGAACTAATACTATATGACCAAACAACTATAATACTTTTCAATAAAACAACTAATATTTTATAACTAAATAATTAATACTTTTAAATTAATCAAATAATATTAATTAAATAATGAAAAATAAATGAAATAATAAATTAATATTTTCGAAAATAATAATAATAATAATTTTGTCACAGAATAACACGACAGATGATTTCTTCCGTCGCGTTGTCAATTACGCGTTAATCGACCAATACGTCGGTCAACGCAATGACAGGCATGTCAAATTCAATTAGTTAAAATGTGGATATAGCAACAATGCTTGGCTGCCCACGTCTGCAGTTTAGATTGGATATGATAACGATTTTCAGCCAAACTGATCTTCAGAAAAAGGATATGGGCAGTTTAGATTGGATATGATAACGATTTTCAGCCAAACTGATCCTCAGAAAAAGGATATGGATGAATTCATAAGTCAACTACTTGAATAGATATCAGTGATTTCATTAGTCCGACTGTTGCGGTTGTGCCCAATCCAAATTTTCACTGTATCAGATCTATTTTTCATGCCATATTTGAATGGGTTTAAATTTTTTTGTAATCATGTAATTTTACTGAAATTGATCCCAATTATTTTGACTTTTTTATTTTGGTCCTGTAAGTTATCAAAAGTTTTGAAATTGGTCCTTTAACCTATTATAGCAGGTCACCAAACAAATAACCGACACCTATGTAATTATTTTTTTTTCTTTAATTTCGAAATGTTACCTAAACATTTTTAATTCAAATAATTTGTGTCGGGATTTTTTTTCATATTTTTTTAGGAAGGGAGAGTGGTTTTCTACATATATTGATTTAATTTTGTTATTTTTGGGTCAGTTTAGACCCAGTAAATCGACCCGCTTCGCTTTGTCTTTTTATATACAAATTGTTTTAAACTCGTCCTAAAACCCAACCAAAATTATTAGAATTAAAAAAGTTAAAGTAGCGCTTTGAAATTAAAGAGAAAAATAAAATAATTACATATGTGGTATTTACCTGCTTGGTAACCTGCTGCAGCAGGTGAAAATAATCAATTTCAAAATTTTAGGAAACTTACAGGACCAAAATAAAAAAGTCAAAACAATCGGTATCAATTTCAAAATGATACAAAATTACATGATTACAAAAAATTTAATCCATATTTTAATATTCCAAATATATTTCACCTTCTAAATTTTTAGCACATGGACTTAGAATCATAATAGTTCTTTTTTTTTTTTTAAACATTTCACATATCATTCATCTTTATTATGGAACATAAAATGTGGAATAGGTAATATCATTCCAGTATATATAAGGAGTATTAAAAAGGGAGACTTTGTGATATATACATTTCATAATTGTTAACTTACTAATAAGTACAAAATGGTTATACATACATAAATATATTTGTAGTTTCATATGCAACTTTAACTATATATGTAATTTTATTTGTACTTATTAATAATTTACATAAAAAATGTATACCTGTTAGTAATTTTTCCTATTAAAAAATGGCATAAGATGTGTAGCATTTTTCTGATCATTCTACTTTTAATATATAATTATTTTAATAATATACATGGTATATTAGGGTATGTTCGTTTCGCGACTATTCCGGCGAACTTTGGACTTTACAATCTCAAACCCCCATTTGTTTTGAAACTTAAAGAAAGGATTTCGAAATCCTATTAACCCTAAGTAAGGATTTTGAAATCCTATTAATCATACTCTATCTCATAACCTACTCTTCTCTTCTTTTTTATTCTCTCATCTGCTCCCATCATCTATTTTTTTTATTATAAATACACTCAAAATAATATAATAATATCACATCAATCATCTTTTCCACCATCTCATCCTATAAAATTCCATAAGAAACATACATCTTAACTATTCATCAAGATTTTGAAATCCTAGGACTTCAAAGTCCGAATTTTCCACGTCCAATGTAAGTCGTATGTTCGTTTCGGGCTTACATTGGTCGTGGAAAATCTGGACTTTGAAGTCCTAGGATTTCAAAATCTTGATGAATAGTTAAGATATATGTTTGTTATGGGATTTTGTAGGGTGAGATGGTGGAAAAGATGATTGATGTGATATTATTATATTATTTTGAGTGTATTGAGAGAATAAAAAAGTAGATGATGTGAGTGTATAGAGAGAATAAAAAGTGGAGTAGTAGTATGTTATGAGGTAGAGTGGAGTTAATAGGATTTCAAAATTCTTACTTTAAGTTTCAAAACAAATGGAGGTTTGAGATTGTAAAGTTCAAAATCAGTAGAGATAGTCGCGAAACGAAATTGACATCATTAGTGTTGTTCAATGAAAAAATAATAAATACTTAGGGGCCGCTTGGTTCGGAATATTAAATTTGAGTGTACAAATTAGAATGGTACTAATTACTATGATTGAATGATATTACGTTGCTTGGTAACATGTATTAAAATATTTGTAATGTTAATATTTAATGGAAAGATAAAGTAGAATATCTTATGTTGTTACAACACCACTGCTTATGTTTAGAAATATTATGAGTTCAAGTCACTAATTTAATTTATTTTAAAAAAATTAATAGAAACAATTAATATTAATTTCTTGACATCTTTTAATAAACAATTAACAGTATTTTAAAAATTGCATTAGTGTTGGTGCTCTATTATTACTTGCACTTATTAACATCCATTAATTTTGAAAACAAAATTTATAACTTTCATCGATAATTATTTGGTTAAGATGCATTTAAAATCACAACATTTTTACAAACAGCAATTTAATTTAAAATTTCTAATTTTAGTAAATAAAACTTCAATCATATTTTTTTTATTTTGAAATTCGAGCCAACTGACGAATTCGTTCATGCCTATGTTTTAAAAGCGGAAGCAGCGATCGGTTCGGACAACCTTAGCTCTTTTGGTCGGACCGGTCCGACCAATTCTGACTGTTTTTAAAGTGGTTGAGCAAGTATGACGTCATAATTATGTAATATATAATTAAATATATAAATTATATATCATTATCCAATCTTATGGCCCATTAAATTGACTCCAACATTTTAGCAGCACTCGTGGCCCATTAAAGAAAGGAATAAAGTAGTAGTAACTTAAAACTTGAAAACCTAGTTGAGTTTTAATTATCAGTGCGCCGCGACTTCTTCTTTTTCCCACTTCATCCCTTTCCGGCTTCGTTTTAAAACTTCAGAACTCTGCAACTCAAATAGAAACTGAGCATATCGCCGCCGTCGTCGAGTGGAATGGTCTGAAAATTGGCGAAGATTCACGCAGACACAGCCAACCGTCAATTCGGCCGATTCAACCGTACAACGTTTTTCACCGCTTTTACCGATTTTCGGCGGTTCGTGAGCGCTTTGGAATCCCAGCGGTTCAACTTATCAAATCGGCTCGCTACAGTCGCCGAGTAGCGGTCGGACCGGTCCGACCGGCCGGTCCGATCCGCTTTTTAAAACATAGGTTCATGCTCACATTATTTAACTAGATATGATCCCGATGAAATCATAAGTCCACAAATAGTATATTTTTTCGAAGATATGTATGTCGTCTTTTTAGTGTATAGTGTTATTGTATCTTGCTCTTCCAGGTAGTGGCGGAGCCAGGAATTGTCGAGAGGTCCAATTTATAATATACTGCAATTAAATATATTTTAAAATTTTTTTATATGTTTTAAAAATAATTTAGATTAAATATATTTATATTAATTGAGTTAAATACACTTAATATACATAGTAAAATGTAAATTATACATATTTTTTTTTCTTTTGCTCCCTCTTCCTCACTTAAGAAAAAAAAAAAAAAATTATATGAAAAAAGAAGACTGTACTTTGAAAATAATCAAAACCTCAAATCTCAACATATTAAAAATAAATAATTATAAATATATATTTGATGGTAACTTGTCTTATGTATAAGACCGTCATTACAAAAAAAAAACTAATTTAACGAGGGAGTTTAAAGAGGAATTTATAACCCTCGTCATTGCAGAGGGTTTTAACGAGGGCACGATTTAATGAGGGTTTTAAGGAGGGATTACTGTGCTCGTAAAACAATGGGTAATTTAACGAGGGCACGATTTAATGAGGGTTTTAACGAGGGATTACTGCGCTCGTAAAACAATGGGTAATTTAACGAGGGAATGCCCCTCGTCAAAGATTTCCCGACTGCACTCCCCCTCGCCACCTTTATCTGACAGTTTCACGAGGGATAAAGACCACCGGAAATTCGGAGTGAAATTTAATGAGGGCGGCCCCCTCGTCAACTTTTGTTGATACTTCACGAGGGATACCAGCCCCTCGCCAATTATATGTTCGTGTGTTGTGTTTTTGATGTTGTGTGTGTTGTGTTGTAAATATATGTGTTGAGGGACTAATTTCAATATGTATACTAGCTATATATGTATTAACTATTATTAATTATTATCAAGTGTACATGTGATGTGTCAGTTGTGTGTAATTATTATTATTATTACTATTATATCACCCGTGCGTTATACGATTTATGAGTATAAAATAAACAAGATATGAAATGTTCATGTTTGTGTTAAATAAATTAAAAAAAATATTTTACTTATAATAATAATTAAAAAAAATCTTTTTTTCATTTTTTTGAATATATTTTTTTATTTTATTTTTTTTATTTAAATGCAACGCACGATTTATGAATATATTTTTTTTTTGTAATCAGGCATGGGAAATGGGTGGCGCTCCAATTCTTAAAAATTTTACATTGTTAAATAAAACAACTTTAAAGATATTTTTTTCCTTACAATTTTGAATTATTTCCTTCTAAACCACTTTGATTGTCACCTATTATCGTCTTCCCAATTTACATTGCATGTCAAAATTTTAAAATTGTCCCCTATAGTTACTCTAAACATGATAACATATAACTATCCACAATTGAAATTAACCTCCTTAAGAAAATCCAAGGTTTTTAATAATTATCTATAATTCTTATTAATGGTCACATCATAAGATATCATTAGTCAAAATTCTCTTTCTAAGATGTTAAAGAGACTCTACTATCTGATGAAGTCAGTGTCATTCCCGAAATCAACACTCCTTGTCCTAAGTTAGTCTCGATTATTATTTTCTTTTAAAAATGTGGGTACCGAGCTTCATCACAACCAACCCAATATCGTTTTACAATCCAATATATAATGTCAATTGTACATGCAACTAATTCATAGTAATTGGACTCAATGATGGACCTACATATCATATGTTGGGATCACGTGCCCCCATAGTTTTTTTTTTTAAAAGTATATGTTATATATATATATATATATATATATAATTATATAGCGATAATATTGACTCCTCCATGCCAAAATCGGTTTTTCACGATTGACTTTTACAAAGCGTTTTTTGCGGCGAGTTTTGTATTAGTAATTGAAATGATAGATAAGAGGCTCATATATCATACCCTTCCTTAAAAGTCACTTTATCATTTCAATTACTAATACAAAACTCACTAATAAAAAAGCGTGTAAAAGTCAACTGTGAAAATTGATATGAGACGGAGGTAGTATATTATATGTATATAATGACTAAAATGAGTTTTTAACAGTGTTATAGTTAGTTATCATGCAAATATTTCATCTAAAAAAATTTGTAGATATGTTATATATATGCACCATCACTATTTAAAAAATCAAATATTTTTTAAGATAGTGATAGTGTTTATGCATAATGGTGGCACAAAAAAAAAATTCACGTGAACCCAGATTCACAGGAAAATCTTCTTTTTATATTATTTATTTTGTGTGCCCCCGTCATGAAAGTTTTCTGGATCCGTCCATGATGGGACTAATCAATTTAAATATTATATCATGTAAAAGAATCATACAAATAAGTAAACAAATCGAGTTTTATCACAACCAACCTAATGTTGTTTTACAATTCAATCTAAATCCAAATAGTTCATCTAGATATGGAGAATTGAATCTTTTACCTCTTGCATATAAAGAAGATAAAAAATATTTATTATACAATTTGAGCTACATCAAATTTGTTAAGATGCTTAAAATTTTATTAGAAAATTATAACAATTTTTTGGCCCAACATTTTGTTATTAGATATGTATAGATTATTATTATCATTAATTAATTAATTAATTAATATTGTTAGATAATATGGGCTATTATTATAAATATGTCTATTATTGTAATTACTATATTTATCATTAAGTGTGTTGTTATTAACCTTATTATAATTAATATGATTCATAAAAAAGTTCTAATTGTTGGCTCTTAGGTTTTATATGAAATTTTTCACGTGTAAAAATATTAAGTATTTACCAATTTTATTGAAATTTAATAAGTGTATTTATGTATACATGTTAGTAAATAGTGAAAAAGAATATACAAAAGTGGTTATTTGGCAATTTTATTGAAAATATTTTAATAAAAACAATCAATATAAATATATATATGTACACATGTTAGTAAATAGTGAAAAATAATATACAAAAGTGATTATTTAGCAATTTTATTGAAAATATTTCAATAAAAATGATTAATATAAGTGTATATATGTACACATATTAGTGAAAAAGAATATATAAAAATGACTATTTGACAATTTTATTGAAAATATTATAAAAACAATTAATATAAGTGTGTATATGTACACATGTTAGTAAATAGTAAACAAAAAATATAAAAGTGATTATTTGACAATTTTATTGAAAATATTTAAATAAAAAATATCAATATAAGTGTATATATAAATGTAGTCATGTTAATAAATAGTGCAAAAGAATATAAAATAAATTCTTTTACAATTTTAGTATAAACATTTTAATTAAACTAAAGCATATATAACAAACAATTAAAATTAAATTATATAAGAAATACAATAAATAACACAAAATATATGATACAAATAAATTAAGAAAGACTTCTTCAACCAATAACTCGTCTTGCCCAAATGGTTTAGCGGAACATGCAAGTCCTCCACATACAAGGATGTCGCGTGTTCAACTCCTCAAGGGGGCAAAAATTCACCCAGAATGTGTGTCCCAGTGGTTCCGTGGGGCCGTGCGGTGCTGAGTGACGCGGGTTCGAATCTGGCCAAATGCACTTTTTTGCCAGAACAAAAATTCACGAGGGAATTCGCGAGGGGCCAGGGCCCTCGTTAATTGGTGAGGAAATTGGCATGGGCTTTAGCAAGAGATCTGACAACCCTCGTTAAATCTGACACAGTGTCAGCCCTCGTTAAATCCCTCGTGTTTTAACGAGGGCCCAATTATTCTCTCGTTAACCAGTTACCGATGAGCATTTTAAAAAGGGATTTTTTCCATCGTTAAAGCCCTCACCAAATCAGATTCTCTCTTTAAAACCCTCGTTAAAACCCTATTTAAATAACCATTATTTTGTAGTGAGTCCAAGACAAGTTTTTATCATAACATACTAATGACAATTTAGATTCAAAATTAGATTATCACCCGCGTAACACGCAGAATTGAACTAAATTATATTTTACTACTTAGATATCTCTCTTTTTTAATTCAATTACAAATATTACATATCTATACACTTATATGCACAAAGACTATTGTAAAAATTACATGGAATTAGAGGGAGCGGGTTGGACGGGTTAAATTCATATAAAGTCTCTGACCCAATAAACTGGAAGCTGGAGATGAGAAAGAGCATGTGATTTTGGTCATTGGTGAAGCTGTGAAGCTTTTGTTGCAGAGAATGGGGGTAAAGATTTCAATCGCAAATACCTGAATTTGTGAAATTTCTTTATGGTTTTTTCTTCGATTTGGGTGAAGCTTTTGAATCTTCGATCTGGATGAAACTTGTGAAAACTTTCTTTATGTTATTTTATGTAATATATCATAATATTTTTCATGTGATACTCTTATGTTTTGAATGTAAGTACTATTATAAATATTGTCTATAATACTGCTTCACTTTTAATATCTTTTAAAATTTACTTTTTTTTCTTATATTTTGAATGTAATATTTAATGTTATATTTTTGCATGTAATACTGTTTTTCATTTTGATTTATTACCCTTTGTCATTTATATTTTTTTTATGTTTTGAATGTGATAATGTTATGTTTTGTTTGCAATATTAATTGTTATATATTATCTTTAATATTGTTATGTTTTGTTTGTAATACTACTTCTATTTTGATTTAATACCCTTCATAATTTACAATATTTATTCTTATGTTTTGAATATATACTACTTCAATTTTCCGTATAATACTAATATGTTTTGCTTGTAATATTGCATTAGTTTTGTATTTAATGATGTTATGTTTTGTTTGCAATATTGTTATATATTGTATGTAATATTGTTATGTTTTGTTTGTAATACTACTTCTATTTTGATTTAATACCCTTCACAATTTACCTTTTTCATATGTTTTGAATGTAATAATATTATGTTTTAATTTTATGTATTGCATATAACACAGATTGCATATAATAATGTAATATTACAATTTATTGTAATATTGTTATGTTTTTTGATGTAATACTATTAAGTTTTACTTGTAATACTATTTTATTTTTGCATTTAATACTCTTTAAGATTTACTTTTTTATTATGCTTTGAATGTAATACTATTATGTTTTTGTATGCAATATTGTTATGTAATATTGCTTCAGTTTTGATTTAATACTTTTACGTATTTATTTCTTGTTATATTTTGAATGTAAATGTTGTTTTTTTTTCTTTGTTGCATGTTTGGTTACCTGGGACCTGAATCAATTCATGTGATACTATTATGTTTTGAATATAAGTATTGTAATAAATATTGTCTTAATAATGCTTCAGTTTTAATTTAATACTTTCAAAATTTACTTTTTTCTTATATTTTGAATTTAATACTGTTATGTTTTGTTTGTAATACAGTTATATATTGTTTGTAATGATGTTATGTTTTGTCTGTAATACTGTTTCTATTTTGATTACTACGCTTCAAAATTTACCTTTATTCTTGTGTATTAGATGTGTACTACTTCAATTTTGCATGTAATACCATTATGTTTAATTTGCTTGTAATACTGCATTCGTTTTGCATCTAATACCCTTTAGGATTTACCTTTTTTGTTATGTTTTAAATGTAATATTGCTATATTTTGTATGTAATAATGTTATGTATTGCATGTCATGCTGCTTCAATTTTAATTTAACACCCTTCATATAGTTATTGTTATATTGTTATTTTTTTCATGTAATACTATTATGTTTTGCTTGTAATACTATTTTAGTTTTGCATATAATACTCACCACCAAAAAAAAGTCATTTACCGATGGAAATCCGTCGGTAAATATAGCCGTTAACGGATTACCGACAACCAATTTTTCGTCTTTATTTTGTTCATCACAAAATTACCGACGAAAAAAAGTAAATTATCGCTAATTACCAACCGCTCGGTATCATCAATTTTTTCACTGTAATTAGTGATAGTATATTCCGTCGGTAAAAATTTAATTATCTAAACGAAGTCTCGAACCCAAGACCTCTAAGCAATGAGCGCACAAACAAATTTGATCGCCGCTAATTTTTTATTCCATGTTCATGTTCTTAAATTACTTTTAAATTCCTTTCAAATGGCTGAGATTATATTTTAAATGTCATTTTTTTTTTGTTAATCTATTAATAGAATTTCTAGATATTTATTAATCTATTAATAAACTTTAAGATGCACTGTTTAAATATTTTTAGGCATGAAGGAATAAAGATACTCCATTACATCATTCACATCCACGACATCGACCATTTAAAGGTGGGGTTTTCATCTTAATTGATTGAGTTACTTTATCACTTTGAATGTTCATGTGGGTGATATTATTGCTTGCTATATCTTACGTCCTATATTATTATGATTGGTTTATCCAACAAACCTATGGTTGACTTAGTCAACAAGCCTATATTATTATAGTTAATTTATCCAACAACCTATGGTTGACCTAACCAATAAGCTTATGAAATTGTATGTATGTTTGTGAGTTGATAATTTTATTTACATTTTATGTTTGACTGTGACAAAGGGAACCCCACTAAGTTAGTGGTTTTGCTCACCTCAATCTTATTAACATTTTTTAAATTAAGAAAAGAGTGCGGTAGAGGGACGGTGGATCGCCTCAAACACTGAATTATTATTGTTTGAAAAATATACATATCATTTTACATTCAAATTATAAGTTATGGCATTTCAAGTAGCCAGTTTAATAAAAGTCATATCTCTTTTATTACATTCAAAATGTCTTATGATTTAATATTTACTTCGACTGCTTTGAAAATTTTAGTCATGTTTATGTGGTTCGTTTTGTTAAATTTATGTGTGCTTTATATAAACTTTTATCTATATTAGTCTTCAAAAGCCTACAAAAAATTGGGATGTGACAAATAATTAGACGAATAATATAAAGTGGAGAATGTCTTGTGCAATATTGCACATGCAATTCATAGTTAATTTTGGAAGCTTATTCTCGGATGTTATAGTTACGGGACATCGAGTCAAGAGATAAACAATACACAGATCCAACTTCTTAAAACAAACAGAAAATCTAATTTTTTTATTCCAGAAAACAGGACAAATGACGGCGGCAGAGAGAGTAGATGAAATTCGGTGAATTAGGTGAATTAAAGAGCAACAAGAAAAATTCCAGCCACAAAACATGAATTATTCTGATGATTATCAGAAAAAAACTTACAGTATCACATATTAAAAGCATATAGTAAGATATAATGTGTTTCATAAGGTAACATATGATGTTTCATAAAATAACACATGATGGATGTTTTAGTAATATGTAATCACTGTATATATGCCTCTGCAAGACCCTCTACTTTATGCATACATATATGTTACTACATAGACAAGTATATGTTACAATATAGTTATACTAAAAAATTTAATATCCTACGTAGAACGTATTAAAACATAAGGTTAACACATGAATATTCACAAGGTTACACACTATTAATCATATGGTAACACATAAATATTCATACAGTATCACAAAGACATGTATACAGTGTTACATATTAAGTACTATGAGTAATACACTTTATGTAGTAAAAAGTCATACCCTTCAGTTATCACAACCAATACCCTTAGTAATATAAGTCACAACCCTTGACCAGTTTTACAAATTTTTTTGTGAAACTTGTCCAAGATATCAATATTATAAATATGTATTGCAAATGTGTATTATAAATACATAATGTGGAGTTAACAAATTATAAATATCAATATAATATATAATATTACATAGTATAACATATTTAACTAAAAAAAAAATAGACACATGTTGAGATCGATAAGTGAACGACACAAATATAAACTTTTTATCTTATCAAGTGTCAATGCTTCAAAATTAATTCCACAAACTTTTAGGTTGTCATTCTTGAAAGGGAAAAAAAACAATTAATAATTAAGGTTCATTATTACCTGCTGCATCTTCTAAACAACCAGACTTGTTTAGGATGATGTTGTGGCCTTTAATGAAGAGACGTTATGTTGTTGGATGCCTTGACGGAGTAGAGGTGACAGAGAAATTTAATTTTAATTCTTTTTTTTTTTATTGTGACCTTTATCTGAAATCCACATTAGGTTCGCTGCCAAGGTATTCCAGGTCTGATTTTTACACTTTCATAACTTTATCCTACTTGACTTAGTTAACTAAGTTACATTAATTTACCAAAATTAGGGAAGAACACGAAGGGTGGCATATTCACATAACTAGGAGCGAAGGACAATTTTAACAAGTAAGGTTTAAGTTTGTTTACCGTACTAATTGAAATGCACAACTAAAATGTGACTGGAGTGTCGACTTTTTTTAGTATATATATATATATATATTTGATTTTCAACATTTAGTTGGCAATTGATAGTGTCATAGTGCCTGGGTTAATCCTTTTTCGCCTAAGAGGTGCAAGGTTCGATTTTACTGATGGAAGTCATTCAAACTCCCTTCAAAACATAATGAAAGTCAATTTGTTCATTTAAAATTAATAAAATGAAATATATTGATAATTATATAATGTAATTTTCGTAATCTATACATATCTAATAACAAAATGTTGGGCCAAATATTGGGCCAAAAAATTATTATAATTTTTTAATAAAATTTTAAACATCTTAAAAAATTTGATGTAGCTCAAATGGTATAACAAATATTTTGTATCTTCTTTGTATGCAAGAGGTGCAAGGTTCAATTCCCCATATCTACCAAATATATATGTACTAATTATTTTTTCAATAATTTTAAAATTATCAATATTATTTTTGAATTTTTTGAACTTGATCTATTTATACATATATAATAACAAAATATTATACCAAAAAAAAAAATTATTCAACAAAAAAATTATTACAAAATTTTAAACTAAATCTATTTATACATATATAATAATAAAATGTTATACCAAAAAAGAAAAAAATTCAACAAAAAATTATTACAAATTTATCATAAAATTTTAAAAGTGGCACATTAATGATTAATAATATAAAATATTATATTTTGTAGTTGATATGAATATATATATATTTTTTTAAATCTGTTACTCCTTCCATCTTTTTTTAGATTGCTCACTTGATTTTGACACGGGTTTTAATGAAGAAATTCTTTATTAATATTTGAAGGTAATAAAATAGTTTTTTGATAAGGGTATTTTGTCAATTTTAGTGAATAAGATAAAAAATAAGTTACTATTGTATATAATTATTAGTGACATGTGATGTAATTTAGTGATGTTTGTAAGGGGTAGCATGAAATGTATAATTACTTTATTGTTATTTTGAGTATTTGATAAAGGATTGACTTTTTGAATTTTGAGCAATCTATATATATATATATATATATATATATATATATATATATATATATGAATGAAAATGTATAATTTATATACTTATTTGCATGATAATGTTACATGATATTGGATTTAAATTGATTAGTTCAATTACCATAAATTAGTTGCATGAGCTATTGACATTATACTTGAATTGTTAGTTAAATAATTTTTAATTAAATTATTAGTTGATGTTATTAGTTAAATTGTCAAATGATACTAGGAATTGATTGTGATAAAGCTCGATTTGTTTACTTATTTATATAATTCTTTTACAGAATATAATATTTAAATTGATTAGTCTAATCATGGACGGATCCAAAAAACTTTCATGACGGGGCACAAAAATAAATAATATAAAAAGTAGATTTTCCTGTGAATCCGAGTTCACGTGAATTCTATTTTTTTAGTGTCACGATTATGCATATACACTATCACTATCTTAAAAAAGATTTGATTTTTTTAATAGTGATAGTGCATATACATAACATATCTACAAATTCTTTTAAATGAAATATTTGCATGGTTAACTAATTATAACACTGGTAAAAACTCATTTAAGTCGTTATATAATACTTAAAAAAAACTATGGGGGCACGTGATCCCGACATAAGACATGTAGGTCCATCATTGAGTCCAATTACTATGAATTAGTTGCATGTACAATTGACATTAGACCTTGAATTGTAAAAAGATACTGGGTTGGTTGTGATGAAGCTCGGTACCCATATCTTTAAAAGAAAATACTAATTGAGACTACTTAGGACAAAGAGTGTTGATTTCAGGAATGATACTGACTTCATCAGATAGTAGACTCTCTTTAACATCTTAGAAAGACAATTTTGACTAATGATAACTTATGGTGTGATCATTAATAAGAATTATAGACAATTATTAAAACCTTTGACTTTCTTAAGGATGTCAATTTCAATCATGAGTAGTTATATGTTATCATGTTCAGAGTAACTAGAGGGGACAATTTGAAAATTTTGACATGCAATAGAAATTGGGAAAACGATAATAAGTGACAATCAAAGTGGTTTAGAAGGAAATAATTTAAAATTGTAAAAAAAAAAATACCTTTAAAATTGCATTATTTAACAATGTATAGTTTTTAAGCAATTGGAGCGCCACCCATTTTCCATGCCTGATTGCAAAAGCAAAATATGTTCATCAATCGTACGTTGCATCGAAATGAAAAAAATAAAAGATAAACAAAAATATTAAAAAATGAAAAAAAGATTCTTATTATTATTATTATAAGTAAAATATTTTTTATAATTTAATTAACACAAAAATAAATACTTTTCATATCATGTTCATTTTATACTCCCAAACCGTGTAACGCACTGGTGATATACTAGTTAGTATAATATTATTTTGTTTTTATAGTAATGTTAAACGGACCCCCTACCCTAAATTTCTGGATTCGTCACTAATGGATTGGATTGAGCAGGTCAACTTCGTAAATGGAATCGCAACAGTCAAGGGTGAGACTCATGTCGATCGCATAACTGATAAAACTACAAGGCATATTGTGAATCTTGTAAAACACAAGAACAAATTTGATCTTGAGCCGGAGATTGTAAAGAACAATTTGTGGGTATTTGTCAATGCTTTCATTGAAAATCCCATTTTTGGCTTGCAAGCCAAGGAGACGTTGGCCTCTACAGGGTTTGATTCGAGCTGAAATTTCACTCCAACGTTATTTGATAGAGGTTGATGATGCACATGTTCTTTATCTATTCAAATGCTAGCATGTTTATATATTTGAATCTAGATTTTTTATCTCATACATTCATTTTCTACGGTGTCAAATTCAGAAATGATGAAGATCATTTTAGTTGCAAGTAAAAAAATAAAGAAAAAGAACATAATTGGTGGAGCCAAGTTAGTTGAGGCTAATGACGCTGGGTTGAATGCTGACAAATGTACATTGATTTTGACAGAAGGTGAGTCAGCCAAGACATTTATGATTCACTATTAAATATGGGTTTTTACATTTGCCATAAGTTTTGTTCAGATTGCTGGACTTTTTGCTATTGAAGATGGGCGAGATCACTATGGTGTCTTTGCGCTAAGGGACAAATTGCTCAACTTGCGGGATTTAAGCCTAAAAAAAATAAAGAAGAATACTGAAATTGAGCAAATAAAAAAAAATATTTAGACTTCAATATAAAAAGAAATATGATGAGGGTGAGGATGATGCAGACCCCCTACGATCCATGTAATATGGAAAATTGATGATAATTGCTGACCAGGTTTCTTTCCTAATAATACTTGTGTACTTTTTTCTCTTATCTATTTCCTTGAGGCGAATGATTTAATCAGGTTTTTATTGTTGGTCTTTAAAACTGATATCAAACTTTCTCCATCTTCAAAACCATGACGGTTCTCATATCAAGAATCTGATAATTAATTTCATCCATGCGCTCTGGCCTGCATTGCTGAAAGTTATTCCTGATTTTGTTTTCGATGATGGTGACACTATCATTAAGGTGTTTCAATGACACATGTACTCCTTGATTAATGAATTATAGTACGTGGTTTTATTTCATTAAAAATGTGTAATATTGTCTTCTACAGAAACTATCTCAGTATTGGGAGTAGGGGTGGAGGAAATATCGAAAAATACCGGTATACCGCCCTTACCGTACCGAAAATATCAATTTTATAGAAATTTTTGGTATACCAAAATTTTCGGTACGATAACTATATGAAAATATAGAAAATTTCAGCATACCGAATATTTCGGTATACCAGAATAATTTCCGGTATACCGAATAAATTTCCGGTATACCGAAATATCGGTACAATATCGGTATGTAATATTGACATACCGAAAATTTTCGGTATGCTGAAATTTTGCTATACCGAATTTTCAGTACGACAACGGTATGACATTTTTCGGTATCGAAAATTTCGGTACGATAACGGTATGACGATAAAATTTTCGGTATGCCGTACCGTCCACTCCTAGTCCACTCCTAATTGGGAGAGTAATATTGCCCAGGGATACAGAAACTATCGAGTATTCTGATAAGATGTTGAAAATTGTAAACCAACTCAGGCTACTTTGAGAAGAATTAACATAAAAGAGAATTGTTGAACGGGTGCTTGTGCGTGTACCAGAGAAATATGAAGCAAAAATCTCCTCTTCAGAGGGCACAATAGAACTTTCACAATGACTTCGGCAGAGCTTGTGCATGCCTTGCAAGCTTTGAAACAAAAGAGCATTTTGCTTGCCACAGATATTAAACGACATGATTCTTTTACATCCACACATGGAAATCATTTCAAATCCGTGCCCAGAAGTTGAGAGATGCGTTAAATGTTTCAAGGCTTTCTGTATAGGCTTATGGTATACAAGAATCAAGTATGGGCCTGAGTTGGATACTTATTAAAGTAAAAGGGAAATCCGTCGACTTTAAAATTAAATTTATCCATCTCGCATTCTGTCATCAATCATTTGACATATTTCTATAATTTTAAACGAACACAGGTGTAAAGCTATATATAATCCTCATTTTATTTTCACCTGGCACAGGGTGTGCTGTGAATGAGCTTCTTGACAGCCAACCCGCCTTTTGGAAATCTGAAAGATGAAATGCATGCAGAAGTAGTTAAAATCCAGAGTGTTGAGCTAAGAGGGAGTAAGCATCTTCAGCAGCAGACTGAATTCCTATTGGAGCCCGCGTTACATAATCTGGAAGATCTAGTGCATCTACAAGTTCTTTTGAAACGTTCTTCACTTGGAAGCACAAGTATTCAGTCAACTTGTGTATTGCCTGCAGATTCAGACCAACACAGTAAACAGACTTAGCAAATTAAATCCCAGATACATTCTGCTCTATTAACCCCAACATAGATGGAACTTGCTACTGAGACAATAAAATACGTTTGGTTTTTTAAATCATAAAGTGTTTATTGGGATTGAATAACTCAAAAACTAGCCATATAGATCTCTAATTTTATATCTGTACAAAATCTGTCTTGAAAATCACGAGCCAAGCAGCAGTAAAATCATATTACATTTAAGGACAATATTATCTTATATAGTTGCATTCCTATGAATTAGCAAATGATTAGAGGGAACAACAATCTACCTTAGCTTTGTTTGGAGCAACATAGTCAACATTGCGGTAAGTTCCAATATCATTCCAAATCCGATCCAGAGCATATAAATCACAGATAAGTTTCAGAGCAGACCGAGAGCTTGCATCAGGACAACTGGAGCAGAAGGTAAGCTATATTGAACTAATAATTCTGGAGAACAAAGCTAAGGGTGTGCTTTCAAACTCTACAAACAGCTTCCAAAATCACTCGTTTTTTTTGTTCGAAAGTTTCGAGGAGCAGCTTTTGAAAAAAAAGAAGTGATTCTAGCTCACTTTATAGAGTTTGCAAACACAACCCAAGGCAACTGAAAGTTAGGACATACCTTTTCACGGAATCAATGAATTTAGCAAGGACGACGGTTTCTACATGAGATTCAGCAAGAGTCAAGAGGTGATTTAAACATCTATTCCAAGCACCAAAGCTCCCGAGAGTTTTTGTGTGCTTCCGTAGTCGAATCGCAGCACTGTGAAGTAATCGAGAAGTACGGTACTGCAGGAAAATGATAATAGGAATGTCAGAAATTTTCAATCATAAACCCTAAACCCTAAACCTTATATACTTACCCTGAAGGCGTCCAATTGAAATTTGGGATCTCGTAGATGGTCTTCACCTTCCCATCTAACAGTCACCGGGTTGGGCTGCGATAGATACGAGTTCATAGATTCCCTCAAGTAGTTCCAAGTGACACTGAGGGTCCCCCCTTGGAACTTCTCATTATACTGCTTCAAGAGGTAAGCTGCAAGCTGAAAAGAAAAGTATTATCTTACAAATATGCCATTAAATTTGAAAGACGCTCTATGCAAGCAACATCCTACTTTGCAGAATTCTTAAAACAGATTAGCATCACCAAGAATCTATACAGAATCAATGTATGTACCATAAGGGACAGTCTGAAGTGTCTATACTTCACTCCCTTACTAATTTTATGCAAGGATGCTGCTTTTAACCCCATATAGGCACTCAACAAAGAACATACTCCCTTCCCACGATACATATCCTCTAATCGAACTTGAGCCAAAACCATATTTCTACTAGTTAGTAAAATACAGAGGACTTCTAGTCAAACTAATAGAATTAAATAAAACATATAAGCCTGGATAAAATACCTGCTGCAGAAGGACAGTATTGTCCCCTTCAAATGTCTGAAACACATCATGATCATTCCTCAAGCTACCAAATCTGTTAACAGCAGCATATCCATGACCTCCAGCAGATTCTCTACAAATGCTTATCGCCTTCGCTGTATAAGTAGTAACATAGGCTTTGAGACCTGCAGAAAGTGCGTGCACATCACCTACCAACTGCTCATCATGGGTCTTTTTCATCTCAGAATATTTGTCTATCAAATGCAATGTGGCAAAATGATAAGCGTAGGTAGAAGCCAATATTGGCATCAGCCTATGCTGCTGAGATTGGTAATCAAGTATACTGATTTCAGGTTGCTTTGGAGGGCCAAATTGTTGTCTTAAGAGAGAAAATCTGACAGCTATTACAATTTCCATTTTTAGGACACCAACCGAGGAATACGCAAGACCCACCCTTCCTCCCACAAGCTCGCCTAATGTGGCAGCAAACCTTCTGTTGATAGTAGGTAAGCTGCTCGTGTATTTCCCGTCTCTTGAGACGTCTCCAAATCGATTGAGGAGATTATCTCGTGGGATTCTGACGGATCTAAATCTGATTGCTCCATTATCTACTCCGTTTATTCCGATTTTATGGCCACAGTCTCGTATTTCTACTCCAGGGAGTGTTTTGTGGGTTTTTATGTCTCGAATGGGGACGATGAACGCATGAACACCCATATCGGAAACACCTTTGGAATCATGAGTAGGCAAAATTAGCTTCGCAAAAACTGTTGCGAACTTTCCCTGAATTGCAGCATTACCGATCCACCATTTGATGGCCCCATTGTTCGGTGTGTCAATGATGAATTCATCGTTAATTGGATCAAAAGTGGCAAGAGTCTGGATGCCTTGTACATTTGAACCTGTTAAGAACATTCAACATAGAGAGATGACTGTTGGTTAACCAGGCTGAGATTAGTATTAGTGGAAGGAAAGAAAATTGGTGATGATGTTTATAAAGCCATAAATGTTACTGCTCTGTCCTTTTTATGAAATGATAACAGTAACATGGAAGATGAACTATACAAATTTGAAGCCCTTGTTCTATCTTGATCTTTGTCATATGAAGATTCATCTCATGACTATAATGTAAACAGTGACTATATCCTTTAGAATTTGAAAAAAATTATATTGCCTGCTTCTATAATCAAGAAAAGAATGGTGCCGGCCAAAAGCAAACAATGAAAAGAATAGGGTTTACTACAGCAGTTACATGATTTAAAAGGAAGGGTTTTAAGGATGCCAAAAGAAGTACCATGATGAAGTTCTGTCATGGCAAAGCATCCTGGATACTCCAGAGTGTCTATGCCTTCAAAGTACTTATCTCTATGCTTTTTGGTTCCTAAGTTGAGCACAGACCCTCCCCAAAGGCTGCATTCAAAAACTCAGATTAAACTGGGAACACATTAATCAAAGAACATATATTCAAGATAAGCATCAGCCAAGTGGATCCAAAAGTAATGGCCACTGGGAACATAAGGAGAAACAGTGATGGAATTCAATATTATATCCTCCACAAAATCAAAATTGAGAAGGGAAAAATTTCAGGCAGAGTCTAAACTCTAAAACAACAAGTGCATTTAAACAGGCAAATGTATTTGCAACTTGCAAGTGCTTTTCACTCGGAAATAACTGAATCCATCTTTGCTTTCAGCATATAGATCTTCATAGACTAAAATTCACATTACACCAGCTTATATGATAGCATCACAATGCGGTTACCACATGCAAAATACATTTATTATATCCTTGCAACTTGTTTAACTACTTTGTATCATCCATCAAACATATACATGCCAATGGATACAGGCCAAAATAATCAATCTTTCCATCACAAATCAAGTCCCTAAGTCTAGATACTTGTAGCCAGTAGTTCTGCATTCAGAAGAACCCCCTCTAAGAGCCACATCTCGCATCAAATTACATTATCCAACACTCTGATAAATACATAGCAAATCGGCATTTAGCAAATACTAATCATGATGCAATCCGAAACTCCAAATTCATTCCAAGTACTTAATTTATAGTGCTAAAGTGAGATCTAAGCTGTTTTCACATCAAACTAAAAACCACGCATAAATATCCTCACAACAATTCAAATTAAAGCAGCATATTAACAGGAAAAAAGGGGGAACATACTACCTGAATTGAACCCCCAGCTTGACCCCCAATGACATATCAACGCTGCCCACCGCCTCCATAATCGCATAATACTTAGCCGGCTCCTCCACAACATACCTAAGCGGCCTAATCCCCGCCTCCCTAACTAATCCCACCAGCTGCCGAATACAGAGCTCCCGATGATCGGCCGTCGAAATCTCCACCGGCGTCTGAAGCTCCGGCCTCGAATTGAAGTAATCATACACCTGCTGCTGCACATCCCTGTACTTCCCCCTCATGTACATCCTCAATTTCTCCTTATTCACATCAATTACCTTGGCTCGCCCCGCGCAGGGTGCAATCTCCACGGCGTCGGACAATTCCGGAGGCGAATTGAGGTGCAGGAACAGCCGCTGTACCCGCCGCGCCACGACGGCGAGATTCCGATCGGATAATTTGTCGATTTCAGCTGCTGCATCGGTGGAATTTGACTCACGGGACTCCATTTCTGTAATTCTGACGTTACGTATGAGAATTGCGATTTGATAATGGTGGATGATGAAATTCTTAAAAAAATGGGGTGTTTTATACGGAAGGCTAGAGGACGTGGAAAGACATGTAATTGGATAATGAAGAGGTTTGGATTAGTTTGGCGCGCCTTTCAATTGGGAATGGGTTTAGATACTAGTGGGGGGCCACTTTGGCCATTTCTGGATTCTAAAGGTTACTTTCATTAGTCACTTTCACTAAATACTCGGCCTAATTGTTTGGCCATTTTCTTAAAAAAAATTAAGTAAATATTAATATTATTTAATATTATTATTTCTTTTAATTAAACCCATTTTACAATATTTAATAATATTATTTCCCTCTACCAAACACACTTTACCCACTTTACATAATTTAATACTATTATTTCTCATTTTTTCTTAATCTCCATATCTGCAGTATTTGACCAATCAAAATTAAGATGGAATGAGTACTATATTTATGCACGAGGAACTCCATAATATATTTTTGAATTATATAATTTATTTATATTGAAATGAACAATTTATTTTATAAATTATTAGTATAAATATAAATTGTAAATTTTAGTATAAATAAATTATATATTTTAAAATAATATTATGAAGTGTACCGTGCATCAGGAAATCTTTTTTTTTAAAGAAGAAGAAGAATTATTGTTTGGCTTTAAAAAGAATAATTAATTAAATTACATATTGATACATTAAAAAAAATTGAGAGCAAATAATATTAAAGAGGTACATACTTCTGTACATTACAATTAAAATACATTTTTAAATAGTATAGTATAATGAAAAGTTAAAAGTATTTGTTAATATAGTGAATAATATTAGTACCTTTTAATATTTTACTAACACAGGTCAGTATTAATTATTTTTATTAAACTATATATATATTATTTCTATTAAATATTTTTTAATTGTACACTAATAACAAAAATATAACTAGTGTATTCAAGTATTACTCAAGAATAGAAATCATTCAACACTAGTTAACATGAAGTTGCACAATTTAGATTTTTCAGAGCGATCGACCACGAAGTTGCATAAAGTAGGACAATCCTTGGAAAATATTAAAGTTGGATATGCAATTTTCACATTTAACAAACATTGAATGAGACGGTTTCATGTATGAAAATGTACAATCTAACGCAAATTAATATCTAGTACTCCTCTTAAAATGTTAAAGTGTCAATGCTCAAATTATATTCGGTCTTACCGTAAAACTGTTTTACGTAAGTATACCTCATAAATTAAGTACAATTATTATATTTACAAGACATATATTAAAAGTGGTAGTAATTTGGATTTATTGCGACAAAAACGATCCTACATAGAAGCTGGTCTACATTCCATGTTGGCTCAAATATAACTACGGGAAATTACGTGCCCAATTGGTAATGTATTGATTATCTTGCAAGAAAAAAGTATTTGATCCTTGATTGATGATATCCACTTCATTTATAATTATCATGTTATACATAAAATTACTGAGTACGTACACATTATAAATTAATGTATGAACTGAGTACAAAAGTAAAGCCATTTCCACAAGTGAATTTTGATATATATTTCATTTAATTCCTTATCTAAGTCAGGTGATATATTTATCGAAAACTGCATATTATTTTCGACATTTTCATAAGTTTCAACATTCGCATTATCAGACAATTTTCATCACGAAATTTAAATTTCTTAGAATATGACTGGATATTGATCAAAATGATTGGATAGAAATTGGGACCAAGTCCAACCACATCCAAGTCAATTGCAACTCTTTCTTCATGGTTCATACACAAACGAGCATGTACAAAATTAATGATGTACAATATATATATATATATATATATATATATATATATATATATATATTTCCATTTAATTCTTACAATATAAGAAATTTAGTTTGCATGCTTCAGTAACGATGTCTCCTTTTTTTTTCTCATATTATTTTTTATTGATATTCGATTATGTTGTGTGAAAAGTTAAAAACAAAAAAAGTAAAAGTAGAAATTATATTCATATTAATTAGAACCAGAGAAGAGTAGAGTAGGCTTTCGGTGAAATTTATTCATAGTATGAAATTTATATCCTCACTCTTTTAAACTAATACAATAACACTTATCAACTGATACCAGTACACTTATAAACTGATACCAGTACACTTATAAAATGATAATATATCATAAGTGTTATAGATATCAATTTATAAGAGTAATGATATTAACTTATAAGTGTAATTGTATCAATTTCATAGTATGAACAAGTTTCATTGGATAACGTTTGTGTTAGAACTATATATGGGGTATATTTTATTAACTTATATGCATATGTTAAATTAATTTATTTGCATATTAAGCAATGATATATCAAATATGTTCCAAATACTAATATCTAGGCTATTACAAAAATAATAATATTGTTCTAATTTGGACACTATCACCAACTTTGCTCAAAGCAAGTTCGAGTGAAACTCATATAATATTGTGTACCAAATGGATTTTAAGGATGAAATTAAAAGGTGTGAACAACTTTTCAGATATAATCCTGGCAAAAAGTACATGTACTAAAATCTTAAAAGTCTCTTTGAAAAATCTGAGCTAAACCTATTTATTTCAAGCGAGGTGTGTAGGACATATTCAATATGACCCAAGGTTGTAGAAATCGGCCTAGGCGGCCGCCTAGGCGCCAGGCGGCCGCCGTCCGCCCCGATTTACCCCAAATCGGTCACCTTAGGCGTTTTCGGGCTTGAGCGCCGCCTAGGCGGCCTAGGTGCTGTTGGGGTTATACTGGAAAGTATGTTTTTACTTTGTATAACCAAAATGAATTTTCTGTCTTATTTATTGAAATAAATTATTTATCACTGATGCTTTAAATATCATTGAATGTTACATATATTTACTGCATAACTGTTCAATAAAAGTTCGTGTTATATTGTAGTTAATTTAGTGATACCAGATCACAAAAGATTAAATTAACAGTCCCTTGTAACTAAAAGTACGCGGTTCACGACCTAGATGGAAATAAACAATCCATCGTGAAAGGTTGAAGTGTAAGACTCAGATTGGCTTGTCTTGACCAAAAGATTACACTAGTGCATGACTGATGCACTGAACAAGACCTACGGGAGGATAAATTCTTCAGCACTGAACCAGGAAGAATTAGACCTCAGTGGTTCGTTATTTCTTAATCTTCGTCCCTTAAATAGGATCGCGTATGATTAATAATTATTGCTTTGACTTATGACGGGTAGAGAATCAATGAGATTCAATACTTTATATCTTGGGCAATATTACTGGTCACATGCGATTGCTAAGATTTAATACGAAGAATCGTGTGCGAGTACGCTCGTTTGATTTGGCCCCTTGGGAGGTTCATAAGATTTATCATACCAAATCTTGCAAGTGGAATTTATTTCCGGTATGGATAATAATGTTGAACCGTTCTTTGACCAAGGACAAAAGATGTTAATTAATGGAAAACTATTTCAGTGGCTTGAATTAATTAATGGACTAGATAATCTTAAACACGGGAAATAATAACCGGGAGTCATATTAACAGTAATATGTGTTAAGATGTATAGTGCAATATTAATTATGTAGTGGAATTAATTAATATTTATGGGCTTGAATAATATTGTGGCTCAATATTGAAAATTCAAAGTCCATTAGAATGTCCAATCTTAATTCTCCTAAAGGCCCTCAAGTAGCCCAAACATAATGTCCAATAACTGAAAAAGGTGTTTAAAATTAAATAAAATATTGTTGCTTATTTTTCCTAAATTTTCAAAAATAATAAATAAAAGAGGGAGAGAGATTTTCTTTGAATTTTGTTATGGAATGTAGATAAGTATTCTTGGAATACAAGATTATTTATAGTTTTAAATTCAAAAGAAATCTCCCACTTGGTTTATTTGTTAAGAAAATTTTGAAAACTTTGAATAAATAAGGAGAGGAAAGATTTTCTTGATTTTCGAAGAATCGGAAAGATATATTATGGAAGATATGTATTCTTGGAATCAAACGAATACTAGAAATATCTCATAAATTCAAGAAGATCCAAATCTTGGATTCCCTCTTATTAATTCGAAATTTCCATAACAAAGAGGAGTTGAGATTTTTGTGGAATAATAGAAGAATACCAACCTTAGTTTTAAAATATAGAAAATAATATATTAGATATATTCAAGATTTCGATTTGGAGATCCAAGTTCATTTAAAAAAGAAATTTTTCCCATCTTATTTTTTTCCACCTAAAATAATAAGCTCAAACTATAGTCGATTTTAAGACGAAGAAACACAACAACAAGCTTATTTTATATTGTGTTCATCCCATAAGTTCTTAGCAAGAAATAAATCGTGTCGCTTTTGGGGATGATTTATTTCATCCCAACAATCTTACCCAAACCCCAAGTTAGGATAAGTTTCCATGTGTTGGAAAAATTAGTGAGAACTCTTAAAACATCAAAAGGTGTTGGACTAACAACATATTTTTATTTTTCCTTTTGTTAAATTGGGAAGAGTTCCTTCCAACCGTTGGTTTGTTGAACAAGGGCAAGGGAATACTTGAGAAGACCTTTTGGTGTGTTCGCTTTGATTAACGGGATCCATCTTCTCAATCTTTGTCACTCCTAGAGGTTAGTTTCGATAAACTCATAGTAATTCCTCATCGTAGGATATCGTGAACTAATTAAAAGATAAATGATTGGTTGTTGAATTATTATTTGAATTAATATAGGATTAATCCATGCTAGTAATAATTGTTAGAATTAAATTTATATTTAAATATTCAACCCGAATAGATCCAAAGGACAATTAATTCCCCAACAATTTGAGTATCGAGCCTCGGTTTCTATTGACTCTGAATTTTAAATTGTAATTTAATTCATTTTCATTAAATTTGAAAAATTGGATATTTAGAAATTTGAATAAATAAGGAGAGGAAATCTTTTTACGGAAAGATATTATCCAATTGGAATCAAGAATATGGAATTTAATGTGTTTATTTATGCAGGAGTTGAGATTTTTTGAATATTTTAAATATATAGAAAAGAATAATTAGATATATTGGTTTTTATCTTATTTTTCCACCTAAAATTTGACCAATTCCTCTCTATAAATAGGGGATTCGATTTTTTGTGTTGGAAAAATTAGAAATCGTGAGAAAAACATATTTTTATTTTTCTTTTTGTTAATTTGTTTGATTTGACCAATGATTAATGAACAAGGGCAAGGGAATCTAGGTTTACCTTTTTATTTTTCGTAAATAAATTGGATCCATCGAAAAGCGGTTGTCACTCGAGAGGTTAGTTTACGTAAACTCGAAGAATTAAAGGATGGGATATCGTGAACTAATTGTATGCATGATTGGTTGTTGAATTATTATTTGAATTAATATAGGATTAATCCATGCTAGTAATAATTGTTAGAATTAAATTTATATTTAAATATTCAACCCGAATAGATCCGGACAATTAATTCCCCAACAATCGTATCGAGCCTCGGTTTGGCTCAATTTTAAATTGTAATTTAATTCATTTTCATTAAATTTGAAATTGGATAGTAGAATTGCTAGATCTTTTTTTGCGGTATCCAATTGTCATGGAATTTAATGTGTTTATTTATGCATGCTGATAAATTGTGGTTTTTTTAATTCGATTCGTTCGAATTCGTTTTGCCTCGTGAGAAAATCCAAGAGTAGATTAGGATTTGTTTGATTTGACCAATGTAATAGACTAGTCTAGATCTAGGTTTATTTATTTTTCGTAAATAAATTGTAATCGGATCTAAACGGATATGAAGACGAAGAATTAAAGGATAAGATCTGGGTGACGCGACGAAGACATCGCGCTAATCGCGTTGGGCGGTGCACGCTGACGGACTTCCATCGGCCGAGGCGTCGATGATAAGGCGCTGAGTAAACAGCGGGGGCGATTGGCCGATGATCGCCGACTGCGTGTAGCGGGCGAGGGCGGGTGGAGGCGATGATTGCCGAGGCATTCGCCGAAATTCTTGAATTGTCGCCGGGGCGCCGACGAGACCGAAGGCGGATCTTGGTATCATCCGGGCGAGGCTACTTGGCGTGGCGTTGAGAGTGCGGAGTTCTTTTCGTCGAGACAATCGAGTGGGAGAAATTCAAGATGGTGTTTCTTCAAAAATCAAGCCAAGAAAAAATCAAACCATGACAATTGGATAATTTGTGCCCAATATGTTTATTTTTCTGCTTTGCTTGATTTCTTGTTGTGATTTTTTGTGCTTTATTTAATTGGTTTAAATGTGTTTGCATGAGAATTGCCCAATGAAAAATCTCATCTTCAAAATTACTAAGTATGTTTAAATAATTAATTGACAATTTTATTCCGGATAATAAAATTGAATTAATTTTGACCTCCATGATTTATTTATTTGTGGATTCTTTTGGAGAAATTCACTGGGATGCCAAAAGATAGATTTCACATGAATAAATTCCGTAAGGATGATTGTGGGTTATTATTAGTGGCGACGATGACCCTACCCACGAGGCTCGTTCAAAGCGAAGTAATAATTATGTATTTAATCATGGTTATTACTTAGGTATAAAATTGATATGCATATACTTCCCTCAAGTCCTGTCTAATTTTATATTGGTCAAGTGGGAGCCAACTATTAATCTGGATATTAAAGGTTTATAACTGTTTCTTGTTTGTAACCTGCTTGAATGTGTTTAAATAATGACCCACCCACATGACTTATTTAAACTGTTTTGAGATGTTGGCTGATGCATGTTCATATTTTTTTGAGATTTTAATATGATACATGTGATCGAACCTTGTGATAATTTTGTGTTTATACAATAGTTATTTATTTCAGTTCAGCATGTCGCAACCTTTTAATCCACTGTTAATATACTTAAAGTTAATAGAATAGTATGGAAACTATATTGATTGGAAACGAAAAATTATGATTGTCCTAACTGCACAAAAGCACAAGTGGATTCTTGACACATAAAAATTCAGATGAGCCAACTGACGAGTCGAAAATGCAGGGCTCGTCAGATCACCTTGCGAGAGATGTCGTCGCTAAAAATGGTGGAGGGCAAACCCGTAAGGGATTATGTCCTCAAAATTGATGGCCCATCTGAACAAACTTGAGGTTCTGGGTGCAAATTATAATCTGGAGACTCGGATGAATTTGGTACTTCACTCTCTGCCCAAAAAGTTTTTGAGCATTTTGGCCTCGCTAGCTGATTTGTTGCAAGCTTTGGTCTCGGCAGAGATGTTGATGGGGCACCAAACTCAAGCTTTGACGGCAAGTGGTCCGTCTTCATCTTCTAGGCCAAGGGAAGGCAAGAAGAAGAAGATGACCAAAAGTCATAAGCAATCAAACTCAACTGTTGTCAAGGGCAATGGTAAGATGATGAATGCTGGTGGGGTCAAGAAAAATACAAAGGGGGAGTGTTTCAACTACCACGCTGCGTATGCTACATATTCGTGGGTAATGGATACGGGATCCATTGATCATATTTTCTTCACGGGTTCAAACGGACCCGACAGCTAAGTGGAAGTGAGATCCCTATCACGCTGGGCGATGCTACGAGAGCGGCAGCTAAAGCAGTGGGAGAAGTGCACCTGTCTTTTGAAGACAGAGTTTTAATTTTAAGAGATTTTCTTTACGTTCCTAGTTTTAGAAAGAATTTAATTTCGATTTCTAAACTTTACCTTGATGGATATTCAGTTACTTTTGATAAAGTTGTTACCATTTCTCTTTATGATAAATTTATCTGTCATGGAACGTTGTTGAATAATCTCTATACAATTAACTGTGCACACCACTCACGAAATGCATCCTATAACACATCAACTGTGGATAAAAGAAAACGTTCATCAGACATGAACGAGACACTTCTATGACATCTTAGATTGGGACATTTTAATCCAAAAAGGATTCAAAGGTTGGTAAAATATGGTTCATTGGAATCTCTCTGGGTTGAACCAATCCTAACTTGCGAATCATGCTTGGAGGGTAAAATGACCAAGATGGCATTCAGAGCCAAGGGGAATATAGCCAAAAAAGTGTTAGAAATCGTTCACACGGACGTATGTGGTCCAATGTCAAAGCAAGAGGAGGTTATGAGTACTTCGTCACCTTCATTGATGATTACTCAAGGTACGACTACATTTTCCTTATGAAGCATAAATCTGAGACCTTTGACAAATTCAAAGAATTTAAGGCTCAAACAGAGAATCATAGGGAAAAACGTATCAAGTCTCTATGATCTGATCGTGGAGGCGAGCACCTCAACGATGAGTTTTTGAACTACTAGTCAGATGAAGGGATTGTATCCCAGCTAACTGCACCCGGAACCCCTCAACAAAACGGGGTTGCAGAGCGAAGAAACATAATTCTTTTAGAAATGGTTAGATCAATGATGAGTTATGCGGATCTACCCAAGTCGTTCTGGGGTCACGCCTTGGAAACAACGGCTTACATTCTGAACTTGGTGCCATCCAAATCGGTTCCCAAAACTCCCAAAGAATTGTTGACCGGGCGCAAGCCCAGTTTGAGACACATGAGGATTTGGGGCTGTCCAGCCTACGTGTTGGACAAGGAAGCCGGAAAATTGGATCCTAGATCAGAATTAAGGTTGTTTATAGGATACCCCGAGGGAACAAAAGGGTGTATGTTCTATGGTCCTGAAGATCAAAAGGTGGTAATAAGCACCCACTTTAGATTTTTGGAAGAATGTTAATTTATCAGTCATATAGTCTAATCCCCGTCGGTTACACAGACTCGGATTTCCAATCAGACTTAGACTCCAGAAAATCTACCTCCGGTAGTGTGTTTTTCATGGGGGGAGGAGCCATGACATGGAGAAGCGTTAAGCAGAAATGCATCGCCGATTCTACCATGGAAGCCGAATACGTAGCTGCTTGCGAGGCGGCGAAAGAAGCGGTTTGGCTCAAGAACTTCCTAGTGGACTTGGACGTAGTTTCGAATTTGCCCAACACAATCACTATTTACTGTGATAATGCCGGAGCAGTTGCAAACTCAAGGGAACCAAGAGCCCACAAGGCCAGCAAACACATTGAAAGGAAATACCATCTTATACGAGAAATCGTTAAGAGAGGAGATATAGAGGTGGCAAAAATTGCGTCAGAAGACAACCTAGCAGATCCATTCACAAAGGGTCTGCCTCAGAATACATTTGAGAGACATGTGGAAGGAATGAGTGTCAAGACCGTTGTCAATCTGCTTTGAGTATAAGTGGGAGATATTATTAGGTTCGTGTAGGTGACATTAGATGTCACGTATTAGGAACTACACGAGATGTGCTGTAGTATACTTAAAAGCAGACTTTGAGTATAAGTGGGAGATTGTTGGGGTTATACTGGAAAATATGCTTTTACTTTGTATAATCAAACTGCATTTTCTGTCTTATTTACTGAAATAAATTATTTATCATTGATGCTTTAAATATCATTGAATGTTACATATATTTACTGCATAACTGTTCAATAAAAGTTCGAATTACATTGTAGTTAATTTAGTGATACCAGATCACAGAAGATTAAATTAACAGTCCCTTGTAACTAAAAGTACGCGGTTCACGACCTAGATGGAAATGAATAAGCCATCGTGAAAGGTTGAAGTGTAAGGCTCAGATTGACTTGTCTTGACCAAAAGATTACACTAGTGCATGACTGATGCACTGAACAAGACCTAGTGGAGGATAAATTCTTCAGCACTGAACCAGGAAGAATTAGACCTCAATGGTTCGTTATTTCTTAATCTTCGTCCCTTAAATAAGATCGCGTATGGTTAGTAATTATTGCTTTGACTTATGACGGGTAGAGAATCAATGAGATTCAATACTTTATATCTTGGGCAATATTACTGGTCACATGCGATTGCTAAGATTTAATACGAAGAATCGTGTGCGAGTACGCTCGTTTGATTTGCCCCCTTGGGAGGTTCATAAGATTTATCATACCAAATCTTGCAAGTGGAATTTGTTTCCGGTATGGATAATAATGTTGAACCGTTCCTTGACCAAGGACAAAAGATGTTAATTAATGGAAAACTATTTCAGTTGCTTGAATTAATTAATGAGCTAGATAATCTTAAACACGGGAAATAATAACCGGGAGCCATATTAACAGTAATATGGGTTAAGATGGATAGTGCAATATTAATTATGTAGTGAGATTAATTAATATTTATGGGCTTGAATAATATTGTGGCTCAATATTGAAAATTCAAAGTCCATTAGAATGTCCAATCTTAATTCTCCTAAAGGTCCCTCAAGTAGCCCAAACATAATGTCCAATAACTGAAAAAGGTGTTTAAAATTAAATAAAATATTGTTGCCTATTTTTCCTTAATTTTTTAAAATAAGAAATAAAAGAGGGAGAAAGATTTTCTTTGAATTTTGTTATGGAATGTAGATAAGTATTCTTGGAATACAAGATTATATCATTAAATTCAAGAAATCTCTCACTTGGCTATTTATTAAGAAATTTTCGAAAACTTTGAATAAATAAGGAGAGGAAATATTTTCTTGGAAAGATATTATGCAAGATATGTATTCTTGGAATACAAGAATATCTCATAAATTCAAGAAGATCCAAATCTTGGATTCCAGTCCTTATTAATTTCGAAATTTCCATAACAAAGAGGAGTTGGGATTTTTGTGGAATATTTTAAATATGGAGAAAAGAATATATTGGATATATTCAAGATTTCTTGGAGATCAAGAAAAGATTTTCCCATCTTATTTTCCACCTAAAATTCGACCAACACTCCCTCGGGATGAGTATTTCATCCCCAATGCAATTCAATGTGTTGAAAAAATTAGATGTGTTAAAAAAATTAAAAATCCACAAAGGTGGTGCAACATATTTTTTAATTCCCCAACAGGTGCCGCCTAGGCGGCCAAATCGGTCTACGCGTTTGCTCAGTTTTTCTATTATTTTTTTTTAAATTCAACAAAACTCAGTCAAAATAAAGGAACAAAAAACTCAAAAGAAAGGAAAGAAGAGTGAGCGTCGTGACACTTGAGAGAAAGAAAGGAATTTCAATTTTCAAACCCTAAAATTGTGTCCGCGGCCACCGATCCCGCCTGTCGCCCACGGACCGCACATCCCGTCCATCGCCACGCTCGCGTCCGCCGCCCACGGACCGCGCCTCCTGCTGCGCGGCGCACAGGTCACAACGTCGCCCTCTCCCCGCTTGCCGCCGCACTGTGCAGGGATGGAGAAAGAGGTTAGATTGTGATTTTTGAGTTTTGGTTTGTACGTTTGGGATTTGGTGAAGGCGTGAAGGGTTGCGGGGATGGAGAAATAGATTAGATTTTGATTTTTGAGTTTTGATTTGCAGATTTGGGATTTTGAAGGCGTGAAGGGTTGCGTAATTTTTAGGTGTCGTATTTTTTGTTCTTTGACTTGGTGAAGGTGTGATATTTTACTTAATATTTATTAGAATTTAATCATTTATTAATTTATTTATGTATTTTAAATTAAAAAAAAAAAAACCTAGGCGACGACTAGGCTGCCTAGGCGGTAGGCGGCCAGAATCCGTCCGCCTAGCGATTTCCGACTTCTGCACCCTTGATATGACCACAAAACAAAAAATAGATACAAATTTCCATGGAGACATGCTTTTGGGGAATCATGGACATTGAATATAAAAAGGAATTTTGTATATTTGTATCAATTTCTTATACATGAATCTATCAATCCAGCAACTGATTCACTTTCATGAAACATGACATGCCAAAATTAGTGGTAGTGGTAGCAGATTTGTTATATAATTCCTTCGATTATATATATATATATATATATATATATATATATCAATTGAATAACTTAGTATGAAATATGAATATACCTTTCCGGCATCATTATAGGTCACGCCGTACGACTGAAACGTTGTGGAATTTAACCGAGTCCAGATCAAACTGCAAGTACCGCGCAGTCTTTCTGAGCCCGAACAGATCGGTTCCGTAGACTCCGATTAGGGTTCCGTCAAGTTGATCCAGGGAACGGAGAGGAGCGGCATCTGCTAGGGCGGCGTCGACGACGGTCGGAGGAGGGGGAGATAGATTGCCATTGCTATGCGCTAATCCCTCGTCGTAGATTTCGATTAGGGTTCCGTCGAATTAATCCAGGGGACAAAGAGGAGCGACGCCATGGCGTTGGCAACGACCCCTGCGTTTCTGGCTCACGCGGATCTGTCTAAAAAATAATGAAGAAAATAAAGTGATAAAGTAAAATGTACAAAATCAATAGATTTTTAGCCGATGAAATTGAAGAATATGAAATGTGGCAGGGGTAAAAAGGTCAAGAAATGATTCTCACTCCCAAACCTTTTTTATATGTGTTATACATTATATATTATAGATAATTGTCCTAAAAGGAGTGAATAATTTTCTTATAGAAAAATGAACAAAAAACTTTTTTTCTATCAAAATTTGTATTTTTGGGAGCATCCACAATGGATGGATGAATTTTCATCCATCCACTCTTTCTCCTCCACATTATCTCCACATCATTTTTCATTAAACATCCAACATTTTACATTCACCTTCACAATGGTTCATCCATCCATATATACTCTTGTGGGCCCTTGTACACTATCAAAAATTTATTAAATAATGATATTTAGAACTAAAAAGAAAGAAAAAATAATAAAAGCTGCCACAATAATTTATCTCTCATGTCCAATGCATTAGATGGATTTGCTTCTCTCTCATGTCCAATAAAATGTCATAATGGTTTAAATTGCAAACTTCATCAATCTATTCATTGGACAACCCATTAGATACACAATTGTGGATGCTCTAACGTAGCCTTTTTGCTTTCCCGGTCAAATTCCGCTGAGTTACTATGATATGAGTATGACCACGGACTTCTCAGTTGTCTCTTTCCTCATCAATTGTGGCGGGCCGGCGGCTAAATTAAGAGGGTGTTTGGCACAGCTTATAAGCTCTTTAAAACAGCTTATAAGTTGTTTAGGAGCTTATAAGTTCATTAATTTCGTTTGGTAAAATAAGATGTCTAACATCTTATAAGATCTAAAAATAAGCTCCAAAAAAATAAGTTGGGATATCCCAACTTATTTTACAAAAATTATATAAGTTCTATCCTATTTCAACCCATCCCGGCCCGTTTTTTTGTTTTCGCAAAAAAAAAAAATTCTGGGAAAATATATTTTTGTTAAAAAAAAAGTTTATTTACTGAAAAAAAAATATTTTCTAGAAAAATATATTTTTGAAAAAAAAAATTATTTTATTTTTCTTGAAAAAAAATTCGAAAAAAAAATTATTTTCTGAAAAAAAATTCGAATTTATTTTTTCAGAAAAAAAAAATTATTTTCGACAAAAAAATTTCAGAAAAAAAATTATTTTCGTAAAAAAAAATTCAGAAAAAAAAAAAAAAAAAATATTTTCAGAAAAAAAATTTATTTTCGAAAAAAAAAATTATTTAAAAAAAAAATTATATATAAAATATTATATTAAAAAAAATTAAAAAATTATTAAAGAACTTATAAGTTGTATTAGCCAAATATTTTAACAACTTATAAGCTATTTAAAAATTACATCTTATAAGCTCTTAAAATAACTTATAAGATGTTATAGCTTATAAGATGTTTAAAATAAGCTTAGCCAAATTAACCCTAAATTAAATAGGTCTATAATTACAGCTCCTCCTTTTTTTAAATGGGCTGATACGATTTGCTATTGGGCCCAGAATAGGGTGTTTTGAAACATCATTTTTTTGAATGGGCTGATACGATTTGCTATTTGGCCCAGCATTGGGTGTTTTGAAACATCATTTCAATAATTTGAGGGTTTGAAGTTAGTGAGACCCAATTAAAAAAAAAAAAAAAAGTGTTTCTAAGTGCAAAATGGTTTTAAAAAAAGACAAAAACTTATATATACTTGGTTCATGCTATGAACCTTGTTTTTAATTTATGGACATTTGAATCTATTCAGGGTATGATATGGGTCAAGTTTAGTAGATTAGAAAAAGACAAAGTCTAGTATGCAAATTTGTATAGATACAAAAACATTAATTTTCAACCAAATTCTATAATTGATGAATGTAATACAAAATTGAGTGGTTCATGGTTCACTCGACCCGACTAGTTCATGGTTCACCCAGCTCAAATAGGTCATAATTTAGGGTTAATTATTTAGTGTTTAGGGTGTAGTTGGTTGATTTAAGACAATTTTATAGATTTTCATCTATACAAATTTGCACATTAGACTACTTCTCTAATGATTGGCTTGTAATGGGCTGCCTATGGCCGAAAATAATTGTTTCAAGGACTGCCATTAAATAATGGGGGAAAAACTTTAAGGTACAAAGTGTAAAAACAAAAAACTCTAAGGTTCAAATGCAACTTTTTGGTACAAAGTGCAGTTTTCTTTTTCAAATAGTTTTTTTTGTACCTTAGAGTAAATAAAAATTGCATTTGTACCTTAGAGTTACTACTTTCTATTTTTTTTACTTTTGAGTCATTATCACTTAAATAATAAGCTCATTTACATCGTTACTTTGGGCCCAACTAATAGTTATATTGGGCTTAATAACACTTGAGTAAATTGGATGGCCTTCTTTATCTCAAATTGGACTGGTTTAGCCCTCATTCTTGGCCCTTCTCCATTTGCTCTTTCAATTGATTTCAATAAATAATAGACTTGAGTTTTGCTTTCAAAAAATTTCATTTTATCCTGCCGAATAAACAAAAAATGATTTTTCTTATTTTAAATGTAATTACTCAATTATATGTTAATAATGTCAGTAATTCGAATAAACTGTGCAAATAAACTATGTTAATTCTTTCTATCTAGTGGAGTCATTAGATAGAAAAATCAACAAGCAAGTTCAATTTGATTAAAGATTCGGACGGAAAAAAACCATTTTTCATCATTAAATATTTTTAACTAGATAAATTTTAATGACATGAGTACTATCATTAAAGGTCGATTTTTTTTTTCTTGTGGGGTAAGCTTCACAACTGATAACCAGTAAGTTAATTATTAGTCTCAAGCTATTACACGCGTATGTCGACTGTTGTTGCTTTGAGATATGGTTAAATATCATCTCAATCTATTATCTAAGCACAAAATTTGAAAGGATTTTTATACAAATATATTACATCATACACTTGTTAGCTGACTTGTTTAGGTTGCCAAGTGGCTTAATGATGAAAACTCCCACCTAATTTATAACATAATTTAAGAGAAAATATCATTTTTAGTGTTGTAATTTTAGATAATTTTATTTTTAGTTTTATAACTTTATTTTTTTTCTATTTTAGTCTTGAATGTGTCAACTTCAGTCATTTTTTATTGAAAATTTTACAATCTCGCTGAAATCTCGTTGGAATAAGCATGTGCACCTCACATGACACTTAAAAATTGATCTTTTTTTTTTGTTACATGACAGTCCGCTTATGTAGGTCGACGATTTTTTTTTTTTTAAATCTCAATTTTAAAGTATTCCGGCAAGATTTTAAAATTTTCGACTAAAAATGATTGAAATTGACACATTCAAAATTAAAATTGAAAAAGTAAAAAATTAGAGGGCTAAAAGTAAAATCGTTCAAAATTATAGGACTAAAATTGATATTTTCTCCTTCTTGAACCACGGTAACATATGTATTTCACGCATTGAAGTTGACTTATTGAGTCCAGCTCGACTATTAATATTTTCAGCTCGGCAGCGTTCTTTTATTTTCATTCTCATTATATATAAGCCCTGTATCAGAATCATGTGATTTATTTTCAATAGTTGACTTTCAGCCCATGCATTCCACTAAGTTATATATGTGATTTAAATATAATAGTTGACTTTCAGCCCTGAATCATAGATCACTAAATCATGCAGTTTCCCTTGACATTTTAAAAGGTGAAGACTTCCTTCATCTTTGTAACATCTGAATTCCAGACCAATATCGTTGATATATGTAAGTTGTTCATACCCAAAATGAGAAAAATTGTCAAGATGCTTACAGATCAATCTATATGTAAGTGTGTTTGGACTAAGATAAATTGATTTGCGCTTTCAGTCAGTTAAAAAAATGGACGAACATAGTTTAGAAAAGTGATAGGGAAAATCATAACTTTTGGAACATGTATCATGTTTTTAGCATATTTGTAACTCATATATTGTTCTTTAGCCATTTTTATGAGAAATGTCTTTAAAGCTATCATGTGACACGAGACATTATAATATATATATGAACATTGACATGAGGCACTATTTGATACGAAGTGGCAAATGTAATTTTGGTAAAAGTAACAAATAATATATATATATATATATATATATATATATATATATATATATATATATATATATATATATATTAAAAATAAGTGAGTCTCATGTGTATCGAGGTGCACCGTGTAATCATAGTGAATTTTAAAATTGTGCAACATGTTATATTGAAATATTCAACATGTTTACATTGAACCGTGCAACTATTAATATGAAAAAATAATTACACGTTTCAATATAAAAAAGTTGCATCTTTCAATATAACAAATTGCGCGGTTCTAAAATACACCATAAGTGCACAGTGCACCTGGAAGCATACAAGACTTATCCATTAAAAATTGCTAAACTTATACGTTATAACTCCCAAAAATGATTAAAATTATAAATTCTTACATTTTAGAAAATTGTGGGTTGGGACTAACATATATGTTAAGGCTAAGTCTTGTATTCATTCAGGTGCACCATGTTGGGGAGTTAATTACACGGATCTATTCGGGATGAATATTTAAATACAAATTTAATTATAACAACTATTACTAGCATGAATTAATCCTATATTAATTCAAATAATAATTCAACAACAAATCATGCATATAAACAGTTCACATAAATCCTAAGCATGCGAAATTGCTACGGGTTTACGTGAACTAACCTCTTGGAGTGACAATGGTCTCGTCGATAAAAACACACCAAAAAGCCTTCCCAAGTATTCCCCAGTCCTTGCTCGTCAATCCGGTGGAAGGAAGCTCGCGAACAATTAACAAAAAGGGAAAATAAAAATTTGTTGCACCACCTTTATGGATTTACTAATTTTTCCAGCACATGGAATTGTACACTCACAATTGACATTTTTCGAAAATACACAATCTGTCGACGTTTCAAAATATTTAATATTTTATCGACGCTGATATTTTTCCGAAAAACCAATTTTCGTGTTCCTCCGGGATGAAACATTCATCCCCTATTTATAAAGAGGTGGTGACCGATTTTTCATCATGGAATAGGGAGGAAAAATCTTTTCTTGATCTTCAAGAAATCTTGAATATATTTAATATATTCTTTTCTCCATAATTAAAATATTCCATAAAAATCTCATCTTCTCTTGTTATGGTGATTTTCGAAAAAACAAGGATAATGATTTCAAGATTTGGATCTTCTTGAATTTATGAGATATACCTGTATTGCAAGAATACATATCTTCCATAATATCCTTTCAAGAAAATCAAGAAAATCTTTCTTTCCCTTATTCTTTCAAGATTTTCGAAAATATCATATAAATAACCAAGTGGGAGATTTCTTGAATTTAATGAGATAATATTGTATTTCAAGAATACATATCTTCATTCCATAACAAAATTCAAAGAAAATCTTTCTCCCCTTTTATTCATATTTTTCGAAAAAAATGAGGAAAAATAGCAACAAAAATTTATTTTATTTTTAAACACTTTTTTCAGTTATTGGACTTTATGTTTGGGCTACTTGAGGGGCCTTTAGGAGAATTAAGATTGGATCTTCCAATGGATCTTGAATTATCAATATTGAGCCACAATATTGTTCAAGCCCATAAATATTAATTAATCCCACTACATAATTAATATTGCACTATCAATCTTAACCCATATTACAGTCAATATGGCTCCCGGTTATTATTTCTCGTGTTTAAGATTATCTAGCCCATTAATTAATTCAAGCCACTGAAATAGATTTCCATTAATTAATATCTTTTGTCCTTGGTTAAGGAACGATTCAACATTATTATCCATACCGGAAACTAGTTCAACTTGCAAGATTTGGTATGATAAAACTTATGAACCTCCCAAGGGGGCAAATCGAACAAGCATACTTGCACACGATTCTCCGTATTAAATCTTAGCAATCGCATGTGACCAATAATATTGCCCAAGATATAAAGTATTGAATCTCATTAATTCTCTACCCGTAATAAGTCAAAGCAATAATTACTAACCACACGCGATCCTATTTAAGGGACGAAGTTTAAGAAATAATGAACCACTGAGGTCTAATTCTTCCTAGTTCAGTTCTGAAGAATTTGTCCTCCTGTAGGTCCTATTCAGTGCACTAGACATGCACTAGTGTAATCTCTTGGTCAAGACAAGTCAATCTGAGCCTTACACTTCAACCTTTCACGATGGATTGTTCATTTCCATCTAGGTCGTGAATGATGTACTTTTGGTTACAAGGAACTGCTAATTTAATCTTCTGTGATCTGGTATCACTAAATTAACTACAATGTAACACGTACTAGTTATTGAACAGTTATGCAGTAAATATATGTAACATTCGATGATATTTAAAGCATCAGTGATAAATAATTTATTTCAGTAAATAAGACCGAAATTCAGTTTGATTATACAAAGTAAAAGTATATTTTCCAGTATAATCCCAACAATCTCCCACTTATACTCAAAGTCTGCTTTTAAGTATACTACAGCACATCTCGTGTAGTTCCTAATACGTGACATCTAATGTCACCTACACGAACCCAATAATATCTCCCACTTATACTCAAGGCAGATTGGCTACGCACTTGACAACCATTCCTCCCACATGTCTCTTGAATGTTTCCAGAGGCAGACACTTTGTGAAAGGATTAACTAGGTTATCCTCCAATGCGATCTTAGCCACCTCTTCATCTCCTCTCTTAACGATTTCTCGTCTAAGATTTCTTTCCTTCAGTGTGCTTGTTTGACTCGTGGACTATTGGTTCCCTTGAATTTGCAACTGCCCCTAGCAAATATTGCTAGACAAATTCGGAATTCCATCCAAGTCCACTAAGAAGGTCTAGAGCCAAACTGGTTCATTCACTGCTTCACAAGCAGCTACTTGTTGGGGAATATAATCCCAACACTACTTACCCGGCTTCCATGGTTGAGTCAGTGATGCATTTTTGCTTCACACTCGTCCATTTCATGGCTACACTTCCCAAATGAAAGCACACTAACTGAGGCAGATAGTTTCTGAAATCTATGTCTGATTGGAAATTTGAGTCCGTGTAGCGATGGGGATTAGACTATCTGACTGATAAACCAACATTCTATCTTGAGTGCTTTTCAGATACTTCAGAATATTTTTAAATCATTCAATGTTCTTTTTCTTTTTTTGGGTTACTTTGATATCTTGCCACCATGCCAACGACAAAGCAGATATCCGGTCTCGTGCACAACATTGCATACATAAGGCTTCCGACAACCGAAGCATAAGGAATACCTTTCATGTCATCTATCTGCTTTTGTGTCTTAGGGCACATTTCCTTGGATAGATGGATTCCATGCCCTTTGAAAAAGGCAAGCCTTTCTTGGAATCTGACATTGGCATCTTTGAATCGCTTCAAGACAATGTCTATATATGGTTGATTGAGAACTTGCGATAAGCCTATCATCCTTTTCTTGTGATCTCGGTGATCTTGATCCCAAGGATGTGCCGGCTTCCCTAAGTCCTTCATATCAAACTGTTTTTTGAAAGCCATGCCCTTACGCCCGATAACACCTTTACATCATTCCCGATGAAGCGAATATCGCTTCACGATAGTACTAAGAATACCAATGCGATTCCGACACGCCTCTTTTTTTGTACACACAACTTTTGAACTCATTTTGATCAAACCCATAAGACTTTATTACATGATCAAAACATTGGTTCCAAGCTACGGATGCTTGTTTGAGTCCGTAAATGAACTTCATGCGAACCATTTTTACAACTAGGTGTTCTTGGCCTTTTTCAATGAAGCCTTGGGGTTGTTGCATATAGATTTCTTCATCAAGACTTCCGACTTTAAGAAAAGCCGTCTTGACATCCATTTGCTAGATTTCAAAGTCGAGATGCGACAATCGACAAGAGAATTCGGATGGACTTGAGCATTGTTGCATGTCGATTTATACTGGTGAAAAGGTTTCCTCATAGTCGATCCTTCTTTTTTCGAGTATAACCTTTTCGCCATAAGCCTTGCCTTGAAGGTTTTCACCTTCCCGTTCGGTCCTCTTTTTCTGTTGTATACCCACTTGCAACCAATGGGTTTGACCCCATTAAGTAGTTCGACTAGCTCCCACATTCTGTTATGATCCATAGAACCCATTTCGGCTTTCATTGCTATTTGCCAAGAAACCACATCCTTGTCTTGGATTGCCTCGTCGTATGTCCATGGGTCTGATTCGTCTTGTCAGGGAATCAAGTCCGAGGACTCTCCTATCCCCATGAATCTCGGGTGTCTCACAAACCTCCCCTACGATGAGGTTCCGATTGTGTAAGTGTGTCGTTTTGGTATGTCATCTTATGCAGGTTAGCAATGAGGTTAGCCCTTAGCTCATTTAAGGTAATCTCACTACGGGTCTTCTTTCGTTCATATAGCCTTCTTCCAAAAATCTAAAGTGGGTGCTTATTACCACCTTTTGATCTTTGGGACCATAGAACATACACCCTTTTGTTCCCTCGGTGTATCCTATAAACAACCTTAATTCTGATCGAGGATCCAATTTTCCGGCTTCCTTGTCCAACACGTGGGCGGACACCCCAAATTCTCATGTGTCTCAAACCGGGCTTGTCCATAATTCTTTGGGAGTTTTGGAACCGATTTGGATGGCACCAAGTTCGAGAGAATGTAATCCTTTCATCCATAATTAATATTTCAAGGCATGACCCCTGGTAATCGACTTGGGTAGATCCGCATAACTCATCATTGATCTAACCATTTCTAAAGAGAGTTTTCTTTTTCATTTCCGCAACCCCGTGAATTTTGTTGAGGGGTTGGTGCGATTAAGTCGGGATACAATCCTTCATCGACAAGTAGTTCAAAAACTCATAGTGAGGTACATTTCGCCTCCACGATCGGATCGTAGAGACTTGATCGTTTTTTTCCCTATGATTCTCTGTTTGAGCCTTAAATTCTTTGAATTTCTCAAAGGTCTCAGATTTATGCTTCATAAGGAAAATATAACCGTACCTTGAGTAGTCATCAATAAAAGTGACGAAATACTCATAACCTCCTCTTGATTTGGTTGACATTGGACATATAAAACATCACGCCCCGTGGTGAACGATTTCTAACACTTCTTTGGCTCTAGTCCCCTTGGCTCCGGATGCCCTCTTGGTCATTTTACCCTCCAAACATGATTCGCAGGTTGGAATTGGTTCAACTTGGAGAGACTCCAGTGAACCATCTTCTACCAACCTTTGGATCCTCTTTGGATTAATATGTCCCAATCTTAGATGCCATAGAAGTGTCTCGTTCACGTTTTTGATGAAATAAATTTTTTCTTTTATCAAAAAAAGCGAGTTGATGTGTTATAGGATGCATTTCGTGAGTGGTGTGCACGAATTAATTGTATAGAGATTGTCCATCAATGTCCCATACAGATACACTCATCATTTCAAGAAATGATGTCATTCTTATTAGAAGAAACTAAGTATCCATTAATGTAATTTTAGAAAACCGAAAGTGAATTCTTTCTAAAACGGGAACATAAAGAACATCTCTTAAAATTAAAACTCGTCTTCAAAAGACAATCCTTTTCTTAGTGCACTTCTCCCATCGCTTCACCGCCACTCGTAGCATTGCCCATTGTGATGAGGATCTCACTTCGCCACTAAGTTGTCCGGGTCATTTGGGACCCCAGAACGTGAAAACATACATGGTAAAGGTTTTGAATCTAAAAGAGATCCCGTTGATCAACTACCCATGTGGGCTTTAATGAGAAGTATCGCCGCTAAATAAGCTTCAACAACTAGTGCGTGAGAATTACCTTTCTTTCCGTCCCTTTTAGGGTTGGAACAGAGGCAAACCTCCATTGTCTCTTTTCACCACTGCCTTAAGCACTTCCTCTTTGGATTTTCCTTGACACCACCGGCAATTTCTCATCTTACCATTGCCTTTTTTTGTATGAGTTTGATTGCTTATGGCTTTTGGTCCTCTTCTTTTTCTTGCCTTCCTTTTTGGCCTAGAAGATGAAGACGGACCACTTGCCATCAAAGCTTGAGTTTGGTGCCCCATCAACATCTCTGCCGAGACCAAAGCTTGCAACAAATCGACTAAGCGAGGCCAAAATGCTCAAAAAATTTTTGGGAGTAGAGTGAAGTACCAAATTCATCCGAGTCTCCAGATTATAATCTGACTTTTCGAACCTCAAGTTTGTTCAGATGGGCCATCAATTTTGAGGACGTAATCCCTTTCAAAGCGGAAGCACGGGTTTGCCCTCCACCATTTTTTCACGACGTCATCTCTAACCCTTTTCCTATGGCGGTAAAAGAAGGTGATCGACGAGTCCCACATTTTGACTTCGTCGGTTGGCTCATCCGATTTTGGTGTGTCAAGAATCCACTTGTGCTTTTTTTGCGATTAGGACAATTATAATTTTTCGTTTCAATCAATATAGTTTCCATACTTATTCTATTGACTTTAAGTATAATGAACAATTTGGTTTTAAAAGGTTGCGACATGATGATCGAAATAAATAACTATATGCGTAAGCACAAGATATATCACAAGGTTCGATCACATGCATCATATTAAAATCTCAAAAAAAATATGAACATGCATCGCCAACATCTCAAAACAGTTTAAATAAGCCACGTGGGGTGGGTCATTATTTAAACACATTCAAGCAGGTTACAAACAAGAACATTTACAAACCTTTAATACTAGATTAATAGATGGCTCCCACTTGACCAATATAAAATTGACAAGGACTTCGGGGAAGTATATGCATATCAATTTTATACCTAAGTAATAACCATGATTAAATACATAATTATTATTTCGCTTTTGAAGAGCCTCGTGGGGAGGTCATCGTCGCCACTAGTAATAATTCACAATCATTCATTTGGAATTTATTCATGTGAAAGCTATCTTTTGATCAAAACTCATCTCCATTTTCTTGATGGGGGGGAATTCTCCAAAAGAATCCACAAATAAATAAATCATGGAGGTCAAAATTAATTCAATTTTATTATCCATAAAATTGTCAATTAATTGTTTAAGCATACTTAGTAATTTTCGAAAGTGAGATTTTTCAAAACATTTTCTCATGCATCGCAAATTTAAACACAATTTAAATAAGTATAAAATAATGCATAAACATCAAGACAAAAAATTAAACATGTTGGGCACACATATCCAATTGTCACGGTTAATTTTTGTCATGTCTTGATCTCGAGAAATCGTCTTCTTTGCCTTCATCGTTCATCTCGAAAGGTTCGCCACGTCTAGTGACATTATCGACCAGCTCGCGGGTCGGAGTGCACGTCTTGCACTCCCCCGGCCATGTCGATCGGCGCCCGTCTTAGCGTACTATTAAGCGCTTGGCGCGCCCGCCAAGTCGTCTGCCCCGGTGCTTTCTACTCATTCTTCGGTAGATCTCGGCCTGGTCGGTGGCCTCGCGGATCTGTGCTTGATAGCGCGCCGCCTTTGCCTGATAATTTTTCCCTGCGTCACCATCACGTCTTGTCGCTGGGTCCAAGCATCGCCCGCGCCAAGACGCCTCGGTATCGCCCGCCCGTCGCCAGCGCCAAAGCGATATCGCCCGCCCGTCTGGCGTATCTCGGTGATCGCCCGCCCGCGTAAGCGCCTCGGTGATGTTGATCCCAGGAAGCGCTGCTTTCGGCTGACGGCCTCGCCCCCCGTCTTGGCGCCCTGATAACATCATCCGTTCGTTGAAGCGTTTGCCTCCTTTAGACGTTTAGCGTGATGCACGAATTTACCTGCATTAGGATTCCATCTTTTAATTCTTCATCTCTGCCTCCGTTTCCGATCCGGTTACAATTTATTTACAAAAATAAATAAACCTAGATGTAGACTAGTCTATTACATTGATCAAATCAAACAAATTCTAATCTACTCGTGGATTTTCTCATGAGGCAAAACGAATTCGAACGAATCGAATTAAAAAACCACAATTTAAATGCATGCATAAATAAACACATTAAATTCCATGACAATTGGATACCTGCAAAAAAGATCTAGCAATTCTACTATCCAATTTCAAATTTAATGAAAACGAACTAAATTACAATTTAAAAATCAGAGCTCTAAACCGAGGCTCGATGCGCTTGTTGGGGAATTAATTGCACGGATCTATTCGGGATGAATATTTAAATACAAATTTAATTCTAACAATTATTATTAGCATGAATTAATCCTATATTAATTCAAATAATAATTCAACAACAAATAATGCATATAAACAGTTCACATAAATCCTACGCATGCGGAATTGCTACGGGTTTACGTGAACTAACCTCTTGGAGTGGCAATGGTCTCGTCGATAAAAACACACCAAAAAGCCTTCCCAAGTATTCCCTAGTCCTTGCTCGTCAATCCGGTGGAAGGAAGCTCGCGAACAATTAACAAAAAGGGAAAATAAAAATTTGTTGCACCACCTTTATGGATTTACTAATTTTTCCAGCACATGGAATTGTACACTCACAATTGACATTTTTCGAAAATACACAATCTGTCGATGTTTCAAAATATTTAATATTTTATCGACGCTGATATTTTTCCGAAAAACCAATTTTCGTGTTCCTCCGGGAATGAAACATTCATCCCCTATTTATAAAGAGGTGGTGACCGATTTTTCATCATGGAATAGGGAGGAAAAATCTTTTCTTGATCTTCAAGAAATCTTGAATATATTTCATATATTCTTTTCTCCATAATTAAAATATTCCATAAAAATCCCATCTTCTCTTGTTATGGTAATTTTCGAAAAAACAAGGATAATGATTTCAAGATTTGGATCTTCTTGAATTTATGAGATATACCTGTATTGCAAGAATACATATCTTCCATAATATCCTTTCAAGAAAATCAAGAAAATCTTTCTTTCCCTTATTCTTTCTAGATTTTCGAAAATATCATATAAATAACCAAGTGGGAGATTTCTTGAATTTAATGAGATAATCTTGTATTTCAAGAATACATATCTTCATTCCATAACAAAATTCAAAGAAAAATTTTCTCCCCTTTTATTCATATTTTTCGAAAAAAATGAGGAAAAATAGCAACAAAAAATTATTTTATTTTTAAACACCTTTTTCAGTTATTGGACTTTATGTTTGGGCTACTTGAGGGGCCTTTAGGAGAATTAAGACTGGACCTTCCAATGGATCTTGAATTATCAATATTGAGCCACAATATTATTCAAGCCCATAAATATTAATTAATCCCACTACATAATTAATATTGCACTATCCATCTTAACCCATATTACAGTCAATATGGCTTCCGGTTATTATTTCCCGTGTTTAAGATTATCTAGCCCATTAATTAATTCAAGCCACTGAAATAGCTTTCCATTAATTAATATCTTTTGTCCTTGGTTAAGGAACGGTTCAACATTATTATCCATACCGGAAACTAGTTCCACTTGCAAGATTTGGTATGATAAAACTTATGAACCTCCCAAGGGGGCAAATCGAACAAGCGTACTTGCAAACGATTCTCCGTATTAAATCTTAGCAATCGCATGTGACCAATAATATTGCCCAAGATATAAAGTATTGAATCTCGTTGATTCTCTACCCGTAATAAGTCAAAGCAATAATTACTAAACACACGCGATCCTATTTAAGAGACGAAGATTAAGAAATAACGAACCACTGAGGTCTAATTCTTCCTAGTTCAGTTCTGAAGAATTTGTCCTCCTGTAGGTCCTATTCAGTGCACTAGACATGCACTAGTGTAATCTCTTGGTCAAGACAAGTCAATCTGAGCCTTACACTTCAACCTTTCACGATGGATTGTTAATTTCCATCTAGGTCGTGAATGGTGTACTTTTGGTTACAAGGAACTGTTAATTTAATCTTCTGTGATCTGGTATCACTAAATTAACTACAATGTAACACATACTAATTATTGAACAGTTATGCAGTAAATATATGTAATATTCGATGATATTTAAAGCATTGGTGATAAATAATTTATTTCAGTAAATAAGACCGAAATTCAGTTTTATTATACAAAGTAAAAGCATACTTTTCAGTATAATCCCAACACACCATGCACTCATAATGTATTTTAAAATCATGCAACTTGTTATACCAAAAAATGCAACTTATTTATACTGAACCATGTAACTATTAATATGAAAAAATAGTTGTACGGTTAAGTGTAAACAAGTTGCATCTGTCAGTATAATAAATTGCATAGTTCTAAAATGCACGGTTCATCTGGATACACATGAGACCCACCCGTGTATTAAATGAGTTGGTTGATTAAACATTGTGAGATAAATTGGATAAGTCTAAATTTAAGAATAAATTTTAATTTTTGAATATATATAAACTAAATTGAGTTAGACTTGACACTGATCAAAATTTGTGTGGATATAATTTAGACATATTATAATGGTTTGTGGTGTAGGATTGTTTCTTGCTGTTAAACAATGGTAAGATAATGTGGGGAGTATGATGCAACAATCAAAAGGGTACAAGCTACAAAGTCACCAAACTTCCTCACTTAGTGGAAAAGTTATGCAAGTGGAACAAGTTAATAGAATTAATTTGAAGGTCAACTGAAATTAGTGCATTACATTGTCTATATTGAAAGTTAGTTAATTAGATTAGATCAACCAATGTAATCTAATTTAACCATGAGGATATTGCTAAAATATTTAAGGAAAAGCTTCACTCTATGACAGTCTTGGTGGAATGCTACAAAATTTATCTAATATTAGGCCTTAAGGATAGGCACTAGAGGTATAGTCGTCCACATGTGAAGTTCATATTATCTTAAAATATTCTATACTGCATCGATTTTTTTATATATTAACAAGCTTAGTTTTAATAAAAATGATTGATCTTTTTTTTATGATAAAATTCATATTTGTCCACTACTGCAGCTCTATTTTGAATTCTTTTTTATTACTTTGGATACCGTCCAACCTTCAATAATGTGAAGTGCAGGTCGAATGTTGTCTAGAATATAAATGTGAAGTGCAGGTCGAATGTTGTCTAGAATATAATTTAAGGATCCGTTTGGCATGACTTAAAATGCTAATAGTAATAGGTATTATTGAGGGGTCAAATATTATGAGGTTGTTGATTGCATTATTATTATTTGGTTATAACATCAACAATGAATATCGTCTGATGAGGTTGAATGAGGGTGAAATTAAGGGCGCTTCATATGCGGCTCGGATTGCCTATTTCACATGCTTGTTTCATCTGGTGTTTCATGCCTCGGATTTGCGCCACGTGTCCATTCCGATCCACTCCGTTCCGTCACCCGGTCCGAGTGGTTCATGGTTCACCCGGCCCGAATAGGCCATGATTTAAGGTTTATTATTTAGTGTTTAGGGTGTAGATCACCCGGCCCATAAACACGTGGCGCAAATACAAGACATGAAACACCAGATGAAACAGGCTTGTGAAACAGGGAAACCGCGTTGCTTCATATGACTTGAAAATGATAATGATAATGGATATCATTGAGTGGTCAATCACTTGATGAAGTATTTGTAATTTACCGGTGTATCATAAAATTTGTTTGATAATTAGATAAATTTTGATATAGTTGTACTACGTCCAAATTAATATTTAAATTTAAATAATTACAATGAAAAGTATTTAAAACAAATTATTATTTTTTAAAAATAAAATAAATATTATAATTAAATTTTAAATATCAATTAACTGTTTAAACTCAAACAACAATGTGCGCTTCTTTTCTTTTAATTAAAGAGGATGAGAGTAATAATTTTTGTTTATAACTAAATAGGTGGAGAAGTAAATTTTGAAATAATGACCGACGGGTGGGACTTGGAAGGTGAATTAATGGGACCCACTTTCACATTTTAGGGGTATATTTGAATGAAAAGTGGATAGTGGGTATAATTTTTTTTTTCTTATAAGAATGTGTAGATATCTCTTTTATCGAATGAGAATGAGTATTTTTGCCCTTCTTCACAATAAACAAGGAGTATTATTTGAGAAAGATTGAGTAAGTGATTATCGGGGAGTAATCAATTACTTCTATTCCAATTACGTGTTTATCAAAATTGTCTAGCAATATTAATTAGAATGTTTTTTACTACCACTTTCATTACCCTCAACCAAGCGGGCCCTAAGTAATAAAAGTGGGATAATCAATTACTTACTTCTATTCTCATTACAAATATATCAAAATTACCAAACATTATTAATGAAAATGATTCTCATTACCCCTTCCATTATCCTTAATTAAGTGGACCCTAATAGTTTTCAAGGGTATAAAGTGATCGAGAATGATATAGAGCCCCTTAAAATGGTGGACATTATAATTGTGTTCACCGCCACGTGGTGACGATGTGGAATTAATAGAAGGCAACATAAAAAAAATATTTTTTCCTTAATCATCATATACCTACCTTGGGAATTAGGGGGTCAAATTGGGCCTCCTCCCCGAATCCCACTTGAATTTCTTATATATATATACACTTATAATTAAGATACATCTGTATGAGACAGTCTCATAGTAAGGCGAAGCATAAATTGTGTATTAACGCTCTAATATTTTGGAAGGATGAGTATTATTTGTGTTATAGATTATACCCTATATCATGTATAAAACCATCTCATATTTGAAATGTCTCATCTCCTTTAAACAAAGTATTATGTGCATCATGTTCAATGTACACCACTATTACTAATCCTTGTAAAAATCAACACTCTATAAATAAAATGTTGATTTTTAGGTGAGAAAGGGGTAACAAAATAGAGAAATAATATGTATAATTCACATTTTCAATATACATATAAATGTATTCGACTCTGTTAATATAAAGATGTTTAGTCCAAATAATTTTCGAAAATATATAAAAATTCTAAAGTGCATTTAGCTACACTATGTTATAAATTGGGCCCCCCTCGGTAAAATTTCTGGGTCCGTCACTGATTTTTGCCCTTCTTCACAATAAACAAGGAGTATTATTTGAGAAAGATTGAGTAAGTGATTATCGGGGAGTAATCAATTACTTCTATTCCAATTACGTGTTTATCAAAATTGTCTAGCAATATTAATTAGAATGTTTTTTACTACCCATTTCATTACCCTCAACCAAGCGGGCCCTAAGTAATAAAAGTGAGATAATCAATTACTTACTTCTATTCTCATTACAAATATATCAAAATTACCAAACATTATTAATGAAAATGATTCTCATTACCCCTTCCATTATCCTTAATTAAGTGGACCCTAATAGTTTTCAAGGGTATAAAGTGATCGAGAATGATATAGAGCCCACCAGTGGACATTATAATTGTGTTCACCGCCTACGTGGCTGACGATGTGGCAGTGCAACATAAGAAAATTTATTTTTTTCCTTAATCATCATATATGTATATATTTAGATATTTTGGATTTCATTTAATTTTATACCATATTTGCAATATCACCAATTGATTTTTTTTTTCAACTTTTGTTTTTCAGTTTTTTTTTTAAAGCATTTTTTACCCGACTCGAACTCGGCCCGACTGGTTCATGGTTCACCCGACCCAAATGGGTTTAGGTTTTTTTTTCAGTTTTTTAAATACCCATTCCGGACCCAACCCGACCCGATTCGAACCCGACCCAAGTAGTTCATGGTTCACCCGACCCGAATGGTTAATGGTTTAGGGTTTAGGGTTCATGGTATAGGTTTTAGATGAACCATGAACTCTAAATCTAAACCTTAAACCATGAACCTTAAACCCTAAACCATTAACCATTCGGGTCGGGTGAACCATGAACCACTTGGGCCGGGTTCGGAGCGGGCCGGGTTGGGTCCGGAACGGATATTTAAAAAAACTAAAAAAAAAACCTAAATCCATTCGGGTCAGGTGAACCATAAACCAGTCGAGCCGAGTTCAGGTCGGGTTGGGTCCGAGTCAGGTAAAAAACTAAAAAAAAAACAAAAGTTGAAAAAAAAAATCAGTTAGTGCAAATGGTGCAATTATGGTATAAAATTAAATGAAATCCAAAATATCTAAATATATACATATATGGTGATTAAGGAAAAAAATAAATTTTCTTATGTTGCACTGCCACATCGTCAGCCACGTAGGCGGTGGACACATATTATAGTGCCCACTGGTGGACTCTATATCATTCCCGATAAAGTGATATCATCAAATCTTATGTGAGATGGTGTTAATATTTTATGTTCGATTGAAATAAATAGAACTTGCCTAAAATAAATACAAAGTCTTTGTACGTAGCTCTAATGGATGGGTCCATCTTAAAGATTTATGTCTTCATATAAGAATAAATTATATTATATATAAAAATTTATATGTCATTACAATTAAGATTGCCTAAAATATTTGTCTATGATTAATTGTGACACATTTCATTTTCAGTGATTTCAGTTCGTTTATCAACTTTGGGTGTTATTTGCTTGAAATAGAAAAAGTGTACTAATTTTATGAAAAATATACATGTATTAATTAAACAAACATTTAAACACATGTTAGCGATAAATATTGTTTAGTTCCTAGATACATACATATTAGTTGATACATGTATTTTATTTTTATATACTATGAAAATGTATGTATTTATTTTAGTCAAATTCATATTAATTAGATATATGAATTTATTTATAAATTTAATTATATACATGTAGTACAATATGTATTATATTGAATGTATTATTATTTAAAAAAAATTTATGTAGAACTCTATTTAAGAATAATCTTCCTATAGTAATATTTTTTCCCGGTCCCAATAATATGACTATATTGAGTTTTTACTGTATTTCTAAAATGAACTATAAGTGCATGGTGCACTGAATGCATATAAAACTCTTATACGAGGGAATCTTTAATTTTTAAATAATCTAACGGTAAAAGAAATTATGGATTGGGTCATACATAATATTGCATGTGTGTTCAAATAGTATTACGTTAAATATATTAAACAATAATTTATTATGTGAACAACAATGTAATACTATATATTTTATAGTGTACACCCATCTCCCCCGCCTTCTCCAGCCCTCGTCTTGCCACCATTGCCTCTGCCCCCTCCTCCCTCGCAACTCCTCCACACCCCATTCCCACACCCGCCAAGATGGACGCATCCGTATTAATCTTGATAAAACCAGGCTGTGGCAATTACCAATATAGCCTTCTTCCCAGAGCATTGTCCACAAGTCGATCATACTCCACCACCAACACTCTCGCCTCCCTCCGTCGAGCCTTAAAAATTAGTACATTCCTCTCATTCCATATGGTCCACAGTGTAACAATAAACCTTATCAACACATCTTCTTGCACCCACTCTACCACCAACTCTGTCCCCGCCCAAATCGCAAAGCTCGATTCAGCCCACACCTCTATCACCCAGCTACAATCACCTAGTGCATGCTCTATTGTTTCAATTTTCTCACCACACCTTTTACACATCAGATCAACATCTACAAACCATCCCACCAGATTAATCTTCATTAGAAGAATGCTCTCAAGCACCCGTCAAACAAAAAATTGGATTTTTGGCTACACCTTCAAATTCCACACGCCACCGACACCCATCTCCTTCATCGTCCATCCCCATTTCCACTTTACCCCAATCGCACGCCATAAATACCATCCTTCGTCCCTTTCCAGATCTGCAAATCCCCGTTAGGCTGCTCAAAGGAAGAACAAGAATTCTCTTCGCCTCCTCCTCTTCAAAAACAGTAGTAACATTGTCATCATTCCACCCCTTCCGATCTGCATGCATTAACTCGGAGACCACCATATCGGGCGAATGTACTCCTATATCCGACGTCACCCTCGGATTCAACCCATCATAGATCCATGCATCGTCCCACACCTTTACTGTCCGCCCGTCCCCAATCTCCATACTGTTGGGAAATTAGGGGTGCCAAGATCTATTCGAGTTGAATTTAAATACATATTTAAATTAATCAATTAATTACTAACATGAATTAATCCTAATTCAATTCAACATAATAATTAATAAGCAAATAAACATCATGCGTACACGTATTTCACGTAAAACTTAAGCATGCAAAATCTAGGAATTACGTAAACACTAACCTCTCGTAGAGATAACCGCTGAGACGATGGATCAACCCAAAGTACCATCTCAAATATGTCCCACGTCCACGAACGTAATCCGGTGGGAGGATTATCAACGAACGATTTTAATCTAAATGAGAAAATAAAATATTTGGCCACCACCTTTGTGGATTTCTAATTTTTCCAACACATGGAATTGCCATTGGGGATGAAAAATTCATCCCCTATTTATAATACTAGGGGTGGTCGAAAATTTGACCTAGGAATAAGATGGAAAAATATTTTTCTTGATCTCCAAGAAATCTTGAATATATCTAATATATTATTTTCTCCATATTTAAAATATTCCACAAAAATCCCACCTCCTAATATTAAGGGATATTTTCGAAAATTTCAACTAGTTAGGAAAGAAATAAGATCTTTGATTTTTCTTGAACTTATGGGATAAACTAGTATTCCAAAAATACATATTCCATAAAATCTTTCCAAGAAAATCAAGAAAATCTTTTCTCTCTTCCTACCCAATATTTTAAAAAATTTAATGAGGAAAAATAAGCCAAAATATTTTCTTCTCCTTTTCATTAATTTGACTTTAGTTTGGGCTATTTGAGGGGCCTTTAGGAGAATTAAGATAGAACCTCCAATGAGTTATGAAGCTTTAATATTTAGCCAAAATATTATTCAAGCTCATTAATATTAATTTACTCCACTATAAAATTAATATTGAACTATCCATCTTAACCCACATTACGACTTCACAATAATATGGCTCCCAGTCATTATTTCCCGCGTTTAAGATTATCTTAGTCCATTAATTAATTAAGCCACTAAACAGACTTTCTATTAATTAATATCGTTGTCCTTGGAGTAAAGACAACTCAACATTATTATCCATACCGGAAATAAATTTCCACTTGCAAGATTTGGTATGATAAAGATTCTGAGCCCACCAAGGGGACAAATCAAGCAAACCGTACTTGCACGCGATTCTCCGTATTAAATCTTAGCAATCGTCATGTAACTAATAATATTTCCCAAGATACAAGGTATCGAATCGCATTGATTCTCTTCCCATCATAAGTCAAAGCAATAGTTATTAATTTCACACGATCCTATTTAAGGAACAAAGATTAAGAAATAATGCACCACTGAGGTCTAATTCTTGTATATTCAGTACCGAAGAATTTATCCTCCTGTAGGTCCTTTTCAGCGCATCAGGATGCACTAGTGTAATCCCTTGGTCAAGACAAGCCAATCCGAGCCTTACACTTCAACCTTTCATGATGGGTTGTTCATTTTCATCTGGGTTGTGAATTTGTACTTAGTCACGAGGAACTGTTAATTTGATCTTCTGTGATCTGGTATCACCAAATTAACTACAACGTAACACGTACTGACTTTATCGAATGGGTATGCAGTAAATATATATAACATTCATTCATATTTAATGCAACGTGTGATAAATAATTTATTTCAGTAAAATAAATAAGAAATTCAGTTTGGTTATACAAAGTAAAAGCATACTTTTCAGTATAACCCCAACAATCTCCCACTTATACTCAAAGTCTGCTTTTAAGTATACTACAACATGTCTCGTGTTCTATGTGACATCTGAGGCAGACCCTTTGTGAATGGATCTGCTAGGTTGTCTTTAGACGCAATCTTTGCCACCTCTATGTCTCCTCTCTTAACGATTTCTCGTATAAGGTGGTATTTTCTTTCTATGTGTTTGTTGGCCTTGTGGGCTCTCGGTTCCCTAGAATTCGCAACTGCTCCGACGTTATCACAGTAAACCATGATCGTGCTGGGAAAATCCGGAACGACGTCCAAGTCCACCAGGAAGTTCTTGAGCCAAACCGCTTCTTTCGCTGCTTCTCAAGCAGCTACATATTCGGCTTCCATGGTAGAATCGGCGATGCATTTCTGCTTAACGCTTCTCCACGTCATGGCTCCTCCCCCATACAAAACACACTACCCGGGGTTGACTTTCTGGAGTCTATGTTTGATTGGAAATCTGAGTCCGTGTCGGTCCCGGTGCAAACGAGTCTCACACGTGTATGGGGGGGAGAATACACGTGTTTAGTGATTTTTAAAACTTCTTCTTTACTGAGATCAGATGGGTTAGGATATCCTGAGAATTTTGCCCTGAGAAACACAAATAGCCATGAGTCAAAGTCTCATGAGACAATGATCCTGAGCAGCTTTCAGAAGCTTCAGATTAGCCCAACTGATCCTGAGTTTTATCAGAGATCCTGAGAAGCTTGGATCAGATAATTATCTTACTAAATACTCTGTAGAGTTAGTTCAGTTCGGTAACTATCTGTTCTAGCTATCAAGAGTGCGGAATGGTTGGCCCTAAGTTTATACTCATTTTAACTTGCTGAAAATCTCTTCCTTAGTAAAATAGTGGTTAAAGTTGTGATCAATTTGATGCAAGTTCAGTGGATTGGTTCCAAATGAATATCAGTAAAGTATGCTTTCAGTGAAAATATGCAACAGATAAAATGCAGTACATAAAGTAAACAACACGGCAATTATAGTGGTTCAGAGACTCAAGCTCCTACATCCTCTCTCTCTGATCTTCAGAGAAATTCCTTAACACACTTCCTAAAGCTTTCAGGCTGACTCACTGCAGCTTACTAACTTTTCTACCTTGAGTTTTCTGGCTGACTCACTGCAGCTTACTAACTCAACACACACAAGTTTTCAGACTACCACAAGTAGCTTACTAACTTCTCCTCTAGAGTTTTCTGGCTGACTAACCTGCATCTTACTAACTCTTTACAACTCTAACTCACCAACAAATCACACACTCAAACTACCTTATCAAGGGGTTTGGGTTTGGGTTGGTTTCCAACTAGGGTGAGATATCCTTTACAATAAGAACAAATGCAAAGGTTAGGATATCTCTACTAAGCTTTGGATATATCTATCAAATCTAGGCTTAGTGTAATGAGCTCTCTCCAATGTGAAACACTTGGGAAATTCTAGGGTTTTCGAGTGCTTCAATTTGCAAGAATACGAATGAGCTCTTGAGTTGCTGTAATTTCCTGTAACCTCTCAATGGTGATGGTCACTGGTATTTATAGGCAACTTCACTAATGGTCACTTCTTGAAAAACTATCAGTTAGAATAGATATCTTCAAGAGTTTCCTCTTCTGGTTATTGATGAACGACTATTTTTAGGGTTTGAACACTCCCTTGCATGTTTTAGGTAATATGCAACCATGTAGCCAATCACCAATTTCTGCAAACTGGAACATAGTACTACTGACAAAGTTCAGTGTCCTGTCGTTTTCAGTGTCAGTAAGGTACAGTGTTGTCTTTCTCTGATTGGTTCTTGTCTTCAGTGAATGTAGACAAACAAAACGGCTCTTTTAGGTCAATCTCTCTGAATGAGACAACCTTAAACAACACTTAGTTTTAGTTCCTTTTGTCTGCTTTTGAATGTTTTGGGAAATATATATTCTTTAGTAAATGTGCGTTTTCCTCAGTTTTGCATATATTCAGATAGATATTTCTTCAGTGCCTCTGAACATTCAGGTCTACCTGAGTCTTCAGTAACTTCTGAGTCTTCAGTTCTTCAGTATCTTCTGAGTCTTCATTTCTTCAGTATCTTCTGAGTCTTCAGTTCTTCAGTATCTTTCTGAGTCTTCATTTATCAAAACCTGATTAATATCTGCTGACTATACTGAAACCTGACTCAGACTATTCTATACTGAAACCTGACTCAGACTATCAAGATTATCCTGAACATGTCATACTTAGGGGTTTTGGGATCTAGTCAAAATCTTTATTAAAATTCATCTCCCAACAATTTTCCCCTTTTTGATGATGCCAAAACCATCTTGTTACATTTAAGAAAACCTAACCTATACTTAGGTTTCTGTTGTCTATTACAATCAAAATGGCATATCTCAATAATTTAAAACACAGAGGCATATCAAATAGTTTAAGACATGTAAGAAGATAATGAGATGTTATCTTTGAGCATAAAAGATAAACTTTTCATTGATCAGTAGATAGTCATTACATCTTATAATGAACTTTCAAAAACAAAAGATATACACATAGAGTAAAAAGTGATGGTCCCGGTGGGAAAACCCATTTTGCGCGTGCGGAAGCAAAATATTTCGATGCGATGCATATAAAAACAGGGGTGAAGGAATGATGATTACAGTTTTTTGCGTTTTAAGCTCATGTGTTGTGTTTTGCTTATAATCGAATGCATATGACAATATAAGAACATAAAGCAATAAAGAACACAACAAAGTATAGTGGTTCGGAGGCTCAAGCTCCTACATCCACTCTCCCTGTTCCTAGGGAAATTCCTTCATCACTTCCTTGAGCTTTCTGACTACCTCGCGTAGTTTACTTACTCAAACTGGACTTATCACCCTCTCAGGCTCACCTCTTAGATGTTTAACGAGTTCACACTCCTTCGGGACTTATCACCCTCACTCGGGATTGCCGAACAACTACCTCACTTCACCACTACTTATCTCTTACGAGAATGGGGTTTGGGTTTGGTGTTGTCTCCAACTATGGTGAGATTTTCCCTTACATTTGTTTAGCCTCAATGCTAAGGTTGGGAAAATCTCTCTAAGCTTATGATACATCGTGAGTTGCTTAGGTTGGGTTCTAGAACACTCTTTGAATATATTTGTATATCTACAGACTTGTGTTCTAGGGTGGGAATGCTTTGGGTATAACTCTCTTTGGCTCTGTAGCATCTCGTGCTATAATCTCCACACATCCACACTTGATAATGAAGGAAGAACTTGTATTTATAGTGTGGATTTGAATGTTACCGTTGGAGAGAATCACATTCAAATCCATACTATTCTTGTAAGTACATCAACCTTCTTCAGTTGGTTGTCTTCCTCTCATTGGTCCACGTCGGTGATTCTAACTGGCTATATTCCTCGATTCCTCGCCTTGGAATTATCGAGGATTCTCGAGTCTCGTGTCTTCGGAGACATCTTGAGTCTTGATTCTATCTGAGTCTTGAGGTTTATCGAGTCTCGATTTCTCATCTGAGCCTCGGGATACTTGATTGACGAGACTTCTCTTGACGGACCTTATCGTCGGGCATCTTGACACTGCCGAGTTGAGTTCGATTCTGAATTCGAGACATCGACCTTGAGTCACTTTATTTCAATTTATCGATTTCTTCTTTGCACGATCGATCGGCTTCGGTGATCGATCAACCTCTTGATTAATATCTCGAGGATAACATCGTCGATTACATTAGGTTTAGCATGCTCGGTTTAGCATATCGATCTCAATCACGTCGATCTTGATCATCTGCTCATCTTCATATCGATCTCGATCCACGTCGATCTCGTCGATCTCATTTCACTCCTCTTCGATCTGCAACCTTCTCTTACGATCTTACGGTTAGTTTCTTACGATCGACTTATGCGCTCTTCCGATCACCATATCACTCGATTGTTCTTCCGATCATCTTGATCAGTTCGTTTTCGTAATTTGATCTTCCGATCAATCGGCTTAGCTTTTCTTCTCTTACGATTTTGCCAAATTTCATCGATTAACTTTCGAACTCATCTAACTCATCTGATCTCGATCAGTCTCGTCTGCAGCCTCGTTTGATCTCGATCATCTACTTCTGATTTCGTGAGTTCCCCCTCAACTTGTTCTTTCGTTCCCCTCAACTTGTTATCTGTAAATTAGCTTCAATAACACAAGTTGATAATGTTTTGGCATAATTCATCAAAACTAAAATATCCCAACAAAAAGTCTTCAATCTTCTTCCACCTCATCATCAGGGACTTCAAGATTGAATATCCCATAATATCTCTTCTTCAATTCATCCCTCTTCTTGATGATTTCTGGATTGCTCCCTGTCAGTCCCAACTGAGCAGCATACTCAGCAACTTCTTTGGCAATAACAACTTCATTGATGACTCCTGTGCTGAATCTAGGTGCTGGGTACTTGTACTGACCAGGTGCCTTCAGAGATACATTATGCTCATCAGCTAGATTTATCTACCTCTGTAGATATTCAGGGTAAAACGTCAGCAGATATTCTAGGAAGGCTTCATTGCGGTCAGGGCATCATCCTCTCCATTCCTGCAGAACATCATGATTGAACCAGAAGGTTTTCTTAACCTCTTCCCAAGCATCATTGATCTGGAGTGGCATCCATTTATCAATGTGTGGCCATTTATGCACTCTGGTTTGTTCTTTGGACTTGCCCCATCTTTTTCCCATAAAGTTCCTGAAGCTTCCTCTCCTGCTCTGCTCTTCTTCTTTCTTCTTCCTGGTTAGCTCTGCTCCTGATACAAACATTGCTTGCCTTTTCTCTTTTTCAGCACGCAGGGCAATGAGCTTGTTGTGCCAATCAAAATCCTTGACTTGAGCACTTGTATCATAGGTTCCAAAACCTTCCTGGAGCAGTCTTTCAGATTCAGTTTCTGTCTCTTTCTGAGTTTCGAACTCTTCAGGTTCAGAGAAATCAACAATCAGTCTTCTCTGAATTGGTTTGGTAGAGACTTTCTTCTTCTTTCTCTCAGCTTCAACAAATTCCACAGAATTCCTTTTCTCAGCTCTTTTTGGATCAGTTGTCTCAACAACAGCATGAGCGGAAATTTGTCGAGCTTTGTTTGATTTTTTCTTCTTCTCGATCTCCTCAATATCATTGCTTCTCGAGTTTCTCTCTCTGTCAGTCTGGAAGAACTCAGTATCTTCAGGCTCAACTGACTTCAACTTTTCAGTTGCCTCGATTTCTTGTAGAGTCTTCAGAACATGCTTAGCTTTAAGTTCCTGCTGAGCTTTCTTCTCAAGGGTTTTCTTCAAATGTTCATCTAAATTACCCTTTGTTGAATGAGAAGTCCTTTCCCCCTTTTTGGCATCATAAATTGGAAGGATCTGGGAAAGAGTAGCATCCATATGGAATTGTTCCTTGTTAATGGCTCTAATTTCTCCAGCCAGAACATCCAACTCATCATCCATACGCCTAGGACATTCTTGCCAACTGAAACCTCTTCAAAAAGTGGAGCAAATTGTTGGGCAAGAACTCCATGCATCAGATCTGTCATCTTGTTCATGAGTAATGAGCTCATGTTTTCAACAACTAACTTGATCATCTCTTCATTTTTCTCAGATAACTTCTTCTCCAGATAGGCTGTCCTCTCATTGTATTTAGCAGTGAGCTCTTCAGATATTTTCTTGGACATTTCTCCCATCTGAGTATCCAGATCAGAAATCTTTGCAGTCACTTCCCCCTGAACTGCTTGAATTTCAGTAGATGTGCTCAGCTTAGCCATGTGTTGAGCTTGTTCATGCAAAGCAGCATCTATATTCTTGGATTGATCAGCCATCATCAATTCCATCTGTGTAAGTTTGGCTGTCATTGGCTCAACCTTCTTTAGTTCATCATAGATAGGAGCCAGATCAATCATCTGAGCATGAGATGTATAACTTGATTGAACCTCAGTCTGCATACCAAAATCAACAAACTTAATGATAGGTTCTTCAGTAATTTTGGCATAATGAATAGTAGTGCCAAAAGGTACCTGAAGGGGTCTATCTTCAGTCTGAGGAATTTCAGTAATAGCAGCTGGCATGACCTTCTCGGCTTGAGTGTCCTTCTTTTCAGGTTCAGGACCTTTCTCTTCATCTCCATCCTTTTCCTTTTCAGGTTCTTCTTTCCCACTACTCTCTTTTCTGCCACTCGGTTTCCTCTCAGCAATCTTCCTTTTAACCAGGACATCAAAATCCGAGACCTTCATCCTGAGTTTTGTCTTCCTGAATCCTGAAAATTCAGTAAGAATTGATGTTTCCTCAGACCACCATTCTTCTCCTCTGAATGCAGCAATATTCAGCATCTCTGGCAAGGTCTGATTCAGGATGTAAACTGTTATCCTCAATATGATGAATAGATGCTGAAGGTCAGGGAATTCAGTGAGCTCAGGATATCTATCCAGGACAAATCTTTCACCTTTGCTTCTCCACTCAGCTTCCTCAGCTTCACCTTTCTGTAGTGGTGGAGGCACAATTTTCTCAGTGGGTTGGATAATCTGTAGGGCAGATGGATCAAGGAATGGTTCAGTGAGTAAGGCATCAAGATTCAGAATATCCTGGGATTCATTTGGCTATGAGGGGTGTGAGGGTGGGATCTGTATTTGGCTATCTTTAGTAGGTTGTTGGGAACCTGTAAAGATTTCTTGAGAGATCTTGTCTTTAGCAATGAAGGTTTCCATTACTTCAGAGAATACATTCTCTTCCTCAGCAACCTTCTTTTCTTCAATATTTTTCACCACCTGTGCTAATACCTGGAGTGGTGAATTCAGACCTTGCTGAGTTTCAGTTTGGCTTCCTTCGGTTTCACTGGCTTCTTTCTCAGCAATTGTCTGAAGCATTTTTCTTTTCTGAGGGGCTAAGGCTTTTGTTTTCAATTTCTCTCCAGCCTCCCTCTTTGCTTTCAGTAGGGTCTTCCCCCTAGTTTGCTTGTCCTCCTCCATACTAGACTCAGTGGCTTGCTGAACTGGCTTTCTAGTTTCCCTTACTGACTCAACCATCTTAACATCTTCCTCAGCCTCTTCTTCTGCAGTCTCCTCCTGAGACTCAGTAGGCTTTTCTTTCCTGCCTCTTATCGCATTTTTGGTTGATCTAAACATTATCTTGGATGTAGGAAAGGTTTTTGAATCAGCAAAAATATCTTCCTCTTCTCTGCAGGTTTCCAAGGTGAAAGCAATCTTGGTGGCGTGTTGGATCTTCCCTTTAATCACAACATTGTCTTTCTCATTTTTAACATGCTTGACTTGATCACTTACTACCTTTATCAGGTATTGTAACCAATTAAACGCCCTTGAAGGAGAGTCTTCAATAGCTGCCATCAGCCTCAACTTTGGCTTACTGACCTGCTCGAAGCTTCCAGACCAGCTCATGAGGCATTTGCTTACAATGTCAAGAAGCACCCGATATTTTGATTTTAAATGCTTCTTGTTCAATGTGGCCTCAAACTTAACCGGGGTTTCAGCAATCTTATCTAAAAACTCTTGCTCCCTACCCATCATGTACAATGTAGGGTCCTCCCCTCTATCATTCAGCTCATAAACAACATTTAGATTTTTAGGGATTATATAGAGCTCTCTAACAAAATCCACATACTTCATACCATGAACTAAATGCGAGACGGTAATCCTAGAATCTATGCAGTTATCATCATCAAGTTGCATATTGGCTACGAATTCGATTACCTCTCTTGAGTATTCTGCATCTGGGCGATTCGAGACCAGGCAGGTGAGTTTAGCCAAACGGATCATGTGCAGCGCCTCCTCCTCGTGTGCCGCATTAGATGTTCCTTCCAGAGAGACAACATTCTCGTACCAGGGTTTGTTGGAAATAGCAAGTTTGTCAAAGATTGTGAAAGTCATTTTTTGAGAATTTTTGAGAAGGGTTCTGAGATAGGTGAGAATTCTGGGCAATCGAAGATTTTGAAGCAGAGTGTTTTGGGAAGACGAAGGTTTTTGAAAATAGAGGTTATAATGGAAGTTTGAATGGGTATATATTTGGAAACGGTTTTGATCCAAGAATAATCATGCAGATTTAGAGAGTCATCAGTTAGAATCAATTTAGGCTAAATCGGGTAGTTGAAAGGACAACTAGAGAGTACTAGCCGCCAATTTTTATCCTTATTGGTGATTAATGAACAGTGCATTTAATCACTGTTTCTGCAGACCATTGACTTTCCTCGAGAATTTCAAATGTCCCGCCCAATTATTTCCTCAGGTGTTTTATCATTTATTGCTAATGATTTCTGAGAATCAGTTAGGTAATAAATGTGCATGAGTTAACTTCTTCAGACTAATTTGACTATCAGTCTTACTGAGTTTTGACCTTGATAAAATTTCAGTATAAAACTGAGTACTGAACTTCAGGATTACTGAGTTTCCCAAGACTCAGTGTTCAGGACCTTCATTTTATCCTGAGTTTTTCAGTAGAACATGAAAAACTTCATGCATCTGAAAACCTTCAATTTTTCAGATTTGCCTTATTCACCTGGATCCAACATACCTAAATCAACTAATAGTTCCTGAAATCTTGATTCAGCCAAAGGTTTAGTCAAGATATCAGCTCTCTGTTTATCAGTATGAATTTTCTCCATTCTGATATCCTTCTTCTCAACATGATCTCTGATGAAGTGATGTCTGATATCAACATGCTTACATCTGGTGTGCAATACCGGATTCTGTGTAATAGCAATTGCACTATTATTATCACAAATATAGGTACTTCATTGGCTATAATCTTATAGTCCCTCAATTGTTGTCTGAGCCAAAGAATCTGTGCACAACAGCTTCCTGCAGCCATGTATTCATCTTCAGTAGTACTGATTACTACTGGGGTCTGTTTCTTTGAAAATCATGATATCAGTTTACTTCCAAGAAATTGACAAGTTCCTGTAGTAGACTTCCTGTCAATTCTACATCCTCCATAATCAGCATCTGAATAACCAGTTAATTCAAGGTTATCATCAGCTGGATACCATAATCCTCTATTCACAGTGCCCTTAAGATATTTCAGAATCTTTTTGGCAGCCTCCATGTGACTAGCCTTAGGATTGGCTTGGTACCTTACACATATCCCAACAGCAAAGGTAATGTCAGGCCTACTTGCTGTGAGATGTAGCAATGATCCAATGATCCCTCAATAATCAGTGTGATTTACTGATTTGCCTTCAGGATCAGGATCCATCTTATAGTTAGTATTCATAGGAATCCTAACTGCATTGCAATTCTGTACACCATACTTAACAATTAGATCTCTGGTGTATTTTGCTTGATTGATGAAGATTCCTTCCTTAGTTTGCTTCACCTGAAGTCCAAGAAAGAAATTCATCTCCCCCATCATAGACATCTCAAACTTTCCTTTCATCAGGGTAGAAAACTTCTCACACAACTGATGATTTGGAGATCCAAATATGATGTCATCCACATAAATCTGAACTAGTAAGATATCCTTCCCATCTTCTATCCTGAACAAAGTCCTATCAACAAATCCTTTGATAAAACCATGGGCAGTAAGAAATTGAGAGAGTGTATCATACCATGCTCCGGGTGCTTGTTTAAGACCATACAAGGCTTTTCTGAGCCTGTAAACTTGGTCATTCTGTCTGAAACTAGGAGGTTGTTCCACATAAACCTCTTCTTTAAGCACACCGTTCAGAAATGCACTCTTCACATCCATTTGATAGACTGTGAACTTCATGTGGGCAGATATGCAAGAAACAATCGATGGCTTCTAGTCTTGCAACAAAAGCAAAGGTTTCATCATAATCCAAGCCTTCTTCTTGGGAATAACCTTGTGCAACTAGCCTTGCCTTGTTTCTTACAATGTTGTTGTTCTCATCTCTTTTATTCTTAAATACCCACTTGGTTCCAATAACATTGTGCCTTTCATGCCTATCCACCAGCTCCCATACTTCATTCCTTGAGAATTGATTCCCTGAGAAAGGGTATCATACCATGCTCTGGGTGCTTGCTTAAGACCATACAAGGCTTTCCTGAGCCTGTAAACTTGGTCATTCTGATAAAATCCTGGAGGTTGTTCCACATACACCTCTTCCTTAAGCACACCATTCAGAAATGCACTTTTCACATCCATTTGATAGACTGTGAATTTCATGTGGGCAGCATATGCAAGAAACATTCTGATGGTTTCTAGTCTTGCAACAGGTGCAAAGGTTTCATCATAGTCCAAGCCTTCTTCTTGGGAATAACCTTGTGCAACTAGCCTTGCCTTGTTTCTTACAATGTTGTTGTTTTCATCTCTCTTGTTCTTGAACACCCACTTAGTTCCAATCACATTTTGCCTCTTAGGTCTGTCCACTAGCTCCCAAACTTCATTTCTTGTGAACTGATTCAGCTCTTCTTGCATAGCAATAATCCAGAATGGATCTTGAAGAGCTTCTTCAATCTCAGTAGGTTCTTTTTCAGATAGGAAGCAACAGAACAAAACACTTTCTCCATGGAACCTTCTTGTTTTAACACCTTCTGATAGATCACCCACAATCTGACTTGTAGGATGACTATCCAACCATCTTCTCCTGGATGTTCCCCCTTTAGTAGCGTCCTCAACATCAGAAAAGTTAGGTTCAGGTAATTCATCAAATTCAGGGAACAAAAAAAAAAGAGAGAGTGAATCATCTACCTCAGGGGAAATTCCATTCAGAACATTGTCAGAGACATTTGTTCCCCCTTGGTTGATAGATTCAGGGTTTGCCTCAGCTGTGACCACATCTTCATCGGCATTACATACCTGAATCTCAACTGGTGTATGTTTAGATTGGTTAGCTTCAGTGTGTTGGCTTTCCTTCAGTGGAGAATTTTCATCCTGAGTCCCACCATCCTGAGTATTTCCATCCTGAACTTCTTTGTCTGAGTCTGATTCACTCCATTCATAGAAAGTGATTGACTTCTTCTTTTCAGGTTCAGAGGATGTTTTATCATTCTTTTTCAAAGCTAAGTCCGGTGATTCTCTTGGTCAAATCTCCGAGTCATGTTCCTGCTTTTCTTCCGAACACAAATAGATTCATCAAAAAACAACATGAGGTGTTTTTTTCCACAATAAGAGTCCTACAGTTGTAAACTCTGAAGGCTTTACTGATTTCAGAATATCCTAAGAATATCCCTTCATCAGCTTTGCTATCAAAGGTTTTCAACTGATCTTTACCATTATTGTGTATGAAACACTTGCAACCAAACACACGAAAGAAAGAAACAAGAGGCTTCCTTTCATTCCCCATTTCATATAAGGAGTTTTTCCTTGATTCTTGGTCAAGATGGATGCATCGCGAGAGTAGCATGCGGTGTTGATAGCTTCAAAGAATCATTGTTTGCGGCTTCTTTTCGTAGTCCTATTTCTTCTTTTCAAAGAACACCATTTTGTTGTGGGGTCCTTGCAGCTGATGTTTCATGAGCTATTCCATTTGCTGCACAATAATCAAATATAATATGGTTGATAAATTCAAAGGCCTTTATCGATCTCGATTTTGACCACACTCGGGAGTTTTTTCAAGATCGAGTCTTTTTAGTAATTCTGGCAGTTTTATCTGAGTCTCCTTCTTACTGAGTAAGAATATGACCCATGTGTATCTAGAGTAGTCATCAAATGCCACAAGTGTATATTTCCTGCCATTAGTGCTCACAGGTGTTACTGGACTAAAGAGATCCATATGTAACAGTTGTAGAATTCTGTCAGTAGACACTTCTACTTTGCTTTTAAATGATGCTCTGATTTGTTTTCCTTTCTGACAGGCATCACATACATGATCTTTATTGAACACTTCATTGGGTAACCCCCTCACAAGTGCTAATCTTGCAAGTTTGTTCAGGGTTTTGAAGTTTAAGTGATTCAGCCTTTTATGCCACAACCAACTGGTATCAGTAGAACTTTTTGCAACCAAACATGTATCTTTAGGAGATAATTTCCAATCAGCAAGATACACATTTCCTTTTCTAGTACCAGACAATAATATTTGTTGTGAAGTATTGTCTTTCACATAACATAAGTTCTTTGAGAACTCAACACTGAATCCTTTGTCACAGAATTGACTGATTGAAAGCAAGTTATGCTTTAAATCAGATACATATGAAACACCATGGATATGAACAGAATCAACTTCAAGAATTCCATATCCTTCAGTTTGTCCTTTGGAATTGTCTCCAAATGTAATCTGATGGCCTTTTTGCTCAACATAGTTAGTGAGTAATTGCTTATATCCTGTCATATGTCTTGAACATCCACTGTCCAGATACCATGCAGCAGGAGCCAATTCATTCCCACTCATCAGGGCTATGTTGTCTTTATTCAGCTCAGTGTCCTTTTCCTTCACCTGAAAACCAGATCAGGTCTTAGTTACCCATTTGGTGTAGGGTCCTACCAGGTTAGCTGTACCTTTTGGAACCCAAATCTGCCTTATAACTCTAATTACTTTAGAGTGACTGATTTGTCTCCCATAAACATCTACATACACATTCACCACCCTAGGTGCCTTGGCAGTACCCTGTGTATGAGTGCCAGCTTTTGCATAAACATGAGCCTTAGAGTTCTTCTTGGGTTCAGGCCACTTATTCAAATGCCTTGGCTTTGGGGCAGATGGTCTCTGTCTCTGTTGACTTGGGTTCAGGAAACCTTTACCCTTAGGCAAGTGGGGTTTAGGTTGCCTGTACTGAAATTGTGGTCTTTCAGTAATCTGAGGACTTAGTCTTTTCAGTTGAGAATATCTCTGTTGAGTGTTTCTCTTCTGAAAATTCCTCTGATGGTTAAGTGCAGATTTCTTCAGGTTGGTATTCTTCGCCTGAGGCTTTGAAGTACTGGCCTGGAAATTTCCTACTGAGTGTTCAGGTTTTCTAGCCTTTTCCTGAGGTTTGGGCTTTCTTTCCTGAACCTTCAGTTTTTCTAAAACCATAGGTCCTTTACCCTTGTCTAAAACTCGGGTTTGTTCTTCAGTGAGAAGATTAGTACACGCCACCGGTTTAACAAAGACATTCTTAGTGCTACTAGAAGAAGCAACATTCAGAAGACCTTGTGAGGTTCCCCCTGGATTATATCCCAATCCAGCCTTTATAGTTGCAGGTCTTTGATTACTCTGAATTTCATCTATTACTTTAGATGCAGAATTCAATAGAGCTAACTTTCTCTGCGCACTATCCTCACTTTTCTTTAGAGTTTCATGCTTCTCAAAGAGGTCATTGAACTCAGTTCTGATAAGCTGAATCTCCTCAGTGGATTTCTCTAATTTTCCATTCAGGATCTCTGTCACTTTCTTTTTTTCTGAGAGTTGTACTTTTAGAACATCTAGTTCATCAGTAGTTCCCATCAATCGAGAAGTGATCTCAGCATTTTTAGAGTCTTTCCACTTCAGATTCTCAGCAGTCAGTTCCTTATTCTGCTCTTGAGTTTTTATGAGCAGTTCTTGTAACACAGAGTAGTCCTTCATAAGATTCTCAAAAGAATCCATCAGGTCAAAGTTACTGGTTACAGATGAACTTGATAACTCAGGTGCTTGTGTAGGAGCAACAATAGAGATAGAAGAATTTACCTCCTCCATAGCAACAAGGCAGACATCATCACTGTCACTATCTGAGAATATCTCATCTGAAGAACTGGATCCTTCTTCAGATTGTTCTTCTTCTTCAGCCATCATAGTCTTCTTGCTGGAGATCTTTCTGTCTCTCTTGGCTTGTCTCTCCTTTCTTTCTTTGTCACTCAGCTTAGGACAATCATACTGGAAGTGACCCTTCTTTTGGCAGTTATAGCATCTGTTGGTATCATCATCCTGATCACTTTCCTCCTTGGTCTTGGAGTCCTTCTTCCTGGATGAGGAACCTTCAGTTTTGTGGCCCTTCCTTTTCTCAGTGGATCTGTCTTCAGCTTCTGAGTTATTCCTGCTTTTGTACCTGTTGTTCCTGTAGTATTTCTTGTATTTTCCATATCTGCTATTGAGTTTTTCAAACCTCCTTGCCAACAGTACTAGCTTATCCTCTTGCTCATCCTGATTTTTGGCAAGTGAGTTATCCTCTTTGGCTTTGAAAGCTACATTCTTGCTAGATGAAGAATCATCTTTGCTGTCTGATTTCTTAGTTTTCTTATCAATCACAAATTCATAAGCTTTCAGTTCAGAGAAAACTTGTTGGTATGGCATGGAATCAATATTTTTAGTGTTTTCAATCACCACAACATGTATATCCCATTTCTTAGACAATCCTCTAAGAATTTTCAGTGCCACTTCTCTCTGTGTGTATCTTTTCCCAAGAGCATTCAGATCATTCATAATGCTAGTGAATCTGGCTTCAAGTTTGTCAATGGATTCACCATCTTCCATTTCAAAGCTGTCAAACTTTCCAATAGCAACATAAAGCTTATATTCTTTAATATGATATGTGCCTTGACACATGATAGCAAGTGTGTCCCATATTTCTTTGGCAGTTTCACAGTGAGAAATCATCTCCATAACACCATCATCAATAGTGCTATATAGAGTATCTTTAGCAATGTAGTCCAAATTGACTAACTTTCTCTCATCAGGAGTAAGTTGATCATCGTGTTTTGAAATTCATTCTGGGATCTCTCTCAAAGAACATTCACAATAAAGATATTTGAATGGTCGTAAATCACTCCACAGTCTTGATGCCTCTGCATTCTCAATCTCCATAGGTCATAGCTCTCAACAGAGAACATAAGAAGTTTCTTAGAAGGCATGATGAACGAGCCCTTGTCGAAGAAGATCTATTCAAGAAACCACCAAAGTCTTTTCAAAGATCTTCAAGTCAAAATTTCGTTCAAAGATATGAAAATTCTCACACACACAAGTAGTCTTCATTTATCAAAACGACGATTACTAACTCTTTACAACTCAAACTACAAATATTATCAAGGCAGATATCTTAGTTTCAACTAGGTGAGATATCCTTTACAATAAGAACAAATGCAAAGGTTAGGATATCTCTACTAAGATTTGGATATCGGCTTATCAAATCAAGATTATCTGAAACATGTCATACTTAGGGGTTTTGGACTATTTCAGTATTTATAAAACTTCCCGACTCAAAACTATCAAGATTATATCTTGAACATGTCATACTTAGGGGTTTTGGGATCTAATCAAAATCTTTATTAAAATTCATCTCCCAACCCGAAAAGTTCAGTGTCAGAATCCTACATGGTTGACGATTGGGATTTGGATGAATGTAGACAAATTGATAGACCAACATCGAATGACAACCTTCAACACTCGTGTCCTCTTGAGATACTGAATGTTTTGGGAAATATATATTTTTAACCGTTTTCCTCAATCAGATAGATATTTCCTGGGGTTATTTTGATATCTTGCTATCATTCCTACGGTGAAGCAGATATCCATTTATCTTTCCGATTCACGATATCGCTTAACTATTCAAGATTCGACATGAGGCTTATCAAGATTATCCTAAACAAGCGAAGGGATTATGAATCATGTCCTTCGTTTTGGGATCATCTATTTATTAAAATTTGTGTCTTGGGACACATTTTCTTGGATAGATGGATTCCATGTATGAAAGGTACAAAGCCTTTCTTTGAATCTTGCATGTTGAATCGCTTCAAAATGGTATCTATGTATGAAGTTTACGAAAGCCCGATCATCATCTATTTATTTTTTTCTTGCGATCTCGAATAGTGATCTTGATCCTTTGAATCTTGCATGACGGACTTCTATCTCCCAATTCCTTCATATCATCTCGAAAGTGATTTTTGACGTGGCCATGCCATTTTTGCCGTAAAAACATCTTTACATCATTCCCGATGAGCAGAATGTCATCTACGTATAGTACCTAGAATACCAAGGCAGTTCCATCACGCTTTTTATACACACAACTTTCGAAATTGTTTTGATCAAAATCGTAGGATTTTATCACTTGATCAAAACATTGATTCCAAGCATGGGATGCCTGCTTCAGCCCATAAATGGACTTCTTCAGCTTGCAAACCAGATGCTCTTGACCTTTTTCAATGAAGCCTTCGGGTTGTTGCATATAGATTTCTTCGTCAAGACTTCCGTTGAGGAAAGCTGTCTTGACATCCATTTGCCAGATCTCAAAATCTAGATGCACAACAATCGACAAGAGAATTCGGATGGACTTGAGCATGGCTACGAGCGAAAAGGTTTCCTCATAGTCGATCCCTTCTTTCTGAGTGTACCCTTTCGCCACGAGTCTTGCTTTAAAGGTTTCAACCTTCCCGTCCGGTCCCCTTTTCCTCTTGTATACCCACTTGCATCCAATGGGTTTTATCCCACTATGTGGTTCCACTAGCTCCCACACTTTATTGTGATCCATTGAACCCATCTCATCTTCCATTGTTGTTTGCCAAGATGTCGCATCCTTGTCCTGGATCGCCTAGTTGTAGGACCATGGGTCTGATTCTTCTCCCGAGATTAAGTCCGAGGACTCTCTGATCCCTAAGAATTGCTCGGGTTGTCGGACAACCCTCCCACTACGATGAGGTTCCGGTTGTGTAGGCGTGATGCGTGGTATGTATTCTTGTACAGTTGGCAACACAGTTGGTCCCTTAAGTTCTTTCAAGGTAATCTCGCTTCTAGGCTTTTTATCGTTCATATAGTCTTCTTCAAAAAATCTAAAGTGCGTACTGATTACGACCTTTTAATCTTCGGGACCATAGAACATGCATCCCTTCGTTCCTTCAGGGTATCCTATAAACAACCTTAATTCTGAACGTGCATCCAATTTCCTAGCTTCCCTATCCAACACGTATGCCGGACACCCCCAGATCCTCATGTGTCCTAAGTTGGGCTTGTGCCCTGTCCACAACTCCCTAGGGGTTTTTGGAACCGATTTGGATGGCACTAAGTTCAGAATATAAGCCGTTGTTTGCAAGGCGTAACCCCTAAACAATTTTGGTAAATCCGCATAACTCATCATTGATCTTACCATTTCTAGAAGTGTTCTGTTTCTTTGTTCTGCAACCCCATTTTGTTTAGGGGTACCGGGTGCAGTCAACTGGGATGCAATCCCTTCATCCGATAGGTAGTTCAAGAATTCATCGCTGAGGTATTCGCCTCCACGATCAGATCGTAGAAACTCGATACTCTTTTCCTTATGATTCTCTGCTTGAGCCTTAAATTCTTTGAATTTATCAAAGGTCTCAGATTTATGCTTCATTAGGAAAACGTACCCATAGCGTGAGTATTCATCGATAAATGTAATGAAATACTCGTAGCCACCTCTTGCTTTGATTTGTATTAGACCACATACATCGGTGTGAACGATCTTCAACACTTTTTTAGCTCTAAGCCCCTTGGCTCCAAATGCCCTCTTGGTCATCTTACCTTCCAAATATGATTCACAAGTTGGAAATGGTTCAATCAGGAGGGACTCCAATGAACCATCTTGAACCAACCTTTGGATCCTTTTTGGATTAATATGACCTACTCTTTGGTGCCAAAGAAGTGTCTCGTTCACGTTAGTCGAACGTTTCCTTTTACTTGAAATAGTAGATGTGTTATAGGATGCATTGTGTGAGTGATGTGCACCATTAATATAGAGATCGTTCCGTAAAGTTCCATGACAGATAACCACATCGTTACGCATAACAATAACATGATTAAAATGAACAGAATATCCATCAGCAAATAGTTTTGAAACAGAAATGAGATTTTTGCGAAAACAGGAACATAAAGAACATCTCTTAAAATTAAACTCTTGTCTTCAAAAGACAATTGCACATCTCCCACTACTTCAGCTGCCACTCTCGTAACATCGCCTAGCGTGATGAGGATCTCACTTCCACTAAGTTGTCAGGTCCGCTTGAACCCGTGAAGTAAACATGATTAGTGGACCCCGTATCCATTATCCACGAATGGGTAACATACGCCGCTAAACAATTTTTAACAACTAGTGCTGAGAATTACCTTTCTTTCCGGCCCTTTTGGGGTTGGAGCAGGCTGACCTCCAATGTCCTTTTGCAATTAAAACACTTCCTCTTTGGATTTTTCCTCGACACTACCAGCATTCCTCATCTTTGTTGGGGTTATATCCCAACAATCTTACCATTGCCCTTGGCAACAGTTGAGTTTGATTGCTTATGGCTTTTGGTCCTCTTCGTCTTCTTGCCTTCCCTTGGCCTAGAAGATGAAGACAAACCACTTGTCGTCAAAGCTTGAGTTTGGTGCCCCATCAACATCTCTGCCAAGACCAAAGCTTGCAACAAATCAGCTAGCGAGGCCAAAATGTTCAAAAACTTTTTGGGCAGAGAGTGAAGTACCAAAGAACCTCAAGTTTGTTCAGATGGGCCATCAATTTTGAGGACGAAATCCCTTACGGGATTGCCCTCCACAATTTTTAGAGACAACATCTCTCCCAAGGTGATCTCACGAGCCCCACGTTTTTGACTCGTCAGTTGGCTCATCTGATTTTTGGTGTGTCAAGAATCCACTTGTGCTTTTGTGCAGTTAGGACAATCATAACTTTTTGTTTCCAATCAACATAGTTTCCAATTATATTGACTTTAAGTATATAAACAGTGGATTAAAAGGTTGCGACATGCTGAACTGAAATAAACACACATCTTGTATCAATATCCGGATCGACACAAGATTATCACATAATTTGATCACATGATTCATATTGAAATCTCAAAAAAATATGAACATGCATCAGCCAACATCTCAAAACAGTTTTAAATGAGTCTCTTGGGAGGGTCATCATTTAAATCACATTCAAGCAGGTTACAAACAAGAACAGTTACAAACCTTTAATTTTATAAATTAATAGTTGGCTCCCACTTGACCAATATAAAATTGACAGGGGCTTCGGCGAAGTATATGCATATCAATTTTATACCTAAGTAATAACCATGATTAAATACAGAAATACTACTTCGTTTTGATCGAGCCTCTTGGGAGGGTCATCGTTGCCACTAATAATAATTCACAATAATCCTTTTGAGAATTTATTCATGTGAAAGCTCTCTTTTGGCCGTCCCTTAGAGGAATTTCTCCAAAAGATTTCACAAATAAATAAATCATGGAGGTCAAAATTAATTTGATTCAAAACCAAATTAATTATTAAAACATACTTAGTAATTTTTGAATTTGAGATTTTTCGTTGGACAATTCTCATGCAAACACATTTAAACATATTAAATAAGGCATAAGAAAATACAACAATAAATCAAGAAAAGCAGAAAAATAAACATATTGGGCACAAATTATCCAATTGTCATGGTTTGATTTTTCTTGGCTTGATTTTGAAGAAACGTCGTCTTTAATTTCTCCCACTCGATCGTCTCGAAAAGAACTCCATCTCGAAACGCCACGCCAAGTAGATCACAGTCAGGATGCAACGATCGATCCGCATCCCTTGGTCGGCGACGGCGACCACGCCCTGCACCTAAGCAATGGCGTCGCCCATACGATCTTTCGGCGACCTCGGCAGCGCCAAGCATCCCCGCACGCATACACCTCGCCCAGCATCGCCTCGCCCGCCTTTGCCTCATCCATTTAAACTTCAGCCCGGCCCCACAGATCCACTGGCCGCGCCCGTCTGGCAAAGCAAGCTTTCCCTCGTCCGCCCGTCCAAGACGCGCTGCGGTGCCGTCTGCCCTGTCGCTTTCGCCCGTCTTCGGCTCGGCTCGACCCTCGTCTTGGCGCTCGGCCACCGGCCTCACACCACCGTCGTGGCGTGTCCGTGATGTCCGCAGTCAGCAGCGTGCCTCCCTTAGCACATTTTGCGCAACGCACGCCACTTGCGCCCGGTTTCGGATCCATTTTAATTTTTCGTCTCCGTATTCGTCTTCGATCAGGTTGCAATTTATTTTACAAAAATAAATAAACCTAAATCTAGACTAGTCTATTACATTGAACAAATTAAATAACCTAATCTACTCGTGGATTTTCTCACGAGAAAAACAAATTCGAACAAGTCGAATTAAAACCATTCATACGCATGAAATAAATAAACGCATTAAATACCATGACAATTGGATACCTACAAAACAGATCTAGCAATTCTACTATCCAATTTTCAATAAAATTTAATGGCCAACATAATTTAAATAACAATTTAAAAGCAGAGCTCGAAACCGAGGCTCTGATACCAGTTGTTGGGAAATTAGGGGTGCCCGGATCTATTCGAGTTGAATTTAAATACATATTTAAATTAATCAATTAATTACTAACATGAATTAATCCTAATTCAATTCAACATAACAATTAATAAGCAAATAAACATCATGCGTACACGTATTTCACGTAAAACCTAAGCATGCAGAATCTAGGAATTACGTAAACACTAACCTCTCGTAGAGACAACCGCTGAGACGATGGATCAACCCAAAGTACCTTCTAAAATATGTCCCACGTCCACGAACGTAATCCGGTGGGAGGATTATCAACGAATGATTTTAATCTAAAGGAGAAAATAAAATATTTGGCCACCACCTTTGTGGATTTCTAATTTTTCCAACACATGAAATTGTCATTGGGGATGAAAAATTCATCCCCTATTTATAATACTAGGGGCGGTCGAAAATTTGACCTAGGAATAAGATGGGAAAATCTTTTTCTTTATCTTCAAGAAATCTTGAATATATCTAATATATTCTTTTCTCCATATTTAAAATATTCCACAAAAATCCCACCTCCTAATATTAAGGGATATTTTCAAAAATTTCAACTAGTTAGGAAAGAAATAAGATCTTTGACTTTTCTTGAATTTATGGGATAAACTTGTATTCCAAGAATACATATTCCATAAAATCTTTCCAAGAAAATTAAGAAAATCTTTTCTCTCTTCCTACCCAATATTTTCGAAAATTTAATGAGGAAAAATAAGCCAAAATATTTTCTTCTTCTTTTCATTAATTGGACTTTAGTTTGGGCTATTTGAGGGGCCTTTAGGAGAATTAAGATTGGACCTCCAATGGGCTCTGAAACTTTAATATTTAGCCAAAATATTATTCAAGCCCATTAATATTAATTTACTCCACTATAAAATTAATATTGAACTATCCATCTTAACCCACATTATGACTTCACAATAATATGGCTCCCGGTCATTATTTTCCGCGTTTAAGATTATCTTAGTCCATTAATTAATTAAGCCACTGAACAGACTTTATATTAATTAATATATTTGTCCTTGGAGTAAAAACAACTCAACATTATTATCCATACCGGAAATAAATTTTCACTTGCAAGATTTGGTATGATAAAGATTTTGAGCCCACCAAGGGGACAAATCAAGCAAGCCATACTTGCACACGATTCTCTGTATTAAATCTTAGCAATCATCATGTAACTAATAATATTGCCCAAGATACAAGGTATCGAATTGCATTGATTCTCTTCCCATCATAAGTCAAAGCAACAATTATTAATTTCACACGATCCTATTTAAGGAATGGAGATTAAGAAATAATGCACCACTGAGGTCTAATTCTTGTATATTCAGAACCGAAGAATTTATCCTCCTGTAGGTCCTTTTCAGCGCATCAGGATGCACTAGTGTAATCCCTTGGTCAAGACAAGTCAATCCGAGCCTTACACTTCAACCTTTCATGATGGGTTGTTCATTTTCATCTGGGTTGTGAATTTGTACTTAGTCACGAGGAACTGTTAATTTGATCTTCTGTGATCTGGTATCACCAAATTAACTACAACGTAACACGTACTGACTTTATCGAATGGGTATGCAGTAAATATATATAACATTCATTCATATTTAACGCAACATGTGATAAATAATTTATTTCAGTAAAATAAATAAGAAATTCAGTTTGGCTATATAAAGTAAAAGCATACTTTTCATTATAACCCCAACGCATAATAGACTCGATTCCAACACTCTTCTCCCCTTCAACAAACTTTGCCACGTATAGCTAGGATTGGACCCCAACACAGCTTCCCGAAATCCACAATTTTGATAATATCGAGCTTTCAAAGTTTGAGCTAACAAGGACGTATCATCAGTAAGAAGTCTCCACCCTTGCTTTGCCAACATTGCTCTGTTAAAAGTTGCCAAATTTCGGAGTCCCAATCCCCCGGCCCTCTTCGACTTACAAAGTTTGTTACAAGCCAACCAATGAACCTTTTTTTCATCTACTTTCTATCCCCATAGGAAATGCGCCGATGCTACCTAAATTTTATCAATCACCCACCTGTAATCTTAAAACAACTCATAATATATGTAGGAATGGCCTGAGCAACTTATTTGAGCAATGCGAGTTTCCCCGCATTGGACAATATTCGGCTTTTCCAGTCCTTCAACTTGTTCTTCACTCGCCCAACCAAACCTCTAAAAATATCACCCCTCGACCTCCCAACCCGCATAGGCAGCCCCAAGTACACCCCTAACTGTCCCAGTTTTCTCACCCTCATTTCTACAACTAATTCATTCGCACTCTCCTTATAAACCCCTCCACAAAATGCAATGCCCGAATTAAGCAAATTAATTACTTGGCCAAACGCATTTTCATACACTTCCAACACCCTCTTCACCACCCGTACCTTCTCCAGATTGCTTTGCCAAAAATGACACTATCATCCGCAAAAACCAAATGAGAAATAGTTGGTGCCCGCCTCCAAACTCTGACGCCATGCAATGCACCACACTCCACATTCTGACGAATAAGAGCAGGCAGAGTCTCTGCACAAAATAGAAACAGATATGGTGATAACGGATCCCCTTGTCAAATACCTCGTGAGGGAGTAAACGGTTGGGAGGGAAACCCATTAATAAGAATTGAAAAAAAACACAAAAGATATACATTTCATAATAGTGCTCACAAGCCCCCAACTAACCCCTATTTTAAGTAACACCCTCTCAAGGAAAGGTCACTCCACTCTTTCATAAGTGTTACTCATATAAAGTTTAAAATCAAATGCCTCTTTAGAGACTGCCTTATTCAACCTCATATAATAAAAAACCTCGAAATCCAAAAGAGCATTATCAGTAATCAACCTGCCCGAAAGAAAAGCAGACTAAAAAGGATATATCAACTAGGGCAATAACGATTTGAGGCAATTAACAATATTTTTAATAACAATCTTAAGAGAGACATTACACAAACTAATAAGCCTGAAATAAATCGGGCGGACATATTTTTTCTTTTTGGGAATCAATACAATATGGGTATGATTAAGCACAGAAGGACAAGCATTATTATTAAGAATATCAAGAGAAACATTAACAACATCGCTACCAACAATTTTTCAAAACTTTTGGTAAAATATATCAGACATACCATCCAGTCTAGGAGATTTAGTAGGATGCATTTATGAAATTACTGCCACAACTTCTTCCTTCGTGAAAGCTTTACCCAGGGCTTTTTGCATCTCACTTGTCACTTTGGAATCCACAACATCAATGACCTCGTCCATATTTAACTCATCCATTGCCCAAAAAAGCTTTGCAAAATAATCCTAAAACACCCTTTCCACATCTCCCTCCTCTTCCCACACAATTCCGTCATCGTCTGTAATCAAATGAATATGATTTCTGGCCATTATCTAGGAGGCTACTCGATGGAAAAAACTTGTATTCTTATCCCCTCCAGTCATCCAATTCACCCGTGACCTTTGAAACCAAGACAACTCTTCATTTCTCAACAAAGAAACCACTCTATTTTCCACCGCTCTCAACGCCTGCACATTCTCCTCCGTCGGGCTCAACTTATGAAGCTTGTCCAAATTCTTTTTACAGAGCTCAATTTCCCGTGGTAGATCACCAAATTGGGTGTTATCCCAGGTTTGTAGTTCTCTCCCATATTTATCAAAGTATTCAACTCTATAAAAGACATATACATACCCCCCACGAATTCCGAACAATCTCACTACACTCATTCTCCTGCAGCCAATGCTTTTCAAACCTAAATAGTTTCGACCGTCGTCTTCTCTCCCTTTCCACCCTCTTCCTCCAATCCACCAATATCGGACAATGATCTGACAAAATTCTAGTTAGATAGGCCACCGCATAATCTGGAAACTTCGCCATCCAAGCTTAATTTGCCAATGCTCTATCCAGCTTCTCCTAAATATTCTGCATCATTTTTCGCTTATTCATCCGTGTATACTTAACCCCACTAAAACCCAAATCAAACAAACCACAATCCTCCACACACACTCCCTAAATTCATGCATACAGCTCTCTCTTATCTAGAAACCCTCTAACTTTTCATAGTCGTACATAATTTCATTGAAATCACCCAAACACATTCACGACACATCTATCGTACTCACTATCTCCCTCAACAAAGACCATGTTCCCATTTCTGATTTTCTCTGGCCACCCGTAAACAACAGTGAAACGCCACGAATCCCCTCCAGTCACATTTCCCATCAACAAATCAATGTGATTGAAATATGATGAGAGGACTGCCACCATAACACAACCATCCCTCCACTACGACCCTCTTTCCCCCCTAGTTTCACAATCAACTCCGAAAAACCCCTCGAACCATAACTTCGTGGCAAACATGCCCAACTCAACACCAACAGTTTTGTTTCACATAAGAACACAAACTCGGGACCTTTAAGGTGAATATCTATTTTTTAGAAATGGAACTTTCCGAGGGATCCCAAGCCCACGACAGTTCCACCCGAACAACTCATTGTTGTCGGTGGGGCTGAGATTTGGTAGCCACCATCGTTGAATAAAAGTTATGAATTTTCTCCATATCCTCATCCATACATTCGGCCACACTCTTCAGTCTCTTTCCCCTTCCAATGCATCCATATCCTCAAAAAAAACTCTCTTCCCAATTGTTGTAGGCATATAGTGCGAGGTCAGGCGCGACCTGGAAAAGAGAAATGGGGAAGCACGTAAAACTCTGCACAAGTATAACACCTCGCTGAGGAGATGGAAGCATAGGCTCACCAAGCACAAGTATGTGTCCTTGATGCACCTCGCAGGTCGCATACTGGCACAAGTACGGAGCATTAATTGAAATGGGACTAGTGGCAGGCGAGCAATGCCAGGGACCTTACATAGGAATGGCCCTAATCAGAGATGTGTCAGTAAAGGACGATAATAATGAGTAGCTAGGAGTAGTTAGACGGTTAAATCCCTGCGAATCTGGATTTGTCTCGGGTGACGTCCCAATGAGGTGCGTGAGCTCTTAATACCTCGAGCGACCTCCCAGCGATCACCGACCTGGGTCACATAAATCATGTAGCATTTAATGTTTAGCAGAGCCTTTTCCGGCTACTTGTACTTGTAATCCGAGAGAGTGAGCTCCACTCTCCCAAACACTATAAACATGGCTCATTTATGACCCAAAAAGAAGGAGATTATAATATCTTACCAAACCTCTTGCAAATTTATTGCTCAACACTTATCTTTCTCAAGCAAATATATCGCATAAATGCAATCCACTTTACACATTTATTGTTTGTGTCACTAAGATCATTAAGCCACATCTTAAACCATAATCCTCATATTTTAGCACAATAATTGGCGCTAGAAGGAGGGTGCTCTTTAAGATATATCTAGCTAAGTTCTTAATGTTTTTCTCATTAGAGTATTCCTCACGAATCTTTGTTACACACCCCTCTCATTCACCCAAATCTCTCAAAGAAAGAAACCACTCAACCATGTCTCAAGCGACTCTCATCACCAAGAGAAAAGCCGTTTCAGTTTCATGTCGCTCCGGCGGAGCAGGGGCTAGCGGCCCGGCCGTTAGCAACTGCTAAGCTGGGGGACCCACCACTGGGATTGCTCAAAAGCTAGAGCAGATCCGTACCCCGAAATTAATCGATGAAGCTATCGCGGAGTTGCGCCTGAAGCAGGCCGAAGTACAGATCCCAGATGGCGACCTACGCCACAACCTGAACCGGAAGGCCCAAAGTAAGGGCAAAGGCTAGAGGCGTGAGGAGTCCCACCGCGAAGAGTCTTACAAGGAAAGAGCCAACTGCGAGGGACCTCGCCACGAAGGACCTCGCTGCGAGGAACCTCGCCAAGAGGGACCTCACCGCGAGATAAGTCAGGAAGCTAACTCTCGAGGGACGCAATGTACTCAGGTCTATCGGCGTAATCCGAACGAAGGGCCAAATCCCATCCACAAATGTTTATTCTCAAAAGGTTTCAATAGCGGCCCGTATTGAGGTCTCGCGGACCCCAGCGAGATTAGCCCAGGCCGACGTAGCGTGACCATGCTGTACCCGAAAGTTCGTGTTCGGGATCGGTAGCCCAAGGCAGACCTAGGCAGCGGATATCGGCAAAGGACCAACTCGAACGGAGTCCCTCACCCCGCAGATCGGAAAAGACTCCTTCACCATACAGACATCGCCGAACTCCCTCACCTCGCCGATAAGAAAGAAACTCTCCGCCTCACCCTCACCACGGCGAGGTCGCAGGACAGAACGAGTCTCCACAAATTACCGCCATCCTCCAGAATATCAAAGATCTCCAAGAACAGTTAGCGAACAAGGTGGGAGTACCTCTCACCACAAAGATACCCATCTCACCATTATCACCCACAGTCATGCTCGCCCCTGTCCAAATCAATATCAATGTCAGCTCCATCACACAATACAACGGTAACACTGATTCGATCAATCATGTAAGTAAATACACATCCTACATGAAGTCCATGGGTGCGACTGATGCCACCCAGTGCCGAATTTTCCCGCACACGCCAGGCGATCAGGCCTACCGTTGATTCAATATCCTACCACCGACGTCCATAGAGACTTTCCATCAGATGGCTCAATTGTTCCTCACCCACTTCGCCTCGCTGACCCCACACAAAGGAGCCAAGCAGCGTCTGGCGAACATCCATCAGTTCGAGGAAGAGTCGGACCGAGCATACATTGATCGCATAGACCAACTCATTATGGAAGGCGAGCCACTGGAAAACGAAGCCAAAGTCTTGGGAATAGTGCATGGGTTGAAGAAGGGAACCAAACTCTGGAAAATGATGAACAAGGAATACCCATCGAGCTACGCCGATTTCCGATACCGAGCAGGGATTATGATCACCAATGCCGAGATACTGGCCTCAAGATTGGGCGAGCAGCGACCAAGCGAGGTGAAGGTCGAAGTCAAAAAGCCTGATCCAAAATCTGAGAAACCTTACAAGAGACCCGAGTCCACGAACTACCGACCTCCGGGGACTTTCAAGCCAATCGATAACTCCCTAGAGGTGAGGCTCTTAGAAAAACTGACCATGAATGCAACTCAGATCTTTCAGGTGATCAGGTGCAGTCAGCAGATCCCTCCACCCCAAGAAATGTACCAGGACACCTCCAAACTCAACCCAAAGAAATTTTGTGATTACCACAATTTCATTGGGCATACCACTGAACATTGCTGCGACCTGCAAAGAGAACTCTGGAAGTTGTATGAAGAAGGGAAATTGGAAATGTTTGTTAAGCCAAGGCAGCAGCAAAACCAGCGACAAGCACCACCGCCAAGAAACCAGCCCGACCAAGGAAAGCAAGGTCTGCAGATCCCAGTGGGAGCTGAGAACAGGGTCATCCACATGATGTGCCCTACTGGGGGGACCCTTGGGGGTTTCCTCCCAGCGACCTCCCTATCTAACCGACGTCAAAAGGCCGAGATGCGAGCTCTTGACAATGCGGTGCTGAGTTGCTTTCCAGTCAACACCATCGCCCCAAATCAGAAGCAGTTCACTTTCACTGAGGAGGACAAAGATGGGGTGGTGTTTCAAAACTGGGACCCACTCGTGATCTCATCCAGAATAATGGGGCTCTAGTTCATCGCGATCATGATTGATAATGGGGCTTTCTGCAATATCCTTTTCAAGAAGACTCTGGACCTGCTCGGCTATTTCCACTCTTACGTCGAGCCTTGCGAGGTCTGGATTCGAGGTTTCAAAAACCAGCCTATTGAAGCCTATGGAATGATCCGCTTGTTTGTAGAGATCACGTCAACCTTGGACATCGAAGTGAAGGCAACAAGGCAGCTAAACTTTGTAATCATCGATGCCCCATCAAACTTCAATGCTTTCTTCGGCAGGCCTTTCGAACATGAGTTCGGGGCTGCCGCCTCGTCCTATTTCTATTATATTAAGTTTCCCGGATCTAACGGGAAAATTGGCACCATCAAGGGTGACCAGATCGCTGCAAGAAAATGTTTAACTTACACCGATAGATTTAAATTTAAATTTTTTTATTTGGGTAGGAAACCTTAGAAGGTGGGGCTAAAGCATGCGAGTTTAACTCCACCGGAAAAAAAAGAAAATGATAAAATGGAGATAGATAATGTAATAGAATTGAATGTAACACCTATGGAAGTTGGCGTCGCCGCTAAAGAGAAACCTGCACAAGAGTTACCAGACTTGGAACCTCGCCTTGGTTTCAAGCCAATGGAGGTCGACTCCGAACAACGAGAATCCAACCTTGATCCAAGAACGGAAAGAAATAATCAGCGAGCAACCCCTATCGAAGAGCTCAAAATAATCCCAGTTGACCTAGATCGACCGGAACTAAGCGTGACTATCGGGACACGAATTCCCAGCAACCTGCTAGATCAATTAATAGATTTTCTCAAGCAGAATTTAGACGTATTCACATGGTCACATGAGGACATGGTTGGCATCAACCTCGAGGTTGCGTGCCACAAACTAAACATCGACCTGACAAAGAAGCCAGTGTCCCAGAAAAGAAGGAAGTTCGGTCCGAAAAAAGTACTTTGACGGCTTAGGAAGTAAAGAAACTGCTAGATAAGAAGTTGATCGAGCAAGCAGATCAGCCGCAATGGGTGGCCAATGCGGTGCTAGTGAAAAAAGTAAACAACTCTTGGAGGCTATGTATCGACTTCACCGACCTCAATGAGTCTTGCCCGAAGGATTACTTTCCAATGCCGCACATCGATCACCTCGTAGATAGCACCGCTGGGCACGAGATGATGACATTCATGGATGCGTTCGCCGGTTATCACCAGATCGCCATGGATAAAGATGATCAGCAACACACATCTTTTCTGACAGAGAAAAACGTGTATTGTTGGAAGAGGATGCCATTTGGATTGAAGAACGCAGGGGCAACCTACCAGCGTTTGGTAAATCGAATGTTCCCCGACTAGATTGGAAAGACCATGGAGGTATACATCGATGATATTGTGGTGAAAAGTGAAAATAAGGAGGACCATTTGTGCCACCTCGCCCGGACCTTTGGCATCTTGAGAAAATACAACATGCGCTTGAATCCCAAGAAATGCAGTTTCAGAGTTAGTTCGGGAAAATTCCTGGGCCATATCATCAGTCAGCGAGGTATCGAAGCTAACCCTACAAAGATCAAAGCCATCATGGACATGAAACCACCTCGCAACGTAAAAGAAGTCTAAAGATTGACCTGTTGTCTCATGACTCTCAGCAGATTAAATTATCGAGGATGGGGGATAAGTGCAAGCCTTTCTTCGAAGCCATGAAAAAAGGAAAGTTCTCATGGATCCCGCAATGCCAGGCCACATTTATGAAGCTCAAAGTGTATCTCCGGACCCCCAAATCTTGGGTAAAAACCCATACCAAAGAAGTTGTTTGTTTTATACCTCATGACCTCGAGTCCGCCCTCAGCGTAGTATTAGTGCGGGCGAAAGGTCAGTTCTATTTGCCTATATACTTCATCAGCCAAACCTTGAATGATGTCGAGCTCAAGTACCCGCCGCTCGAGAAGCTCGTCTATGCCTTGATTATGAGCGTCTGAAAGCTACGATAGTATTTCTTCGATCACCAAATAGAAGTCTTAACTACCATGCCACTGAGATAAGTTTTGCACCGACCTGATACAGCCGGGAGGTTGTTGAAATGGTCCATCGAGTTAGGTAAGTTCGGGATCACCTTCGCACCCCAAACTGCGATCAAAGCTCAGGTCCTCGCCGACTTTCTCACCGAACTCACCTTTCCAGAGAAGACGCCAAAAGCAGTCGATATCCCATGGACATTGCACGTCGACGGCTCCTTGACGAGCACCCGAGCAGGGGCTAGAGTGGTCCTAATCAGTCCCGAACAACAATCTTTCACCAAGGCCGTAAGTTTTGATTTTCACGCCACCAACAATGAAGCGGAGTATGAGGCCTTGATAAATGGCCTGGAAATGGCAATGGCCATTGGTGTACGAAAGTTGAAGGTTCTGGCGATTCGGTGGTCGTATGCGGATGTCGAGAGTAACGGCACGGGGTGAACAGATGGTGAAATACCAGCAGATTGCAAAAAGCCTCGTTGAAAAATTCGAAGAAGTGCAAATAGAGTTGATACCTCGAGCAGAAAATACACAGGCAGATGCTCTAGCTCGACTGGCCACATCGAAAGGCGCCACAGATATGGACAACATAACGGTTACTAAACTCAACACCCCCTCAGCAGGTCGCGTCATCATTGACATAAAGGAAGTAACCTGGACAAACCAAGCAAATCCATCAAACTCGCAAAGAGAGATTTTTCAGATCGCTGCTCCAGATGAAAATTGGATGACCGAAATCAAAGACTACATCGAGAAGCGAACCTTTGCCAGAAGACAAGGTCATTTGCCGACATAACTAAGAACTAAATGAGGTACACCATGATCAATGAACAACTTTACTGTTTAAATTTCTCATTACATTGCTGAAATGCATCACCCCGAAAGAAGGCCAGATAATCTTGAAAGAAATCCACGAAGGAAAATTGTGGAAATCACACCGCAGGTCAATCTCTCGTCTACAAAACAATCAGATAAGGCTATTATTGGTTAACTCTAAGGAAAGATGCAATTGTGTACGCGAAAAAGTGTCAGCAATGCCAGTTCTTCGCCCCAACAATTAGGCGAGCTCCGGAAGAGCTCACGTCGATCTACAGCCCATGGTCGTTCGCGAAGTGGGGGATCGACCTGATTGGTCCTTTCCCAAAGGCCCGGGGCAGTTCAAAATTTGCGGTGGTCGCAGTGGACTACTTCACCAAATGGGCGGAAGCAGAACCTCTAGCAACCATTACTCAAGAGAAGATCATCTGGTTCATCTGGAAGAACATCATCTGCCGTTTCGGCCTCCCGTAAGCAATCATCACAGACAATGGAAAGCAATTCGACAGTTTCGAGATTGATGCCTTTTTTGCGAAGTGGAAAATAGCAAAATTGTTCTCCACCCCCTATCACCCTCAGTCCAATGGACAAGTTGAAGCTGTGAACAAGATAATCAAACATACCCTAAAAACTCAACTCATTGATTCAAAGGGATTATGGGCTTTCAAGCTTCCGAGCATCTTACGGTCATATAGAACCACATCCCGAAATTCAACAGGCGAAACACCTTTTGCTTTGGCTTTCGGGACGGGGGCAGTCATACCAGCCGAGGTTGTCGTCAGAAGCCATCGAACATCGTAGACAATCACGGAGGACAACGATCAAGCCATATCTCTCAGCCTTGACCTCTCGAAGAAAAAAGATTGGAAGCCAACTTGAAAAATGCAAGTTACAAACAAAAATTAGAGAAATACTACAACTCAAAGGCAAAAATCTGAAGATTCAAGGTTGGCAACCTCGTTTTAAGAAAGATCCTTGGTGTCCAGAAGGGAGTTTTTGGTCCGACCTGGGAGGGCCCCATGAAAATTTCAAAATGCCTGCCAAATGGGGCTTACGAGCTCGAACGCATGGAGGGCACTCCCGCGATGTACCCATAGAATGTGACCTACCTGAAAAAAAATTCTACCAGTAGCTATCTATGTTTAGTCATGCATCAGGTGTTTCTAAAAACTCATCAGAATTAGAAATAAAATCAGGATTGGTTGTAAATTCTCTACGAATTAAAATTTATGGCATGAACTTTTTACAACTTTTCACATTTACGAACTTGGGGGACTGGTCCCCGACCTCTCACGAGCTCGATCAGAAATAGATTCATAAATGAAAAAGATAAAGTCAAACATCCAGGAAATTTTTTCTAAAAGACTAAGGACAGGGGATAAAGTGTTAGTATCATGAGAAGTCATTTCAACAAAATCATATTTGTCCAAAGTCTTTAGAAAAGGCAATCAGGTCGCATACCATATCTAAGTCGACCTCGGTCGCATACCCTATCTAAGTCGACAAAGCCAAGAATATGTGAAGGCAATCATGTTGCATACTATATCTAAGTCGACCTCGGTCGCATACCCTATCTAAGTCGACAAAGCCAAGAATATGTGAAGGCAATCATGTCGCATACCATATCTAAGTCGACCTCGGTCGCATACCTTATCTAAGTTGACCTCGGTCGCACACCCTATCTAAGCCAACAGTCAAGTTGCTATCAATTAACAAATCTTTTATCATTATTATTTTTTATCCAGATTTTCGAGAAGACGAGATACACGGGCTCACCTACGTCAAAAACAAACAAACATAGAAAGGAAAAAGAACAGCAATTTCATTAATAAATGCCCGGAGGCGACAAGAGTACATCGCCCGAAGGCAGCAAAGTCCTACGCCCCTTGGGCAAACATTTACACACCCCGAAGGGCAACCAAACAACCTGACTAAAAATCCCCGAAGGGCGATTACAGAAAGTGCCTGAAGGCATTTGGCATACTACTGCAGAAAACTTCATCCGAGGGATCAGCTTGGCTGAGCATCCGAGGTCCCCTCATTAGGGTTGATCGACACAAGTTGTTCAACCTCGGGAATCTCGACGCCAGCAGGACCCCCCGCTTCACCAACCTCCTCCTCCGCCTCATCGCCTCGCCATACCTCAAGCAGTAAAACTTCATCCGAGGGATCACTTATTTGAGCATCCGAGGTCCCTCATTAGGGTTGATCGACCTGAAGTTTTTCAACCTCGAGGAATCTCGGCCTTGGCCAGACCCCGGCTTCACCCTCAACCTCCTTCATCGTACGCCATCCTCGTGACCTCCAGTCAAAGGTCTGAGGGTGTTCGGGTCATAAAGATTGGCACTGGGTGGGAGAAAGCTAAAGTCAACCCCGAAGCTAGCAAGGTCCTTGATCGAAAGATTTTCCTTCTCACGGACTAATTATTGCAAGATATAGTTGACCGACCCTCTTCGCCGCCATCCGGCACCGAGGAAGTCGCCTGCCGGTGGACAGCCCGAACATCATTGGCATACGAATGAATGCAGGCAATGTTTGAGGCATGATTCCTTTCCAGGGTGATGGTGGCATGAACTTGCTCGGCGGTAGCCTCCAGGACCCGGACCCGGTTTTCCAGCTCGGAGATCTTGTCCAGGCTCACCTCCTCTTTCTGAACCCGGAGGTCGAGATCTTTCTGCATCGTCTAGATCTTTATTCTCCATGCCATCCCTCTCTCGAACCAACTCCTTCATTTTCCT